>QEPC01005805.1:3672806-3707101 GCA_003113815.1 Sphenodon punctatus
CTCGCTACGCGTGGGTCAGTGGGAGGGGCTTCTCCTAGAGCTGTTTTATTGGGGGGGGGGGCGGGGGAGGAGCCTCACTGACGGGATGATTGAGGGGGGGGGTGTCTCTCAGGCGTGTGGGGGCCGGGAGGGGGGGGGCAGATTGTCGCCATTCAGATACAAGCCCTTCCCACTGACCGAGCCGGCTTAGAAAAGACAGAAATAAGGACTCAGCAGCCACCGCGCGCACGCGCCCATACCTCGCACAGAGCCCGCCGGCCGCCATTTTCACTCTCCTCTCACGTGTCCCGGTTACCCGCCCGGGACGCCGACATCACGTGACGGGAGGCCACGCTCTTGCTCCCCAGCTGTGTCCCACCCCGCCGGAGGCCCCGGTCACGTGACTTGGACGTGAAGCAAAATGGCGTCGCCCAGGCAGGTGAGTTAGTGACGCGGGGGTTGCCATGGCGGGGAGTCTCTATGATGCGGGCGGGAGTTCCCAAAGTGATCTGTGGAGCCCAAGAATAGTGTGAGGAGAGCCCTAGGGAGGAGAGCGTTGTCCTCGGAGTTCCTATAGCGGTGTGCCCGTGGGGGGCGTCTCAGAGAGCCTGAAGAAGGGAGGAGGTGCCTTCTGAGGTCCTTTAGGGGGATAGGAGGGTACCTCAGAGACGCTATAGGAGGAGAAGGGGTGCGCCTCAGACTCTGGGGGGAGGGGAATGTCTCGGAGACACTAGGGGAGGGGGGCCGAATACTAGCCTAGAGAGTTCTGTCAGGTACTAGGGACACAGCTGCCGGGGGGCGGTCCTGGGCAGAGGAGCACTAGAGGAGGCTGCTGTGGGAGCTGTGGAAGGATCGTAGGGTATTGCAGAAGAAAAGATGAGTAGGGATTTTTTTTTCTCCCGTTCACGAAGGTTTCTTGTGCAGCACTGCATTATTGCCGCCGGCTCAGAGACTAGGTGCTTCTGCAGAATTTAAAACCACCCCCCACACACATGCATAGAGCATTCTTCCTAAAGATGAGAAACTTGAGATTTCGGGATTTGCTGACTTGGAAAGACATGCAATAGAGACAAAGTGCAGTGATCTCTTTTATTGGACCAACTACAGTTGGTGGAGCTATGCAAGCTTTTTGACCTTACAGGGTGCTTTGTCAGGCAATTACTGTAGCTGGTCCAATAAAGATATCCTTGTACTACTACTTTCTCTGTTGCCTATATTTGGGACCGACTTAACAGTCAACCTTACTCTCTCAACACTATTAGAAAGACATGAAAGACTTGCATGGGTTCTTGACTTTATGTCTGTGCTGATTTTAATGGTTGTGTGTAGGAGTACAGTTAGGCACATTAAATTGCACCACTTTCTCTTGTGCCATACCATTCCCTTGTGCAAGTGGGATGGATTAATATTTCCTCCATTATTTCACTGAATATCCCTCCAACTGGAAGAGGAGGCGGCTGTGGTAACAAATGAGTTCAGAGAGGCAAAGTTCAAGAGGCAGCAAGTAGAAACAAGTCTGCAGAGAACTTTATATCAAGAAGAGGGCAGTTTTGAAGGTGATACAGAAATGAATGCAATTCCTGTAGAGCTGTTTAACAATGGAGGTTGTATGGTCTCTTCTGTGTGGGAAGACTATTGCCTGTTGGAGACTGAAGAAATTTTACTTGGGGATCTCAGAAAGAAGAGCATAGCAACAGTCAGCATGAGAAAAACAAAATGATAAAATAAGCCCTTATTGGCCTATGCATGCTAAAATTCAAGATACTCCTAAACTAATATTGTGCACACCACCAACTTGTTTTTGGATGCATTCATCTTTGGAAGTGGCCACTTTCCTGGCGAAGAGGCTACTTTGAGCCAGTATAGCTAGAGAGGTTGGCTGGTTTGGGGTGTTTAACTGGGATTTCCAACTTGATGAATCTACTTCTGTCTTGGCTGGGAACCATTTTTCACTCTTGGGCTTGCTTGTGAGGTTTGCCTTCTCCAACTGGTCTTGGCCTCATGAAGGAGCAGTACCGTAAGAACAGAATTATTAGACACGGAGATAAATGTGATATTAGGTAAGAGTCAACATAGCTTTTGTAAAGGGGAATAAAGTTTCATCAGTTTATTAAAATTCTGACTAAACTAGAGGAATCTCCATAATAATAGGGTGGCAAGGAGGGGAGAGAATCCAGAATGTTAAAGACTTGAATCCTTAATGGCTTAAAAATTGCATTTCTTTCTGAACCATTTTGCTACTATAGTTAAAAGTAACTCTCTACAGTTCCTAAAATGTGGAAACAATTGAAGGGAGAATGTACATGTATTTCAATTTTCCCTGTTACGTGAAATGCCCAAACAAAAACAGGGGGAAGTGTACTTTTAAAATGGGGGAAATAATATTTCATTTTCTTTACTTAGTGCCTGTCTTCCTACAAAATGGTTCTTGGGATACTTCATGGAATTAGTACAATAAAACCCCATAAAATTTGAAATACACGAAAGATCAATTTTAAAACAAGTTAAAAAGAGAAGGAAAAGGGTGAGGGGGAAAATACATCAAGGGGAACCAGTAGTGGATCCTCTAAAAGCACCTGGGGAAAATACTTGTCTTCAGGTGTTTATTTTTTTAAAAGATGAGGAGGGAGGAACTGAGACAAATATCCAGAGTGAGAAAGTTCAAGTAAGGGTCCCACCACAAAAAAGCAGGAATTATCTGAAGCTAATTTATCTTGTTAAATATTCACCGTGTTAATTATGACAGTGGCTTTTTATACTTCAGAGTTACAAGTTGGAGTTGCTTTGAAATATTTATTTATTTATTTTTTAGGAACGGCATTAGGATGAAAATTCTCTTTCAACTAGTGGACCACGGACTGCATTGAAAATACTGAGCTGACAGCTACACAGATTCTAAAATCTCATGGCGCAACAGGTTGGAATCCTGTTAAACAGACAGGTGCTGGTGGAATCCCTGATTGTGTTCACTGTTGTGCTGTGCGTCCACACTGTGGTTTGGGACAGGTTTTCCTGGTGTGTTATTGCTCTTGCCATCCAGGCTTTTTATGTACAGTTTAAATGGGACCATCTACTCCGAATGGGTGGGGCTGTATTCCAGTTCCGAACAACGGCTAACAGCGGCCTCTTGCCAGCAAGCATGGTCATCCCGCTGTTGGGAATTATGATGAAGGAGAGATGCCGAGTTGCTGGCATTGTGTACTTTGAACGTGTTGGCATTGTGGTGGCTTCCACTGGCATGGCTGTTGCCCTTTTCCTATCTGTAATAGCAGTTGGCATCACTAAACCTGTGCCAACTAACACCTGCATACTTACTGGTGTTGCTGGTAGTTTAATCATCTACACCATGAAGCATTCTTTGGCTGTATCTGAAGTGATAGAGGTCTTGGAAGTGCTGCTGATCTTTGTCTACCTCAGCATGATCTTGCTATACCTCTTGCCCCGATGTTTTACCCCCGGGGAAGCATTACTCGTTCTTGGGGGCATAAGCTTTGTTCTTAACCAGCTCATTAAACGTTCCCTGAACATAATCGAGGGCAGAGGCGATCCCATAGACTTTTTCCTTTTGGTGATAGTTGTCGGAGTGGTCCTCCTTGGGATTTTCTTCACGGTTCTCTTCTCTTTCATGGATTCAGGAACATGGATCTCCTCCATGTTTTTTCACATAATGACCGTTGTCCTGGGACTGGGAGTCATCATGCCGTGGCTTTATCGTCTAATCCGGAGGAACCCCTTGCTCTGGCTTTTCCACTTCCTGGTTCAGACACAGACAAGAGTTTACCTCCTTGTGTACTGGACACTATTGGCCATCTCTGCCTGCGTTGTGGTTCTCTGTCAAAATGCCAAAAGATCTTCTGAATCTAAAAAGCACCAAGCCTCAACCATAATCAGAAAATATTTCCACTTCCTTGTGGTGGCTACGTACATCCCAGGACTTGTTTTTGATCGTCAGCTTCTCTATATCGCCGCAGTGCTGTGTTTGGCAGTGTTTGTCGTTTTGGAGTACGTTCGATACTTCCGAATCAAACCATTTGGCCAGATGCTCAGACATTTGCTCTCTCTCTTTTTGGATGAACGGGACAGTGGGCCTCTGATCTTGACTCACATTTACCTTCTTCTTGGGATGTCTCTTCCAGTGTGGTTGTTCCCCAGACCTTGTGCTCCCAAAGCTGTCCTCTCTGGGGCTGGAGCATTTGTTCCCTATTCTGGGGTACTGGCAGTAGGGATAGGAGACACAGTCGCCTCGATTTTTGGTAGCACGGTGGGTGAAATCAAATGGCCCGGAACAAAGAAAACATTTGAAGGGACCATGACAGCCATATTTGCTCAGATCATTGCTGTGGCTCTGATTCTGATTTTTGACAGCAGTGTCGATTTAAATGCCAGTTATGCCTGGATTTTGGGATCTATCAGCTTAGTTTCCCTTTTAGAAGCCTACACTACCCAAATAGACAATCTACTCTTACCTCTCTACCTCCAGATTCTGTTGATGGCTTAGACATCTTGCTAGGGAATCAAGATTTCCCTTTCCAAATAATAGCGGTAATGGGGCATACATACATCCCTGTTTGATGGCTCAATAGAGCCAGTCTGGTGCAAAATGCTGCATTTGCTGTGGCAGGCAGAATAGATAGCCACAGACATGGAATAGCTTATGAATTTATTTAAGTTTTGAATGGCTAAAGCAGTTTCTGTTGCATCCTCTCAAGGGTAACAAGGACCATCCAATTGATACTTTGATCCCAATGGCTGGTGAAACTGACTTGGATATTAAATCATGCACATTCTGTTTCCAGATCTCTTCTAGCACATGCAGGTGGGGAGGGTGGAGGGCAGGAAAGGTAAGATGGTTATAAAGGAAATGAGGAAGACATTAAGCCTTTATGGTTTTGCTGCCTTAGCAATCTACGTTGGGCGTCATAGAGCAGACTCTTGCTGCTGGTTTCAGCTGGTCCTTGCTGTTTTGCGTTATTGCACATGTGAATTCCAATTCTTTTATTTGAAACATAATTTGCAATGAGGTTGCTAAACATCTGTAGGTGTAATAGGTCTTCGTATGCTGCCTTATTTCTCACCACATGTTGCAAAATTGAAGACAGCTGGCAGCTATGATGAAAATTGCACTCCTGCGGTAATTTCCAGTATAAAGTACAACTTCATGTATTGGGGAAGTGCAGGTAATTAGTCTTGTGTGGCCAAAACATCTGCCTTTGTGGCTAAATCATTTACGAGTATTCTCTAGAATAAACCAAATTTCAGCTTTTTGCAATTCTAATCTCAGACATCACTTTAAGCAGCAATTTGGACAGGGTGTACTTTTAATAATTTATGCACAAATTACAAGTACTCTGTCTGGGCTTGGAAATTTTCATAACCTAAAATACCACCTGTTGATATCCTTAGTTTGGATTTTAATTGTGTCATTAAAGCTCATCTTTTCAACCTGGTCAACTCTTTTTCTATCTGTATCTAATCCTGCAAAGCATTTTTACTTTGAGTATTTTTTTTCTTCTTTGCTTGCAAAAAAATTATTACAAACACAATGAGTCTGTATCGCACCTCTGTCAGGAGGGATGCAAATGAATGAGTAGGAACTACATGTGTCGTCGCTACTATGAGATAGGACACAGTGAAACTCGAGAAACCAGGGTCCAGTTCCTGGTTCAGCTACAAACTCCCTGCATGACACAATTTTCCTGTGCTTCACTTACCCATCTCTAAAATGGGAACAATGCTCCCTTGACTGTCAGAGGTGTATTAATGACTGGTGAAAGCCATATAAATACTTGATTATTACCTCCTACTCTTGTGGGATTAGCAACAGCTCCTTTAAGTCTCACTGGGTTTTGTCTCCAAGAATAGCAGCAGAAACCCTCTGCTAGGACACTCAGAAGTGTGTCAGCAAATGGCTGCAATTAACAGAGCAGTAAGTATTATGCACCACTCCCAAGGAAAGTGAACATTGCAGAGATGGGCTGGTCATGGAGTTGCACCACCCAACAAGCAGTAAATCTAACATAACAGACTTATCTTCTGTCTTCTGCTCCGAGATTATGTGGGGCCTTGGTTTTACTTCGTATTCTGGTACTACCTTTACCTTCAAATCATAATGACGACAATAAATAGAGAATGATTAATATTTCTTAGCAGGAGCACACTACAGTAAAAATACTTCTAGAATAAGAAAAACAAGTGAACAACAGAAGCAGTGGTTTCTTTTTCACATAACTAAGCAGAAAGCCTTGACTTCTTTCACTCTGCTGTATTTGGCTCCTTATTAGCAAAGTATTCCCGATAGCAGTTTGATACGCTGTTAAAGCCATAGCAGAAAGCACCAGAATGGAAGGGTGATTTAAAAAAAAAAAAATACATCCCATTACGGAGGTCAAGACGGGGTCTGAAAAAGTGAAGCACGCACAGTGTGTCAGACACTTCCTATGAACAGTAACCATGGTGAATTTGAGCCAAGTTACCACTGCTATTCCTAGCCATCACCATCGAAGCCAGGCAGCTGAAATAATTTGTTGCACAGATAATCTACATTTATCTGATGAGACTTCTAGCTACTTAAACTGTCCCTTGGCAAAGCCTAGACATTCAAAAGCAAAACTTCTACCATCAATAAGTTCTTGAATTGAACTTTACTTTTTGCCTTGGTTACAAGTGACATTTGAGATCCATGCCAGCTTCAGGCACCATGGTTTAGTCAAAGTGATAGGGGGTTTGGGTGCAGCCAGACCATCTGCTGCCGGATGTCCCTTCCCCCCCCCCCCCCCCCCATGGTGGGGGAGCAGCTGGCTGCTACATGCTGCATCCTCGGGAAAAGTCCAAGGACACGTAACATAGTGGCTTTACCCCGTATGGGGTAAGGCTGCTCAAAGAGTAGCTGCCCATGTAGCTTCCGTCCTGCCGCGCAGTGAGCTCCTTGGTGGGTGCTGTCACGACCAGGGGTGGGAATTTGGTCAGCCCGCACGGGGGAGGAAGGTGGGACAGGACCGGGTGCCCACCCTGGCCATGGCAGGCACTCGGACAGCAGCCTGGCTGCCCAGCTTCCTGCACTGGCCCCGCAGTGTGGCAGCTGCGCTTGCCTGCCACAGGGCCACATGGGGATTGTGTCACTTCAGGGGGTGTGGCTGCACCCCCTTTGTGTCTCCAAAATCCATTTCTAGCATGCTTTCATATGGTAGAGGGTCCAAGAAGATGGGCCATCTTGGGTTATCCTCCTGTAACGCAGCTTCTCCGCTAATCTAGTCCCTCTGAACTGCTTGGAGAATATCTGGGAGTTCCATTAGCAACTTATTTTGTCACCTTCTCAGGAGGAAGAGTTCAGTGTTCTTTCTACTAGTTAATCTCCTTCCATTGAGCTTTATATAGGATTCCAATCTAGACAGCACAGCTGTCCCTTTTTGCCAGCTAGATGCATGTCAGCAGCTACAGATACAAATTTGTTCCTCTTAAACAATTCCGAGCATATTTGTGCTGAGACCGCGTCTATTGTATGTTTCTGTACAGCACCAAGCTCATGACTGGTGCTATATAAATGTTTATAATAATAATAATTAATAAGCACTCGTTTCCAAAATGGGGCCAGGTTAGTTGCTTTGGAAACTGAATTTCAATCAGTGGCTGCACCAAAAAGAATGCATATTTCAGAACTGAGCAGGGCCACCACCAGAAGGAGGGACTTGGCATCTGTGCCCCTGTACAGCACCAAGTACATTGCTTGTGCTACATAGATAATTATGTATACAGCATATTTATATAGATAAATATTATTTATTGACTTGGATTTTATCCCATCCTTTCCTGCAGGTTCAATGGGTGGTTAGATGTGAACCAGGAATGTTTTATCGATTTTGGTAAAGGGATTACAGAGTTATAGCTTTTTGATATGTTAATTAGGGGAGGAATCATGTTCTTCCACCTTTGCAAGAAGTCGGTGCTTATCTTTTCTTTGAGCCGATTAGCATGACACTTAGCACACACCCACTTTTCAAAGCCTACTTTTTGCTTTTTATTACCTTTTTTCCCTCAGGAGTAATCTTAAATTTAACTTCCATTGCTAACCCATCAAAACAAGATGCTTTCATGGATGGATCTCCAGCAATTGTAAATTCCTAGAGATCCTGGGAGTCGCTGCAATGGAGCTGGCTCGGGGGCAGGGGTGCTCTCATCAAGTGACTTTGGCACAACTGCCTCCAAAGGCTGCTGGTTCACATCCGCATCTCCGCTATAATGTGGTTTTCTGAGACTCAAAAGGGGTTTTGTTTATAATAATGATTAATTAATCACTTTCTTATTTACTGGTGGCAGAGCAGGAATGAAGAAGCTAGTGGAATGGAGCCCAAGCACTGGAGGGGGGATGCAGGAGGGGGTGTCCTGGTTGGGAGCGGTTACATGTTTGGGGGAATCTGGCTAGAGGAGTGGGAGAAGCTAGAGCCGGTCCCGGCAGAGGTTAGAGAAGCTGTGAGTTGCTGGTCACAACTGAGCACTGGTGGGAGTATTGGGGGTTCAGGATTGGGAGGATTGTCCTCTTCAGGCCTGAGCAGGGATGATCCCCAGCATTCAGGACCCTTCCTCCCAACTCTCTCAGCCCATCCCTCCCCACTGCTACACACCCTCAGAGAGTCAGTCTCCCCCATGACCTCTCAGACGAGCCAGGTGCCATGCTTGCCAAACGGGCCAGACTGCTCTAGCCATTCCCTGCTGAATGTCCCAGAGCACAGCTTACGCCTACTCTCCTGCCTGCTCCCATTCACATACCAGCCAATGGGCTTGCTCCCTGAGTGGGAACAGGGGAACCCCAGCCCTGGGCGCAGTGACTCCCATGGTGCCTGCAGGATGTGGGATCAGCAGGGTGGTGGAGAAGTTTATTTATTTTTTATTTTATTTATTTAAAACATTTGTACCCCGCCCCTCCTGTAAACCGCTCGGGGTGGCTTCCAACAATAATAAAACAATATAAAACAATCAACAAATGAATACTTTTAAAACAGGGCCCCGGGAAACAATTTCAACATTAAAACAATAAAACAGGGTAGGGGAGAAAAACACAACCCTAACCCACCCTCCCCAAAGGCCTGGGTGAACAGCCAGGTTTTGCAACACCGCCGGAATGACAACAGGCTTGGGGCCAGGCAGAATAGTGGAACCTCCCCTCAACATGTCTAGATGTTCTGGGCTCCCCTCTCCCTGCTGCCTATGCAGCAACTGAAGCTGTGTTCCTTGCAGCCACCAGCACGTCTCTTATTTATTTATTTATTCTAAAATTTATATGCCGCCTCCTGATTTAGGCATCTTGGGACGGCTCACACCATTTTGAAACATATTAAAACAAACGAACGATTATAAACTACAATTAAAACAATATAAAACCCATCCCACCCACCCCATCTCCCTCGGGAAAGGCCTGGCGGAACAGCCAGGTCTTACACTGCCTGCAGGTAGGTGGGGCCCAAGCCGTTTAGGGCTTTAAAGGTCAACACCAACACCTTGAATTGGGCCTGGAAAACTATTGGCAGCCAGTGCAGAGCACTGATGTAACGCGCTCGAATCGGCCCATCCCAGTCAGGAGACAAGCCGCCGCATTCTGCACTTCCCCAGCACCACACGTTGGGTTCTCCCAGCCAGGAAAGAGCGGAACCATTCAAGAACAGTCCCGCTAAGCCCTGCCCGGCCCTCAGCCGAGTCACCAACAACTCATGGTCAACGGTATCAAATGGAGCCAAGAGATCTAACAGGGTCGAACGGCCCCAGTCCAGCTCACGGGAGAGGTCGTCGACCAAGGCCACAAGCGCAGTCTCCGTACCATAATCCGGACAAAAGTCCGACTGAGGGATCAAGAAAATGGACCTTGTCCAAATGCTCCTGAGGCTGTCAAGCCACCACCCGTTCAATAACCTTCCCTAAAAAGGGAAGGTTAGAGACTGTAGTAGTAAATTTTATCGTTTGGCCATAGGCCGTAACAAATTCAATACAAAGTATACAATGACAGTAAACAACTTTTTAAAAATAATAATAAATTGTAATCATAACTGTCAATAGCCATGAAATCTTAAAAATACAAAGTTAAAATTTGCCTTGCCCTTCCTGGGGTTTATGTCGGCAACATTTGACCCCTGCATCTAGTCTCTATTTTACCCATAACCAGCCCAATAGGGACTTATGAAGTAACGATCATATTCATGTGTTGCATCAAACTACAAGAAGATCATTCAAGAATCCAAATTTGAACAAGACCAGTGAAAATTCCCTTGGTTCTCCAATCCAAGCTCGCATTGACCTATCTAATAGTCGAACCGTTACATTGGTCAAACCTGGAGCGACAACAACTAGGGCCCCCTCTTGTCCATAATAGTAACCAACATCAGTATCACAATCCCTCTCAACCAGTTGCAGTTAACTTGGTTTTCCTGTCAAGTTCTGCTAACCAGGCAAATGTTGCCACCACTCTTGTTATTTTCACATTTGAGTTATCCAATAAATTGGTCAACTTCCAACCACCATTCCAGTGTTCTTTCCCTTTTAGAAATGGAGTCACAATTTTGGATCTTAGTCTTTCATTACACGGACGGTCAAACATATAGTGCTCAAGATTTTCAATCTTAGTCTGTTGACAGCTACAAAACCTCAGGTTGTACATAATTCCCTTCCAAAACTGTGGAGGGAAATAGCTGCATCAGACGGGTGAAAGCAGCTCTAGCCGCTGTATTCTCAATAAATGATAAATACTCTTCATACATGTACAGAGTTTTATATTGTGCAAATCGCAGTGCAATTGAACAAGCTTTAACTTTAGCCATATCGGCTTGGATGAAGTTATCACTTATGTCTTCCAACTGGGCTCTAGCTTTGCCCATGTGGCAGTTAGCTAACTCAGAGGCGGACAGGCCATAAGCTTGTATCAGACCTTCAGTTTTATCAGCCCACAAAGCTTTCCCCTTGAGTGTTTTTTGCTCAATCAGACACAATTTAGGTAATCTGGAGTCACTCATGTAAAGAAGGTGTATCCAATATCTAAATATAGTTAGTTTGATCTTATATTTGACTGAGGGCACACCAGGCTCAGCCCTCACCATGCTAGAAGGAGGGACACCCAAGACCCTTTTGCAAATTTTCAGTTGCGCTGTTTCAAGCCCCGGGGTATAAGCATGGCCCCAAACCGCAGCTCCACAGATCATCTGCGGAATCAGTTTACAATTAACCAAATGAACATGGGGTTTAACGAGTTTAGCTCCAGATGTTCTCCAGAATCTCAGGATTCCATTAGAGGAAAGATCAGCTTTACCGACTAGATGTTTAGTCCAGCCACCCAGATAATGAAATAATACCCCGAGGTATTTGTAAGACTTAACTTGTTCTATGGGATGCTGCCTATTTGCCATTTTCAGGGATGAAAATGGTTGGCAAATACCAACACTTTGGTTTTAGAATAATTTATTTCTAAGTGGTTTGCTTCACAATAGTCTCTCAGTGCATCTAGCGAACGTCACATACCTACCTTTGTAAGTGCCAGAAGGACCATATCATCTGCATAAATTAGTATAAACTCCAAGGACTGCATCAATATTGGGAGTGGAAGCACTTAAGGGGTGCACTCAGGAAGAGGAGGGCCCAGATCATGGATCTGTCCCATGTGTGTGCCCTCATCTCTGCTTCCTTACCCTGGGCTTTGTCGTAGAATGTTCTGCCGAGTGATGCTGCCCGGAGGAAGCCAGATGTTAAATTCTCAGAGAGACTCTCCAGGATATGTGTCAGCCGCCCCTGGATCTGACAATCCCCTGTAATGATCTTCGAGATCAGGGTCTGTAGGAGAAGAAAAGAGGCAAATGTCATTTAAAATGAAAAGGGGAGGAGGCCCAAAAATAATTGTGATGCTTGCCAGGAGACAAGGGCTGTTGAGGTGTCTTTTGGGAGATATGTAAAGCCAAGGTCCTAGGCAGTCGTGGTCACGGAGTATCCCATCAGGCATTCCCTGAGAAAGGAGGAGTTACACTCTGGTCCAACAGCCCCTCCCTGCTGTTACTTTGAGAGTTTGTGGGCAAAGGGGTTGGAGCAGTTGGACGTTGGCTGTGTAAGTGGATGGGTCCCAAGTCTGTGCAGGCATCTCTAATGAAAGCACCGTGTCAACAGGAGTCCCCATTTGCTCTGTCCTTGCTGCCCAACCACAGCCTTGCTATGTTCCACCCACCCACGTGCCTCCTGCTGTTGCACGCTCCATCTACCTGCACGGTGGAGCAGAGGTCATAATCAGAATCCTCCTGCAGTGGGAAGGTCTCTTGACCCACGTAGTTCACAGCAGAAGACTTGATCTTCTCTTCAGAACCCTCCTCCATAGGGAAAGAGTCTAGATCCAAATTGCACTAATCAAGAGAGAAGAATAAAGGCCACAGTGAGGGCCAGGGAAGGGACTGTCACACGATGGCAGGAGGTTCACAAGAGGTCACAACCTGAGTGTCCAGTGCTCTGGGACCCCAGAAGCAAAACCAGGGCAGGTTGGGATGGAGCATGGGCAGCAGGCCTCCCAGTAACATCAAGGGGCTGGAGAGGAAGTAGCACTGGAGACTCTGCCGGACATGCTTTTGCTCCCTGTGCCTCTGACGTGCCCAACAGCCCTGGGTGATTTGGGGAGCCCTCTACATCGCTAGAAGAACCTTCTCTCAGGGACATTCTAGTGTGGAGGTGTCACACTTTGCATTTGCTCAGATCCCTGGGACATGTTCTCTTTAGAGCTTGATTGGCCCCCTTGGCCTCCAGTCAGATTTCCACATTTTTTATATGCTTCATTGTGGCGTCCGTTCCATGCGAAAATTCTCTCTTTCTACCCACCCTTCCCCAATAGAGATGGCTGCATTTCAGCGCTGGCAGAGGTGGCCCCCTGGCTGGGTTTAGTATTTAGCAGAGGCTTCAGGGCTGGGCAGCCAGGACTGGGGTGTTCTAGGGGTGGGGAGTCATACAATCCTAGAACTGGAAAGAACCTCAAGGTCCCTCCAGTCCCCTGCTTGCTGCAGGATTTGCTATACATAGATCACCCCAGATATATGCACATCCGGCCTCTTTAAAAACCTCCAGTGCTGGAGAATCTACAACTTCATTCTCTAAGAAGCCCTTTCCACTCCCTCACTGCTCTTGCAGTCAGGCATTTCCCCTTGAGGTTTAGCCTAAATAAGCCTTTCTGCAGCTTGTACCCATTCCCTCTTGTCCTGCCTTCCGTAGCAAGAAAGAGCAATGGAAGACCTAGCTGGGCCTGGGGTTCCTCATCTTTCTGACAGCCTTTCAAATATTTGTAGGCTGTTATATTTTTATTTTTTATATATTTGTATACATTTATATTTACAAAACAATTTTGTACCCTGCCCCTCCTGCTCCAGGCACCCCAGGGCAGCTATATCCCCCTTAGTCTTCTTTTCTCCAAGCTAAACATATGCAAATCCTTCAACCTCTCTTCATATGCTTTGTCTTCCAAACCCTTGATCATCTTCATTGCGCTCCTCTGCACCCTCTCCAACTTTTCTGTGTCCTCCTTAAAATGGGGCGCCCCAAACCAAACACAGTTCTCCAGCAGGGGCCTAACCAGAGCTGAGTCGAGTGACACAATGACTTCACATGTCATGCATACAATGCTTCTGTTGATGCAGCCTAAGATGGCATTTGTCTGTTTTGCAGCAGCATCACACTGCTGATCCATGTTCAGTCAGCGATTCATAACTGCTACTAGATATTTGCGAGATCGCCTCAGTCCTCGGGTTCTGGACCGGCCCCTGCGGTCATCTGGGGGCGCCCTGTTGGAGGTTTCCCGGGGGGCCACACCGGACAGGGTATTCTCTGTGGACACGCCGCACCTTTGGAACTCCCTCCCCGTGGGGGCCCGTCTGGCCTCAGACCTCCCGGGGTTCCGTAGGAATTGGAAGACCTGGCTGTTCCGTTTGGCGAGGGAGAGGGGTGGGGTGGGTGTTTTGGGTTTTGTTCTCCCCGTTTTACAGCTGTATTTGTTATTTAATGTTTTTATATATTTTATTGTATTTATTAACTGATTTTGTTAGCTGCCCCGGGCTGCCTGGCAGAAGGGGCAGGGTAAACAAAAATTAAAATAAATAAAATTAAATAATTCTCTGCCATGCTACTACCAATCCAGTTATCCCCCATTTTGTATTCATGCCATTGGTTTCTCTGCCCTTTTGTGTATAACCTGAAAGTTTCGGCATAAAGTCTGATGCACAAGCCTGGATTTTTGTTTCTTACCTCACGCCTGGGACTCTCCTCGCTAGAGAATTGGTCCCCATGCGTGGACTGGGCTGAGTAGAGGGAGTAGTCTTCAAAGGCCTGTTTTGGTGTCCCCAGGTCTCTGAAAGAAGGAAGCACATGTTAGGCTTCACTGCATTAGCTGGATGGTAGGACTGAATGGGTTGTGTGAACTCAGAGCGGGGAGAAGTGTGCCAAGGGTTTGCAAGGGGTGAACAGCTAGCGGAGGATACTGTCATGACTCATGAGATTACAGATCCTATGTAACCCCCTTTTTAAAAGTGGTGCTCGTTTCACAGGGACAGGAGTCCTGGGAGTCCCAGCTGTGTTGGGGAATTTGAGGGGGGAGTCTCCTGATTGTTACTGCAGGGATTAATAATTATAATATACTCTTCTGGTGCCTCCCCCTGGATGAGCCCTATAAATAGAGAATTCTGTGGTTCGGCCAATAAAACAAGTCTTTTTAATCTATTACACCTTTTAAACTAGAATAATTAAAACAACAACAGAAGAAACCACCTCCACCTCCTCCCAACCCTCAAGTTCAAACCCAAGTCCCTGCACCTTGCTTGCATAGGCACGCTCGATGTTGGCAGGGTCCAGGACCACAGAGTAGGGTGGCCCTACCTCCCCCTTAAGAGAGGATGCTTATGAAAAATGCATGTTGCAGTCCCTGCATTAACTCCTCTTTTAAAAGGGAGGTACGGCCACCCTACTACGGGATTCAGCAGCTTCCACTCTCTAGAAAAACATCTCAGTGGAAGATCTGATGGCTCACCGGCCTTCTCTGAGGAGACTGCCCTCAGAGTTGGTTTTAACCCCAGGCTTAGCTAGATCTCCACCCGGGCTATTTATACATCCTTTGGGTGGGTCAGCGAAGCGGTCTTCCACAGTAATTTATCCATTCAGGCTCTGGGGTTGCCAATATAGATATAGGCCTGAGAGAGTTCTCCCTCCTGAAGCTCAAACAGTAGCTGCCTTCTCAGCACTCTCACCCGTACGCTCCCAGCAGAACCTCCCCCCCGCCCCCCAGTCTCTGTCACACAATCTTCAGCCCTCTCCTCTACTGAGCACGTTTCAACCACCAGGACAGAGACGGAAATTATGTCATTTAAAGGCACCAAACATTCTAGGAAGGGTTGCTATATATGCACACAAATTTGGGACACATTAAAAATACATGTTGCAAACCCTGCATTGGCACCTAAGATGCCAAGCCCTGCAACATGTATTTTTCATAAGTGTCCTGAAAAAAATTGCATATATGGCAGCCTTAATTGTAGGGGCCTATACTACTTTGTCTCATTGATGCTGCATCCCATGGGCTGGATATTCTTGAGTTCAAGCTGGGGAGACCCAGGCTGACTCTCACAGCCCCACTCCAATCCCTGGACTCACTAGCAAGATGGTGGCATCTCTGCTAGGACACCTGGGATAAGTTGTTCTCTGGGTTCAGAGCTAGTGGGAGAAACAGACCACTGGGGAGGGGAGAAGCTGTTTAACCCCTGGCTCTCCCTGCTCATGCGAACAGAAGCAGAGAATTCCTCTCCAGCAACTCCTCCAGATCAACCCCCTGCATGTGGCCTGCTTGAGGAAACATCCTACGGGGTGGGGATGGTTGCTTTGCTAATGTTCTCTCCTTCCCCACTAGGGTTGCCACCTATGCAAATTTTTAAGAAACACTTATACAAAATTCATGTTGCAGGGCCTGCATTGACACCCTAGGCACTGAGGCAGGGCCTGCAACATGTATTTTTCATAAGTGTTCCTTAAAAATGTGCATAGGTGGTAACCCTAGTCCCCACCCACACTCCTTTTCTCCCACTCTACTCCAGCCCTGGCTCTCCCATGCCTGACATGGCTTTCACACGCGACAAACCCACACATATTCCCAGAATGGCCTCAGGAGAGATGGGGCCACCACAGCTAGGGGGGACTAGAAGAGGCAGCAGGCCTCATGGAGTGATGTAACTCTGGACAGGAAGAGCCAGACAGCCCCACTCAGGCCCCAGGGCGTCATTGCCTTTTCCCTGGCTCCAACTACCCCCCTTCCGGAGAGCTCAAGGCAGGAGGAGGCAAAACCTAGAATTTGGGGAACCAGTCCTCAGCTGTGTCCACAGTAGTAGCCACACACTCAGCCAAGAGCCCTGTCCTACTGAACTTAAGGATCCAGCCACGCATGAGTAGATGTAGCCTTCCTTCCTTCCCTCCACATCCAGCCACTGGCAGCACCTGATAGAACCCCAGACTGGGATCCCCAGCGACAGCGGGGAGAGAGAAAATGAAACGGGGATGTAGAGCTGGGATACGGTACCTTGGGAGAGCAGCAGGTGCCTCCGCCTGGTCAGCCTCCAGGGTGGTGATGGAGGCGAGGGTACTTTCCACTACTACCGAGAGCTGGAACGAGAGAGCAACAGAGTCCGAGACGGAGATTCAGGGGAGCGGACAGATTCGGTCTTGCCATGTCTATCTCCCTCAGGGATCCACACAGGGTTGCCATCTCCAGCTCACCTCAGACTAGATTGAAAGGCCCTATTCAGGAAGGGGGCCGGCATTCCCGTAGGAGATTTTTCCACAGCTGCATTTAAGGTTGCCACCTGTGGTGGTTTTTTACCTGACACTCCCATGGGCCAAAATGGAAGTTTCAGGTAAACAATGACCAAAAGTGGCAACCCTAGCTGCACACAACTCAGAGTCACTTTCTCCGCACCCTGAAGGCCATGCCTCTTTAACCCCACCCCACTACACCACTCCTCCCACATGAAATCCCTACCCATGTGCATCAATTAAAGGAGAAGTATGGCAACCATAGTCTCTTAGGAGCACAGGAAGCAGCAGGCTCTGTCAGTCCTGCGACCCATTGAATGCAGACTCTCGAGTCTGATGGGGCTTCAGAGGATGTTCACACTAGGTAGCTGTGGGATGTTACTTTGCCAGAAACTTTCTAGTTTATTAATCTAAGGCTGGACAAGATTTAGAAGTGGCTGAGGAAACGACAAATCCCACTTACTGTGGAAAGCTCTCAGTCCACCATTTCCAAAAAAAGGCAAAAAAAGTACCAGACGGTGAAGCTGGCTGCGGTGGTAATGGAGCTGCTTCTGGTGAAACAGAGCTGGCTCTAGAGTTGGCCCCCAGTGAAATCCAGCTGGCTGCAGTTGTAAGAGAGCTCCCTCAAGGGAATGATAGAGGTTGCTCGAGTTTAAAATCAGCTAATTCCTGGTGAAACGAAGCTGCCTCTAAGTGAGAAAGAGCTGGCTTGAATTGGAATGGAGGCTTGCAGCTCAATCCAAGGAAAGGGAAGATCGGCTCTTTATCAACTGCAAAAGAAAAGTCAAGCACAGAGTGAACAGCACTCCCACTTTCAACAAAGCCTCACAGAGCAGGATTAGAACCATAAGCACTCCTATCCAATACTCTGACATCACAGAACACGTTTTTTAAATGACCACACTATAATCTCTTTGGTATTTACTTCTGTTTTGATTTTGTTTACTTTAGTAATTGTTCTGTTTCATCTGTTTTGTTTTCCATTGACGTCAATCGGAGCCTTTCTCCATAGAAAGGCAATGGAAAAAGATCCAGGGGGGTTTCTAAAACCTAGTAAAGTGTCTACTAAAGACAAGTGTATTGTACTTGTCTGGACTGGTTTGGGGTGTGTGGGGGTGGCAAATGCCAGGAGCGGAGGGTGATTTGGAGGTCGCTGTAGACCTGGGTGCCTTGTGGTTCTGGGCTGGCGCATTCTGTAGGGTCATAGGAGTCTAGCTGTGCATAGATGGGCAAGGGTTAAGGGTATTAAACAAAGATAATACCCTAAAACCATAAGGTAATATCTACCCTAAGGTAATATGTATTAGGGTAACACCCTAATACATGAATGTATCTCTGTCTCTCCTTGTTTGCCTCTCTCCTCTCCTCCCCTCTCTAGAATCATAGAAACTTAAGAGTTGGAGCAGGGTCTTGAGGGTCTCTAGTCCAAACCCCTGCTTGGATGCAAGATGGCTACAGCTACCCCAGCAGATGGATGTCCAGCCTCCTTTTGAAAACTTCCAGCAATGGAAAACCTACAATCTCCGTAGACAGCTTGTTCCAGTGCCGCACAGCTCTTAGGCTGTTTGCCCACGTTACCTGCTTGGCGAATCTCCTGGTGTGGGTGCTTGAAAGGAGGAAAGCACTTCTGTAGGTATATTTTAAACACCATTAATTATTCTCATGTGGATGACTAATTCCTATATTTCAAAAGGGACAGCAACGCAGGCATGGACATCTGTTCTGGACCAGCTAATAGCTTTCAGGGGGTAGCCAATATCCTCCCTACTAAGCATGCCCCTGTCACAGAGCACTGACTGGTGAGAGAATGTTGTCAATGGTCCACGGTTTGGTGATGACAGATGCATTCACAATTTCAGTATGAAAAAGGAGGGTTTTTGTGCTTGGTGGCTGAGCTACATGAGGTTCTCATTGAAAAGGACACAAACAGGATAACTTGGATTCCTCCAGATAAACGTGTGGCAATTGCATTGTGGAAGCTAGCCATGCCTAACTCTTACAGGACAGTTGCAGCACAGTTTGGGGTGGGTACCGCTACCATGGGTATCCTTGTCGGCGAGATTTGCAAAGCAATTAATCAAGGCCCTACCTGAGAGGATAATCAACTTCAGTGAACTTGAAGATGTAATTGCAGGGTTTTAAAAGCAAGGATTTCCTCACGGCAGGGGTGCAGTAGATGTCACGCACATCTGTATAATTGTACCAACAGAAAACACTGATAAGTACTACTGCCACACCAAAAAAAAACTTTACTCAGTGGTTTTACAAGCTGTGGCAGACACTGGGTGTCTTTTCAGGGATGTCTATGCTGGCGAGATGGACTCTTGCCACAACTCAGACATTCTCCACATGTCACTGATATTTTCATGTAAATATAAGGGAAGATTCAGACCAGACCCAGCGACACATATTGAGGTGGTAGGTGTGCATCCAGTGATACTAGGCAATGCTGCATTACATTTTTTCCATGGATAATGAAGGACTATCCAAAAGTGGATACTAAATTTAAAAAATAAATAAATGAATGACCGCCTTACCACTGCAGGAATGTGTTTGAGCAGTCATTTGGTAACCTCCATCCAACAAAGCCTGATTCAGAAACTTCAGTGTGCCTTTGGCCAGTTACTCGATTCTTCAAAGTGTGCATAAGAAAGCCTAAAGACTGAATGATCCTACACCCTCACATACAACTTCCAGAAACTCCTGTCCTTAGGATTTCAACAGGAAGCATGAGAAATCTTCAGAACACTTTGCTGGGGCAAGCCCAGCAATGGCAGAGTGCTTTGAGGACTGGAGCCTTACTGCTTAGCTTTGCTCCTTCCAATATTTATTTATTTATTTATTTAGATTTTTATACCTCCCTGTCCCTGGAATAACAGGCATCTGCTGTTGCACCAGTAGATTCTAACATTTGGGTTGTAGCCACAACCCTGTATATAGCCTCCCCCTGTAGCATTTTAGTGTTGTATTATTATTATTAGGTAATAATTGGCAGGTTCATCCACTTGGCTACATGAGTTGAAATTAGAATCTGTGGAAGAAAATACTCAGAAGCGAGGGAGAAACTCCTTTATTAGGTACCAAATTAGAAAGATACTAAAAGTAACATACAAAGAAATGCAGTGATATAAACTAAACAGACAATGTATGGAATAACAGTAATTAAACAAGAAAGAGAGAGATGCAGAATTGACCATAGACCTATGCTTAGAGGGACAGTATTGTAGCCAATGAGGCAACCCTGAGACATGATTATTGCTAGTGAAAAACACTTCCAAGATTCAGCTGGTTGCAGCAGAGAGAATTAAATTGATTTGCACAAACATTCTGGGGTGAGACATGCCATCACTAGCAAGAGGGAGAGAGAACCCAAAAGATGAGCCCAGGTTTTCTACCCCTTATATGGTGGTCACAGGCTTTGGTGGCGTGAAGCAGGACTCTTACCCTGCCAGGCTGTTATTGCGTAGCAAGGCTTTCAGGGACTTGGGTTCATGTCCCAATTATGGTCCCCCACTAAGGGCAAGGGGAGAGGGCTCCTCCATGAAGGCAGCACTCCCCCAGCTCCCAGCAGCAACCCTGTCAGGAAGTTTTCAGAGTGAATGAGGGTGGCACCAGCACTCCACCCTCACCCACTCTGGAAACGTCCTTCATGCCCTTTGCAAGCCACTAGAACATTTTCACAGTGGGCAGGGACAAACTCTCCTGCCCACTCTGAAAAATTCCTCATGGTGCTCAGGCCGTTTGCAAAGGGGCCCGGGGTCTGGGCTCAATAGAGACCTCTTACTCCATGGTAGCTACGCCCCTACTGTTATCAAACAGAACAGTTACTATATAAAAACTTTGCCTGCTCCTTGTGTGTGCTCACATATGCAGGCATACATGATTATTAAACTAGTGGCAGACACATAGCAAGCTGTTTACAGATATAATGACCTGCTGCTTGTTTACTATCAGAATGAGTGGCAGGTGTTATGTCTGATGCTACCCAGGGTAGCAGCTATGGGCCCATGTGACCAAAGAGTGTCGTCCCATTCACAGTATTATTTCATGGGTTGGATGCACCCAGCAGTAGAGCAGCTCTGAATGTGAGAGACTGAAAGCCATGGGTGAAAATCCTCATGTCTTCTCTGCAGATGAAGTTGCACCTTCTGGACAGAGGACAAGTGGATGGTGGAAGACAAGATTTCAGTGGAGAGGGATCCAAAGAGAACAGATCCAAAGAGATCAGAAGCAGGAGAAGCAGAATCTGTCTGCTGACCAATCATCTTGTTTCAGGTGTAGAGAGGTGGGAAAGGTAGTTCAGGAGTTGGCTGCAGCCTGGAAGGAAAGGAGACAGGATTGTAGAATCAACCCAAGCCAGCGCTTATTGGAATGTCAAAACTAACCATTCTGACAAGGAAGCCTTTCTTAAGCAGTCTGTTAGAGACAACTCCAAATGTCTCATCATTTGTTAGTGAGAGAGACCATAGATTACCTAGTATTCCCAAGTAAACTTGTGGACATCTGCAAGTTTTGGATTTTCACAATATTTGTTGTTATTTATTTATGTATGTATTGTTTACATAGCTCCAGCAATGCACCGGATACAGCACAGGCATGATTAGAGACAAGTCTAGAATGGACAAGGGCTGATGCAATTTTAGGCTGCATTAATAGCTGCATTGTTTCCAAGTCAACAGAAATAATAAAATCCACTCTATTCAGTACTGGTCAAACCTCACCTGTCTAAGGGGCAGCCTACTCAGAGCCTGGAGCTATAGGAAGGGCTCAGGCCAGGCCTAGGTAACTGCCCATGAGGATTCAGAGCAGGGAAAGGAGAAGAACCTCTCAACAGCTCTCCAAACAAGGGGAGAGCAGAGCTCATCGCAGAGATCAAGCATGGGAAAGGGAGCAGGGAAACAGGCAGCAGAGTATTGGCCCTGGGGATCCAAGCTAAGGGGCCGGACCTAGGACACAGGGTACCAGAGAGAAACTGAGCCAGAAGGAAAGCAAGGGCTACAGGGAAGCAAGGGCATGGGACAAGAGCAGGCAGAGCAAAGCAGAAGTCAGGGAGAGGAAACCAAGCCAGAGTCAGAGCAAGGGACAGAGGAGGAGCAGAGCTGGGCAGAGCAGAGGCCTTGGGGCAGAGACAGGGTCAGAGTCGTAAGAGCATCTCAAAACAGGAGTCAGAGTAAGGGGACCTCCAGTGGAGCAGAGACCAGGCAGGGTGGGGCAGGAGTCCAGCAGATCCAAGTCAGAGCCTGGGAAGCAAGTCAGCGTAAGGGAAAAGCAACAGAAGAGCTACTCTACCCTGCTTCCTGTTGCTACTAGCTTGCCTTTATAGGTGCTAGCAGCCAACCAAGAAGTTGGGAGGTGTGGCAGGGATTAGAGAAACAGGAGATGGGTGTGGTCAGTACAAGAGCTGGGAGGAATCAGGGAAGATAGCAAGGTCCAAGATGGCCAAGGGACCACCCACTGCTTCAGGGGCCAGGAGTTCCAGGCTGGGGCCTTAAAACCTGAAGTACTGTGTCCAAAATTAGACCCCTCATTTTAAGACGAACATTAACAAAATGCAGGTTCCGAGGAGAGGGTGACAAAGATGATAAAGGGTTTGGAAAGCAAGTCTTATGAGCAGGGACCCGAGTTGACTGCGTTGCTGCAATTTGCAGTGATTTTTGCAGAATTGGCCAATCCTCGCAGTGCCAGGCTGAAATTGCAGTGACACTGCAGTGGGGGCTGTCTGCAGGATCTTTAAATCCTGGCTCAGGCATTAACTTGTCACCTGCCCCCAAACTAAAACTGCTGCTGCGGTTGCCTTCTGTCCGGGAGGTGTGACCATGGACCGAGGGTAAATAGGCCCCTGGGAGATGAATTGTGGGTGGGGTTTGAAAGCCCTATGTTTGGGTGAGGGTCTGGGTTTTTAATATGAGGTGGGAATTCTGGGGTGCTGAAATTCCAGAGGATTTGAGTTGTGTTCGATTAGCAAAGTTGTGATTATATATCAAACCTGTTGCAAATTTGCTTCCCCGCATGCATAGTTAATGCACATCAAGTTAATTATGCAAATACTAATGCCCATGGTGAATTTCCAGAATTTGGCTTCACTAGTTGCAGAATTTAAGATTTGTTGGTGCAGTGAACTCGGGTCCCTGCTTATGAGGAAAGATTGAAGGAACTGGGTATGTTTTGAGAGACATGACAGCAGTCTTCAACTATCTAAAGGGCTGCCGCCAACAAGATGGCACGGAACTGTTTTGTGTTGCTACACAGGGCAGGACTAGAAGCCACGGGCTCAAGTTACAAGAGGTTAGATTTCAGTTAAATATCAGGAAAAACTCCTAACAGTAAAGGTGCTTGCCCACGTTACCTGGACCGGCGAAATCTCCCGATGCGGAATCTCCCAGCTGGATTTTGAGCCTGGTCGTTTGTAAGAAAAAATGCTGCAGGACCCGGCTGATTTTTTTTTTTTACCCCCATGACCACGTGCAGAGATCAGCGTAAGATTCCGCACCAGGAGATTAGCCAAGCAGGTAACACGGGCAACAAACAGCCTAATTGCTATGCGGCACTGGAACAAGCTGTCTAAGGAGATTGTAGGTTTTCCATTGCTGGAAGTTTTCAAAAGGAGGCTGGACATCCATCTGCTCGGGTAGCTGTAGCCATCCTGCATCCAAGGAGGGGTTTGGACTAGAGACCCTCAAGACCCTGCTCCAACTCTTAAGTTTCTATGATTCTAGAGAGGGGAGACGAGGAGAGAGGCACACAAGGAGAGACAGAGATACATTCATGAAGTTGAGAAGTTACAGGAATTGACCATCTATGGGGGTGGGGAGATAGGAAAAACTTGCTGGAAGAAGTAGATTTTTAGGAGAGATTTGAAGTTCAGGAGGGAGCAGAGCATATGTGTTCAGTGAGGGAGTCCCAGACCTAGCGGGCAGCATGGGAGAAGGGGTGAAGACAGTTTAGGGAGAAGGAGATTTGGGGATGGGTGAGGATGGTGTCACAGAGATTGGCGTTTGGGGGTGACTTACTCTCCCAAAAGCTTCCCCTTCTTCCTCCCAGCCCAGCCGTGGTCCAGAATGACCACCTGTAGATTAGAAGGCCTCTCTGTGAAGATAAACTTCTAGAGAAAGGTCCTTCACATGTATGTTGTATGTTGATGTTTCATATTTTGTCAGAAACATCCCTGTTACCCCATGATCCCCATGACAAATGGTAACAAAGAAGGAGCAAAGTTCATGGATGGAAATATAGCAGGAAATGGTGGCAGGAAGAGAGAGAGGAGCAAGACTGTGAACAGCCTTTAAGGTGAAGACAAAGAGGACACGTGCTCATCATCATGGAATGCAAATACTGTTTTCCCACTTGCTTAGTTTCTGGTATGCAGAGTCTGTCACATGCATCCAAGTAGCTGATCGAATACTTCTGTGGCACAGCTATGGGCAGGCAGTGTATTGTAATGAGCAGCACAGAGGAATGAAGCCTGGATTCTGTGCCTGGCTGTGCTATAGATATCATGTATGACCTCTAAGTCACTTAACTTCTGTCAAATCTATGCATTTTTAATGCTCCCATCAGTATGGTTTGCAGGTATTGAATACTCAGTGCAATTTTCCACCCATTGAAGCCAATGGCAAAACTCCCATTGAATTTGATAGTGGAAGACTGTCCTGCCCATAGGTTCAATCTAAGAGGATTGGATTCTTCACTGCTTTATGTCTTCACTACTTTACGTTGTATGCCTCCCACGTTTTTTTATTATCAAATATAGAAAAATGCATAAACATATATACACTAATTTAATGCCCCCACCCACCCCAGCAAAAAATAATAATAACAACAAATAAAATAAAATAAAGAAGAAACCTCAACCCGTGCATGGGGGCCCATCTTAATTGTTTATCTCATGTGATACATATGGCTGTTATCAAAACCTCAGCTAGCCTGCAACAAAATCGGATTATCCATCTGCTCTGGAAATAGGCTTCCTCTGATGCAATCAAAACAACTGGACCAGGTAAAATAAAAGTTCCCAAGGTCCCCTTTAATTTCAGCCATTGTTTTTTGCATTGTCACTACATAAGATAATCGATTAACCCATTCCACCAAAGAAGGAGCTTTTTTATTTTTCCAATTATGGGCTATAACATTGGTCCCAGCTAAAAAAATGTGAGAACAAATTTCTTTATATGACTTAATAATGGGAACATCAGGATATAAGCCTAGAAAAGCAGTTTCCGGTCTACATGGTAACACTAATCCTGTAACCTTATTAATATACCATATTTGGATCCAAAAAGGTTAAATATAAGCACACTGCCATAAACAATGCAAAGATCAGGATGTTCACCACATCCCTTCCAGCATAACAAAGGAGGGCCTGAGCCAAATTCGGAAACTTTTGACGGTGTCAAATACATTCGCAGGGAGATTTTAACCTGAGTCTCCACTATAGACAATGATAGTGAGCATTTTTGCATATGCAACCAAATTTGGGACTGATTTTTTTATCCAGCTTTCTTTGTAGATCCTGTTCCCATTTCCGTATATACTTCAGTTGTGGTTTATAACTCACATTCTTCAGTTTGTGATACATTTTAGCAAAAAGACCTTCCCTATTAAGTACTAAAAACATAATATTTTCCATTTTACTTGGTAAAAACTCTCTTTTTTTTTTTTTGACCCTGTGAAAAAGCTCCATACCTGATCTCGATTTAAACTGATTTTCTCTAAAAAGGTCTCTAGCCAAATTGATACCTTTTAATCTTTAACATTTGAATCAAAGGTTGAGCTATCGGGTATTTTCAGACCTGACACTAACCCCAGTTTAACCACACTTAAACATTTCTTATGCATGTTGCAGGGCTGCATAGGGCACTCATACAGCCCTGCAACATGTATAAGAAAAGTTCAAGTGTGATTAAACGGGTTAGCGTCATGTCTGAAAACACCCATATTCTTAGTTCTAAATTGTATACTATCAATGGGGGAAAATGGGGACATCTTGCCTCCCAACTCTTAACTTCACTGAATTTTTTCTCCAGAATTCCCAGGCAAGTCCTGCAAATGGGTGATCTATCAAATCTGTCATGTTGGTTAATTCTAGTGATATCAACACTTCTTTTATATCCATTGAACCCAACAACTGATTTTCAATTTGTACCCATTTCACGTCTGCAGCCAAGTACCAATATTTTATAGTGCAAAGGGCAGAGGCCTCAGGGTACAAAAATAGGTCTGGAAAGTTCAATCTGCTCCAAGAACGATCCAACCTTAACGTCGAGTGAGAGATTCTAGGACGCCCACCCTGCCAAATTCATTTTTTAAACCAATTATCAAATGCCTCAAAAATGTCTTTGGAATCCTAACAGGCAATGCCAGAATTTTACATAATATTTTGGGTAAGATCATCAGCTTCAAAATATTAACTCGGACAAGCCCCGAAATTGCCATTCTAGTCCAAATTTCTGTTTCCTTTTTTAACTCAGTTAAAGTATCAGGAAATTTTTCTCTGTATAGATTTTGCATTTTTTTAGATAAATTGATACCCAAATATTTAATATTTTTTCTCCTCAAGTGTAAAAGGAATACTCAACATAGAAAAACCTTCTTTACTCTTTTCCTGAGCATATAACATAGCAGCAGATTTTTGAAAATTTGTTTTATATCCTGACATTAAGCCGACTGTATCAATCAGTTTAATTAACTTGGGAACTGATTGTAACGGATTCGCCAAGAATACCAATACATCATCTGCACAGAGGACCAGTTTATGATCAAAAGGACCAATTTTAATCCCCCTAATTTCTGAATCCTGACGGATGGCTATGGCCAATGACTCCAATGCCAAATCAAATAATAATTGGGATAACGGGCATCCTTGTCGAGTGCCTCTCCCCAATGAAAAATGCCTCCCAGGTTTGACTGGGGGAGGCCACTGCCTGCTATTCCACAGGGGAATGGTCTGCACAAAGGGGTGGTCTTAGCAGAAGCTTGGAATTAAGCGAACTGTGCTCTCCAGGGCCAGGGAATACTACACGAATCTTCCTTAGAGGGGCACTGTGAGCTTAAAGAATCTCTGTAAGGCACTTTAGAGCTATGTGGCTAGACAGCTGTATTACAGCACTCCTGAAGCCAGAGTCAGGGCAAGTATTATATTATTAATTATTAATTAGTTTATTTTGTGCAAGCAATGTACTTTGGCACTGTAGAATCATTAGTGCCAGGTCCCTACCCCCAAGGAGCTTACAGTCTAGGAGAGAGAGAAGAGGGGAACAAAGGGAGAGAGGGATACGTTCACAAAGTTGAGAAGTGGCAGGTGCACGTGCACGCAGGGGAGAAAGGGACGAAAGGATGGCGGAGGAAGCATCAGTGACCAGTCTGAGGGGATGAGGATCTAGGGGCTAGGAACTGAATAGCAACAGCAGTGTTTGAATAATGCTGTGGTTAGCACAGTGCTGATGCATGGAGTCAGAGCTGAAACATCACACGGGCGGCACCCAGAAAATCTGAGTGTTCATACGTGGATGAGTCTCGTTTGAACCGCGTCACGGCTAGGGGGTGTGTGTGTTTGTGCATGCACGCTCCCGCACGCATGCATGCACACCCATCCCACACGCACGGAGGCCCTGGACAAAACGGACGTGCCTCCGTGCCCGGGGGATGGGTAGCAGTGAGGGGAGGTTGGTGTGCGCCCGCCTGTCAAAACTTCCCACCCACCCAGCACACATGGACTGTGGTGCACATCAACCCACCTCCGTGCTGCGGCCCGTGTGAAAAGGGACATAATGAAAGCCCAGGGTAAGGGGTGGGGAAAATGCTTCTTTACTGGCTGCTTTAAAATGCTGCAGCATTTATTTGCTGTCTTCATACCAGTTCTCTCTGCTCCAGCGGGTGTCCTTAGCCTCCATCAGATGGAAAGTGTAGACATGTCGGGACAACTCTGAGCTGTTCATCTCACTCTTATGGACGACTTGTCCATGGATAAGAATGAGGCCACCTGTTTGGAATAAATAGTACACATATTTTGGAGAAGCTGATGCCATGTTAATCATGTCTCAGCCTGATGTCTCACTCAGGACCAAAGACAGAAGCAGGAAACACAGGCCCTAGAGTCCAGTAAAAATCGTTAACCGAGGTTAGACTCTAGGATTTATACAAGAGCTTAGCTATAATGGGTGCAGTTGAGCCAGGGCACAAATGTTTTGGTGGGGGGCAACATCCATGTAGAATGTGTGCATAGGAGAATGGGTGATTAGCACCCACTGAAGACTCGTTAAGTGCCTGGGGAGGAACATTTCATCCTCTGCTCTAGGGGCCACTCCAAGCTAGCTATGTCTACGTTTTTCATAGTGTTTGCTCTGTGAAATCCATTCCTTTCGGTGTGGTCTCTCCACAAATGTATGGCATCATTAGCAGCCAGGTCTGTACAAAACTCAAAACTGCATGCCCTCCAAGCTCAGTTGAAAGCCTTAATAAACAAAATTACAATATTGCATTTTCCTTGCTGTACTTTTACCTTTGCTGATGGGCACAGGAATAAACCGGCTGTTGTCGTATGTCCGCTCAGTGCCAGTGAACTGCGTACATGGTATGTTGCCCGGGGGAGCTCGAACCATTCGCCTAGTGATGCCATCTGTAATCCCACAAGGTAAATAAGACAACATGTAAGGCAGGAAAAGTAAAGAAAACACCCTGCAATCATAGCTTATGCATTTGCAAACTTAAGCCTCTTAATTAATTAAATTATACATTATAATTATATTAATTATCATTAATATTATATTAGATTGTATTAATCTACTTCCCTCAGTAATTCTCCCTTGCTAATTTTGTCTTTTTCCATTATGTGAAGGTTTGAGGTTTTTCAGCTTGTACAAAAGCTGGCACAGTTGTTTTTCATCTACTTCCCTGTCTGTGGGCTGTTATTGCAAAAAGTGCCATCCTCCTCATTGATACTAGAAAACGGAGCTGTGCTTCAATAAAACCTACTCTCTCTGTCACACTTGCTATTTCCGCTCTCTGCAACAGCATGAATTTGCAGCTGGTGCCACGAAGTTTTAAACTGAATTCAAGCTGATCACATCAAAGTGCAGCCAGCCTGGTTGAAACATAATTATGGATTTGTCCCTTAAGATCACAGTTGGATCGATCTTAATTTAAACAAACACATCTGGAATTGTGATGGTGTCTCTCTGGTTAGATATGGGGATGTGTACATAACGGCTGTACAGTCATCAGAGGACACAATCTGTGCTACCTTCCAGCTGCTACAAGAAGGTGGGGAGGAGACGTATTTTAGAAGGACAGTGTAATAAAATGTTCTTACTGGTGTGAGAGCCAGGGATGAACCACAAACAGCCATTCTCTTGGGTGGCATTCTCCAGGGCAATCCAAAAGCCCAGCACTCTGCCCAAGGGCTCTGTGTACAGAAAGGTGGCATCCTGGTGCGGTCTCACTGTAACCAACAAACATTTTACTGATTGTGGAATTAAGAGCAAAGAGGTGCAAAAAGTGGTTTTCCTTCCTTTCATCATTGAATCTGTCATGGCCTCTTCTGACTACAATGTGACACCAGACAGGCATTCTACCGACAGTATACCTGCAAAAGCCCACTGGCCGGATTAATTGTGACTACCAGCCTTCCCGAATGAGTAAAGGCTCCTTCAGCAGAAGAGTCCTAACTAGGGGTGGTCTTTTAGATGCAAATTTGTATCAGCTTTGTTTTGTTTTGTTTCTCAAAGTTATTGGATTTAAATGCGGATTCGTATTTTGGATCTGTATTTAAATCAATTTTTAAAATTAAAAATATTTTTTTTTAAATTTAAATTGCTGGGCATGTGTAAAATGGCCATTGGATTGTTCTGCGCATGTGTGCTGTTTTCCAAAATGGTGGCATCAGCTTTGCCGCAATTTTGGGAAAGGGCAGCCAGCCTGTGCATGCACAGAACAGCCACTGCACACATGCAGACTGACTGCCCTCTTCCAAAATGTCGGCGACGCTGCCGCCACCATTTTGGAAAAGGGTGCAAATGTGCAGAATGGTCTGGTGGTCATTTTGCGCATGCACACTAATATCTTTTATTTCAGAGTCAAACGGAAACAAGCTTATTGTTGCACTGTGCTGGTTCAGTACGGATTAATCCATAATGGCCTGTTCCATGCAGCTATGGATTTAAATCGGAATCCAAATTCCCACCCCTAGGACTCCTAACCCTGTAGGTCAGGGATGGGGAACCGAGGGCCCGAGGGCCAAATCCTGGGAATGGAGATGAGAGTATGCACTCAAGGCAGTCTCGGTGTTTACCCGGTGTCTGGCGGCTGTGGGGGACTGGATGCAGGTGAGCCGCCTGAAGCTGAATCCCGACAAAATGGCAGTGATGTTGGTGGGAGGGGCCAAGGGAGTGGTGGCACCCATCATTGATGGGGTCCGCCCTCCGTTGGTCCCTCAGATTCGTAGTCTGGGGGTGATCCTGGACCTGCAGCTCTGCCTGGATGTCCAGGTGGCGGCTGTGGCGAAGGGCACATTTCGCCAATTACATCTGGTGCGATGGCTTCGGCCATATGTCTCAGACTCTGACCTAGCCACCATCATCCATGCCTTTATCACCTCAAGACTAGACTACTGCAACGCGCTCTATGTGGGGCTACCCTTGGTGATGGTCTGGAAACTGCAGCTGGTGCAGAATGCGACAGCCTGTCTCCTCACAGGGACGGGTCACCGCAAGCACATTACACCAGTGCTCCGCTCTCTGCATTGGCTGCCTATAGTCTTCCGGGCCCGATTCAAGGTGTTAGTTGTGATGTATAAATCCCTAAAGGGCCTGGGCCCCACCTATCTGCAGGACCGCCCGACCCTCTGGGTTCTGGATCAGTCCCTGTGGTTGGCTGGGAGCACCCTCCTCCAAGTTCCCCGGGTATCTCGAGAAGTGACAACGAGGGGGGCGTTCTCAGTGGCCGCACCCTGGCTATGGAACTCCCTCCCGACGGAGGTCCATCTGGCCCCAGACCTCCCCTCTTTCCAAAGACAGTGGGTAAGACCCGACTGTTCCGCCAGGCTTTTGGTGAGGAAAATGGGTGATGGTGGGGGTTGGGTTGAGGGGGAGGGAGTTTTATTTAGCTCTGCCTTACGGTTTTTATTGCTGTTTTTTATATTGCTATTTATTGTTTATTTATTGAGATATTATGGGTAATTTCAGACGTGACAGGCCCAGAGGCCCGCCACGCTGAATCACGCACTGGGATCTGTTTTGAATCCCGGTCAGGAATCAGGCCGACCGTCCTTTAGACGTGCCGGCCTGATTCTCACCGGGGAACGGGGAGGGGGAGGGGCTGCGCGGTGCGACGTGCAGCCGCACGGCCCCGCCCCCCCGTGGTCCCCTGGCCGACCGCCCTCCGAGAGACGGGCGGGCGCAGCAGCCAATCCGGTTGCTGCGCCCGATCCCATCCCATGGTCGGGACCACGATCCGGGCCAGGCGGAAGGTAACAGACGTTACCTTCAGCCCATCCCAGGTTGTGGCCCAATCCTACCACTATTCTGGACCTCCGGGCGGCTGGAGGTCCAGAATCGTAGTTATTTTGATTCCCGCCAGTGATTCACTGGGGTGAACATCTGCTGGGAATCAAACAGACGTTACGGGAATCACGGCCACCACAGGGGATTCGTGGTTGACCGTGATCCCATTACGTCTGAAATTACCATATGTCTGCCTATATTATATTTTTGTATGTTTTAATATGTTGTAAGCCGCCTCGAGCTGCTATCGCAGAAGGGGGCAGCAAATAAATCAAAATAAATAAATAAATCCAGGATCTAGATCAGGAGTGGAGAACCTCAGGCCCAGGGGCCAAATGTGCAGCCTGCATCTAGTTTTTATATGGCCCCTTTCCAGTTCCTGGATCTGGCCCCTGGATCCAGTTCCTACCCCCAAGCACTGAAAGACTGAGATCAGGGGAAGGGAGCAGAGATGAGGACAGGCACACAAGGATAGGGGACAGATCCATGATCTGGACCCTTCTCTTCCTGAATGCATCCCTTAAGCATCCCCGCCTCCAACTTCTATGTGGCCCTCGGAGACTGTACTAATTTTCAAAGTGGCCCCAGGAAGGAAAAAGGTTCCCCACCCGTAATGTAGACTGAGTCAATATTTCCACAGATAAGGGAGGGGAAACAACAATATCCTGTATCTCCCCCCTGCCTAGAGTTTATAGCTACTTTTGAAATCGCATTTGAGCCTTACCATATGGGCTTCACCTTAAGACTGCAGCATTCCACTATAATATCAGGAACCTTGACAAACATAGGAAATTTCCTCCCAATCACTTGGGCTTTCCTGTCTCCTTGATTTTTGCTAATTATTTTCCGCACCACTACTCTCTGGCCACTTGAAACACAAGTCGAGATGCAGTTCCTTGTACAATCAATCACACAGGGTTTGGGGCCACCCATTAAGGTATCGATTTCATGTTTGGCATGGGGTGTAGGTATGTTTGTGTGACACAAATGCAAGTTAAACCTTTGTTCGCCCCAAGTAGAAAGAGCAAAGTACTGTGCTTCAGACCATCCCATCCTCCTGCCAACTAATCCCCTCCCTGAAGATGCATTCTCTTAGCATCTCCGCACATTTAATAGAGACATAGTACGAACCTCACCTTCACCACCAATGCAGGGTTGCTGGAAGAGAGTAGGAGAGAACATTAAACTGGAAATTATGAAAATTAATCCTTGAATAAAGAGATTGAGGCTCCTGTACCTTGAAGATGTACATGCTCTGAACAATCACTGGCTTTTCAAGGCCGAGTTTTCTTCCCAGTGCCTAGGAAAGAGCCCAGAGTTATAACTGAAGTCTTTTCTTTATGACTTAGTAAGTTATGAATCAGCTTGTACCATCATCCAGTCAGTACAGAATTAAGACAACTAAATAGCCTCCTCTGTGTTATAACTAAATAATTTTCTGTGCAACCCTACTAACGATGTATTGCGATGAGAATTCTTTCCAGGGCATCCTTGTGAGCTGGCAGATTTGCAGAAAAAAAGCCTTTCATACAGTTCAGTTCTCTCCTTGAAAGTTAGGCTGCTGCTCACCTGCACTTTGGAAGAGTGAGTGACTTGCTTGAAGACAGGATCGTAAGCATGCAAAGCTATGAGAAAGGAGACATCATTTGGTGCATGTTCTGTCACTGATTGCAAAAAGGGCTTTTATTCTACCAGAAGTCATCATATAGAATGGGGGGTGGGGGAACCTTTTCCCTTCCAGGGCACACTTTGAAAATGAGTACAAATGCCAAGCACTCATAGGAGTTGGGGGCAGGGGAGTCAGGGGTGTGCGTGCTCAGGAAGAAAAGGGTCCAGATTATGAATCTGTTCCCTGGAGCCAGCCTTATCACAGGGCAACCTGGGGTGCCTGCCCTGGATCCCACTCTTTCCAGGATGCCCACAGTGACCCCAGCTTTCACCAGGGCTGAGTGTGAGGTCCCAGCAGGTAGGGCTACAGGGGAGGGGCCAGCAAATTCTAATGCTGGCCCTGATGTTCCCCTATTCCTGAATGCATGCCTTCATCTCTGCTCCTTTCCCCTGAGCTCAGTCTTTTAGTAGTAGGGGGTAGGAAATTGTTCCAGAGGCCAGAAAGTGGGAAGGAGTCACATAAAAACAAGCCACAGGATGCATTTGGCACTCAGGCCTGAGGTTCTCCACCCTAATCTAGGGGTATTTTCAGACATGACACCCCGGTCCGTGATCACGCTTACCCCAGCATGACCCTGAACCGGCTCTGCCAGATGTTCACCACAGGCTGGGGGCAGGCATTACCCTGGACCTTGGCAGAGCTACCACGGGATGTGTGCTGGGCTCCTGGCCAGTACGCATCTCGTGGTGAGCCCTGCCACGGTCCAGGGTAGGCGACCCCGAACTGTGGGAGAGCGGGCCATCACATCTGATGGCCTGCTCCACCTAACCCTGGCCCGTGGCCGGAGCAGTTCCAGGCGGGCGCGGCAGCCCCACAGACTGCTGCACTCCCGTCAGGGAGGAGGTGAGACCGCACTGAGGAGCGCGGGGTGAAGACCCACGTCCACATGTCCCCAACCCCAGCTGCCTGAACATTTGTTCAGCAGCAGGGCTTACCCCACCCCAGGGTGAGCGCTCTCACCCCAGCGTGGGTTTAGGCATGGCGGGCGAAAAGCCCGTCACGTGACCCTAGGCTGTGGATCCATCCCCTTTCCTTGAGTACATTCTCTCATCTCCCTTGAGCTCGCTCTACCAGTGATCAAGAGTGGGCAGAGACTGGATCCATGGTCAGATCCAGGAACTGGAAAGGGGCCAAGTTTAAAAAAATCCAGCTGTGAGGTAGCTTTAGCCTCCAGACTGCAAGTTCCCCACCCCAGCTTAGATAAACTAGTTCAGCGGCTCTGTACAAAACCACTAACACAGATGCTGTTTGAATGTTCTAAAAACGTACTACAGTTCTTATAATCTGCAAACATGTCGTGAGGAGGCATAAACCCTTCCAGATTTTCTTTCCTGTAAATCAAGGGAAAGGAAATAGATCGATTT
>QEPC01005805.1:3712743-3735134 GCA_003113815.1 Sphenodon punctatus
ATAATAATAATAATAATAATATAATAAATTAAAGCAGTATTAAAGCAGAGTTAAGGTGAATGTCTGTTTTCACCCATAGTCAAGGTGGGAGAATTTTAAATTCACATGGCTTGTTATGTGGAATAACAGTGCCACTGGCAAAACCCATGTTCAAACAGAACAAATCAGGAGATCTCTGTCTTTACAATGTGTGGGGTTATTCACAATAGCCAGGTCTAAAGAAATGCTTATTTTTGGAGAATCCCTTCCCAGCCTCTAATCTGAAACATCACAGCTCATACTTACCGTGGCCAATTTTGTTTAGAGACTGCTCCCTTGGTACAAGAAAGTCACCTAAGAAACAAAACTCTGAATTAATGACTACAACATGTCCAATATTGATTGAGCAATCAAATTTAGAACTTCTGATCTCAAATATCCACCCACTGTTCCTTTAACAGGGTAATTGATTTGCTAGCAAGCTACTTACATTGCTTCCTGTCACCCAACATGCCACCAACGTTAGGTAAACATTTACCTTTCTCATCAAAAACTCCTTTCTCAAAGAAGAATCTGATTTTGTCTCCACTAGTTAGGAAATAATCTGCGCTGCCCTGTTGGAGATAAACAATGCTATCATCATGATGAGCATATCTGTTATTTATTACGATCACACCTAAGGACTTTAAGTCACAGACCCATCATGCTAGGCACTGTACAGATCAAACAAAAACACAGTCTCGCCCCCCAAAGAGCTTACAATCAAACTGAACTACCTGTATAAACACTTCCAACTGGATGGAGGTGTCTACCTGCATCTTTTACCCATCAAGAAAGCAGCAGAAAGAAAATAGAATTAGATAAATCTTTATTAACATGACCATTTGGTCGGCGCAAAAGCACAATAAGCACAGTAACTTCTGATTGGCTGCTACTTGTTTAAAACCCACCTGACAGGAAGAGGAAGCCAGAGGGAGCAATGTGTAGGCCTTGTTCTTCAGCCTGGCTAGTACTTTAAGTCTGATTGCCAGTTCCTGCTTCTAGCCTCCTGCCTCCATCACTTGTTCCTGAGCCTGCTTGCTAGTCTACCTCCCTGCTCCGTTCCCAGCCTGCCTCGATCAGTCCTAGCTCCTTGTTCCTGTCTAGCCCTAGAACTTCCCCTCTCAGTTCGGACTGACCTTCTGGCTTGACCCTTCGGCTTGGCCCTGACTACGTTTATAGATTGCTCCCAACACTGATCTGATGCTTTCTCAGCCCCTGGTTCCAATCCTGTTGCTACTCTAGCTGGACTCCATGTGGCTCTTGACAGTACCTGTGCCTTGACCTGTTCTTCTTCTTCAGTGGAGAACTCTGTGCGGCAGTGTGGTGGCACGTCCATCCCAGCTATAATACTTTGGATTTGGTCTCTCATGGCATCACATTCTTCTATAGTGAAAAACTCTTCCAGAACAAGGAAGCCATCTTTGTGAAACTAGAAGAGACCACTAGAGTTCAGTCTGAAGAATGGTGTGATTAACATTCTAGCCCCGGGTAGGGAAAGCAAACACATTCATTATGGAGTCATCCTATGCCAGGGGTGTGGAAACTCAGGCCCAGGGTTCAAATGTGGCTTGCGGCTAGTTTTTATTTGGCCCCTTTCCAGTTCCTGGATCTGGCCCCTGTATCCAATCTCTACCCCCAAGCACTGAAAGACTGAACTCAGGGAAAAGAAGTAGAGTTGAGGGCCTGCACGCAGTGATGGGGGGCAGACCCATTGCACAGATCCATGATCTGGATCCTTCTCTTCCTGAGTACACCCCTTAAGCACTCCCACCCCGACCTCTATGTGGTCCTCCAAGTTTGTAACAATTTTCAAAATGTCCCCAGGAGGGAAAAGGTTCCTCACCCCTGTCCTATGCCTATCATTACACCTTAGTATGAGGGATGCTGTCACAGAGAGGATAGTGCTCTGGTCTTCTAGATTAGTGACAGGAAATCCCACTGGAATGGCCTTTTGCTTGATGCAGAAATTACTGTGGAAAATTTTACAGTAAGGGGTCAGACTAGAAGATCATAATGCTCCCTTCTGCCCTTAATGATATTCCATTGACAAAAAAAACCAATTCATTCATAAACAGTTAATGCAAATAACTGTTCCTCTGTGACCTTCCAGAACACCAAATGGCATAACTATTTAAGCTATTTATTCCACAGAGTAGAACTATAATTGTGGCAGGGCACAGCCAAAGTGGGAAGCTGGCCCTTTAATGGAGGTAGCACCAGAAAAGATAAGTCAGTGCTACATCAGGCCCAGGCGCTGAAGTTAATAGGGATCATGCCTGAGTGCCTCACACTTGGGCTTGGGTGTGGCTAGGCCAGCCTAAAGCCTGGAAGGCCTGAGTGGTGCTTAGTTGAGTTGAGAGACTAGCGGAGAAGCTTTTTGGATATTGGCTTTTGGGAGATTGGGAGGTCTCCACACAAACCCAGGAGCTTGGAGGGTATTGCCCAGGCGTGGAGGGTTTGGACTGGCTCAGGAGGGATTGTGCCTGGCCAGGGAATCCTGGGAGTAACACATAACTATTATATATGAGAAAGACTGTATGGAATTTATATGGTGATGGTACACTGTGGAATAAAGGACACTGCAGAGCTAAGATGCCACTGGGGGCTGACTTCTTGGGACTAATCCTGGGAGTACTTATACCCCAAGAAGATCACCCTGTTATATCTGGTGGAGAATGTGGGCAACCATAACTTCTGCCACCAAGCAGTCCAGTGAATGGGAGTTGCCATCAGAGTGAGTGAACAGAGAGCAAGTGATTAGAGAGTTTGGAGAAGTTGCACCTGTGTGAGCTCCTTTACAAAAGGTTGAGCCAGGTGATAGTAATGGACAAGATGGAGCTGAGGGTGTACGTTGATCAGAATATCCAGCAGCTTGAGGAGCATCTGTGGAGGGAGTTCCAGAGCATCCAGAAGCACCTGTGGGGCACAGTGTATAAGAGTGTGGCCACGATGGGGCCGGGTACTCCTAATAGGCACCCTCACCAGTTCTCCATGGCAGCACAACAGATCAACCTGTTGGGAAGGCAATCTCCAACAAGCTTGTGAGCTTCCAGAGCTGCAATGCAGGCACGATGGAGCATGGCCCCAGAGCACCACAAATTGACTCCTGGAAGGTGGAGATATTGGGGACCCTAGGGGTGCATGACCTCCCAAACTGTGACTATTCTATTATGGATTATAGGGCCACATGTAGATGTTTTGCTCCTCCAGGACATATGAGTGGAAAGACTCTGGGGTGCCAGAGCGGGGGGAGGGAGATATGTACGGACAAAACTTGGAGAGCCTCTAAAGAGTGTTGGAACTGTCATGAGTAGGGACAACCGAGATGGGCATGTCCCCAAAGAGGGAAACAGGGCAGCTCTAGGAGTAAAATGAATCTGGAGCAGATATTAGGACATCCCAAGGGGACTGTGACTTTAAATGCTGCTGCCAGACAGATAGGACTGGAAAGGATCTTGCAGAATCTGGGTGCCCCACAAAGGTGTTGGGTGCGCCAAAAGGCGGGACACCTAAACTCAGCTTGTCCAAAGAGGGAGGCCCAGAGGGCGGGATGGAAGCATGTCTTACGTGCTCCTATGGAGATAGGAAGGGAAGAGCAGGCACTGGTCCCAGCGTGTGTAGAGGGAACTGAGTGACCGAGCACTGGGTTGGGAGGGCTGGCATACTGCCCAGGAAAAATAGAGGGAGTTATGTCTCAGAGAATGGTAAAGCACCTGGTAAGATGGAGGGATTTGTCCCCACGTTAGTAGGAGAAGGCAGGGTCACCCCAGGAGAAGAAGGGGAAGATTCAAAGGGTCCTCTTCCCCAGGCAGAAGTAGTTGCGAGGATGGAAGCATGCAACTTAGAGGGTTGGTTGTAGCTCTCGCCCAGCAGCAGTCTATGTTAGCCGAGGTCACACAGCAGGTGGCATCAGTAGTCCCTGCAGCAACATCAGCAGATACTGCAGGCTTTGTCCCAGCAGTTGGTCAGGGCTCAGCCAGAAGGGAGGCTGGTGACTCCAGAGCAGGGGCACTGCCACAAGAGAAGTGTAAAGCTGGGGGGAAAGAAAGGTGGATCCAGAAGACATAAGTGTGGTAAACGATGTTGAAAGTCCTGGGAGAGAAAGGTAAAGAAAAGGAGTGTGAATAGAGGGCTATAGGTCCCAGAACTGGGAGCTGAGAAAGGCTGGGAGGGCCTGACTCCCACCCCTTCTGAGCAGGAAGGGGTTTCAAACACGTTTAAGCCTGGGTGGGATGGTTCACCAGGTAGTAACAGGCTCTGAATGTGGCAGGGCCCGCCAGAACCTTAAAAGACTAAGTGGTGTGGGCTGGCTTTAGGAGAGGTGGAGGCTAGAACCTAACATGGCAGGGCTATGGGAGCTGGCCATGGAAGGATTGCCCAGTGGGTCTAAAGTGAAAGGAAGAGATCCACAGCCCTGGGCTGATCTCAACCCAATGAGGCCGGGAAAAATCCCACAGCATCTGTCTGGTGGAACACATGTCCAGTTGAGGCTGGCTGTGTGGGGATGAACCCCAGCACCATAAGTGCGCAAGGGCTATATAAGAAAAGTTTAGAGAGGGATCACAGATGTAAGGAGAACCCGCAAGAAAGAGGGTTTCTCCAGGGACCCTAGACTGAGAGGTGTACATGGGAGATGCTGCACCCTCCTTCGGAGTGAGATTTAGAAGTCAGGTCTACTTGGGGGCAGTCTCGTCGCCGCAACGTGGGAAACTGACTATTTAAGGGAGGTAGCACCAGCAAAGGTAAGCTGGTGCTACTTGAGGCCCAGGCACTGAAGTGGATGGGGATAATGCCTGAGTGCCTCAAAGGCTTGAGTATGGTTAGGCCAGCCCAAAGCCCGAAAGTCTGAGTGGGATGATGGAGAAGCAGTCGAGAGAGACTTTTGGCAGACTGGGAGCTCTAGGTTCTTGGAGGGTAGAGCGAAGATCCTACTGTGGGCTGACTTCTTGGGATTAATCCTCGGAGTACTTATTGTTGGAAATACATTCCTTTGGTTGCATCCCCCCTAATGTTGCACCTCATCCTGTTTGTTTGCTAGAAACAGCAGGAGTAGACAGACAGATCAGGGAACCCTTCCTTCATCCTATCTGTCCTACTCCTGCCAGGACCTGATTGGTCAATCTCCTCCCCCAGGAGGTTTCTCATCTCTTTGTGTCTGAGAGAGCTTCCTTCTTCCCTCCTGAACACACCTAGTCTTAGGAATTAGTATAGATGTAGGCCTTTCTCCTAATAAAGCTACTTAAGCTTAAGTATGCTTCCTGCCTGCTTATTGATTATTAGCTACTCTCACTCCTCTGTAAACTCTGCATTGGGCAATTGGATGCAATGATCTCACAGTCCTTGCATTTCCAACACTTATACCCCAAGAAGGTCACCCTTGTTGCAATGATTTATTGTACTCTACAAATGGACAAGGTGTCTACGCTGCCTTAACTCCACTCTTTAGTGGAGGGGGAGGGAACCTCAGGCCCAGTGGCCAAATGTACCCTGACGGTAGTTCTTATTTGTCTCCTTTCCAGTTCTTGGATCTGGCCCCTAGATGCAGCTCCTACCTCAAGCGCTGAAAGACTGAGCTGCTCAGAGGAAGGGAGCAGAGAAGAGGGCATTTACACAAAAAGGACAGATTCATGGCACGGATCCATAAACCAGACCTTCCTCTTTTCTTGAATTCCTGCATAAACACTTTCCCAATCACCACATCGTCATCATCCTTAAATACCATGGTGAACACGGTCATTCTTTTGTACTTCAACATACATGGTCTCGTCATCCCATTAGTGGATGACAGATCTCTTCTCTCCATCCTTCACCTCCTCCTGGAACTTGAAGTACTTCTTGAAGACTGAGGCGAAGCAGTCTCGTTTTCGCATGCCAGCTTGGTGCACGATGGTGTCTTTGCTGGAGGGAAAGTTCTCCAAGTTGTAGAGCAAAGAGAAATTGTAACCCAACTCTGGAGTCATCAAGAAGTTTCCATAAACTCACTTCAACAACTTGTCAGCACCATGCTCCTGTAGCTTTTTGTAGAATTTCAGAGAAATATTGACCATAACTTTTGTTTTATTTCCATTGGGGTTGGAAATATGGTAAAGGACTCCATTGAAGTCTGCAGATTTATTTATTTGATTTTACATAATTTATACCCTGTCCCTCCTGCAAAGCAGCTCAAGGCTGCTAACAAGTAATAAAAATAGAATAGAAAAATACAATAATATAAATACAATAAATATATAATAAAAATAAAACACAATAAAACCTTCAATCCCAAAGGGGGATGTCAAAAATAAAAGAAAACATACAGAAATCCCCCTACCCTAACCCACAACCCCCCTACCCTTCACCCATCTCCCTCACCAAAGGCCTGGTGGAACAGCCAGGTTTTGTATTATCAACGAAAGGAGGAGAGGTCTGGGCCCACCTGAGCCTCCGCCAGAAGGGAGTTCCACAGCCTCGGTGCGGCCATCGAGCGCACCCTATCCATAGTCGCCCCCTGGAATACCTGGGGGACTTCAAGAAGGGCGCCCACGGCGAACCGCAGAGGCCGAACCAGAGCCTGGGGAGTGAGGCAGTCCCACAGGTACATAGGGCCTAGGCCATATAGGGCTTTATAGGTGAGCAACAACACTTTGAATCAGGCCTAGAAGACTATAGGCAGCCAGTGCAGAGCATGGAGCACTGGTGTAATGTGCTCACGGCGACCCGTCCCTGTCAGGAGATGGGCCACCGCATTCTGCACCAGCTGCAGCCGTCACCATGGGTAGCACCATGTATAGCGCGTTACAATAGTCCAGTCTTGAAGTGATGAAAGCATGGATGACAGTGGCCAGGTCACTGTCCAAGACTACAGTCAAAGTCACCGCACCAGATGTAACTGGCGAAATGCACTCCTCGCCACAGCCTCCACCTGGACATCCTGGCAGAGCTGGGAATCAAGGAGCACTCCCAGACTACAAACCTGGGGAACCAGTGGGGGATGAACCCCATCTATAACAGGGATGCCACACCCACCACCTTCTCCACTAGCATCACCTCCGTCTTGTTGAGATTCAGCTTCAGTTGGCTCGCCCTTATCCAGTCCCCCATGGCCGCCAGACACCGGGTAAACACTGAGATTGCCGGGTCTGGGTCAGATGAAAAAGAGAGGTAGAATTGGGTGATATCAGCATATTGATGACACCGAACACCAAACCATCTCACAACCTCGCCCAGCGACTGCATATACACATTGAATATGAGAGGGGACAGTATAGAACCTTGCGGGACTCCACATGAGAGATCTTGGGGAGATGAAGAACAATCCCTAAGCACCACCCGTTGCGTTCTCCCAGCCAGGAAGGAGTGGAACCATTCAAGAACAATCCTGCCCACCCTGGCTCGGCCCCACAAGCAAGTCACCAGCATCTCGTGGTCAATGGTATCAAAAGCAGCTGACAGATCTAATAAAATTGGCAGGGTCGACTGATCCTGGTCCAATTCCCGGTGGAGGTCATCGACCAAAGCCACAAGTGTAGTCTCAGTGCCATACCCTGGATGAAAGCCAGACTGTGAGGGATCTAGAAAACTGATGCGGTCCAGATGCTCTTGCAGCTGCCGACCCATAACCCAGTCAATAACCTTCCCTAAAAAGGGAAGGTTAGAGACTGGCTGATAACTAGTGAGGGAGTTAATGTCAAGTGATGGTTTCTTGAGCAAAGGCCACACCACCGCCTCCTTGAGGCAGCCCGGTACTCTGCCCTCACCACCCAGAAAAGCTCCACTGGACGAGACTTCTCAGATGCTATAAGGACAGCAAAGAACCCCTCCTTTGCTGCCCGCACAGTCACGGCATAAGCTCGTAAACTAGCTCTATGTCACAATCAGTCAGCTTCAGTACTCAGACTGCACCACCGTCAGTCCAACCTCCGCCCTTCCCACTTCAGCTGCCACAGGTCCTCCATGAACCAAGGAGGCCTGCAGTGCCAATGCTTAGGGAGCGGATGCCTAGGAGCCATCTGGTCGATGGCCTCAGTCAGCAAAGTGCCCCAAAGAGCAACAAGGTCATTGAACGGGTGGTCATCAAGATCAGAGGATAACTCCCGAAGAGCATTCTGTAACCTCTCAGGTTCCATTAGTCTCTGGGGGCGAAACAACCAAACCAGTTCCACATCTCTCCGAGGGCAGACATGCGCTGGGAGACAGGCCTGCAGGAGATAATGATCTGTCCACAACAAGGGCTCCGCTGACACCTCCTCCACCAACAGATCCCCCGCCTCAAGGCTGGTGCAGAAAATCAGGTCCAGGGTGTGCTCTCCATCATGCGTTGGGCCAGTGACTATTTGAGACAGGCCCATGGTTGCCATGGCGGCCATGAACTCACACTCCGCCCCACTAAGATTGGCGTTGGCATGAATATTGAAGTCCCCCAAGACCAACGTCTTTGGGGACCACAATACCACATCTGACACTAGCTCCATCAGAGTGTGTAGGGATGCTGCTGTACGGGTAGGTGCACGGTATAAATGTTACTTCTACTGCCTCTGGCTTGTTTCTGGCAGCTGCACCCTCGAACTTGAGCATGAGCATCTCAATGATTTGGTTGTTGACCTCAAGCAGGATCATGGTGGTGCGCTCGCAGGGGCATACAGAAGCTGGGAGGGGCAGGGATCAAGCCCGCTGCATGCACTGGGGACCGACCCAAGCCTGCTGTTGCACCCACCACTTCCGCTCTGCTGGCACCACCCCAACACTGAATGTAAATAATTAAGTACCAGATGGCAGTTCTAAGTGTTGACATTACAACCTGACCTAATACCACTAACATTAATGGAACCTGTGATTGTTCCTTTCCTCCTGGAATAACATTGATCTTCCCAAGAAGAAGAAATGGTCTGAGCCCCACATATCAGAAAGACTGTCTGTCCTTCCATGCCTCGCGGTGGCCCCTGCAATTGGCCAGGAGAGCTTCCCCGTGGGTATCGTCTATTAGTCTTGTTTGTAGGAGGAGGGCTCGCAGGGAGGCGTTCTCGGTCACTGCCCCGATGCTTTGGAGGTTCATTTGAGCCTGAGCATCTGCCAGAGGTGATGGAAGACTTTTTTACTTGAAAAGGCATTTGGCAGGCGGGGATAAATTGGGGATTGGGATAGTTTTGGTTTGGGGTATTGGGTGGGTTTGTGGGAGGTTGTGGGGTGGGTGGGTGTTAAGCATTCTTTGAATTTTAATGTTTTTATTCTTTGTAAGCTGCCCTGAGCCTTTGGGAAGTGTAGAAATGGAAAGAAAGAAAGAAAGAAAGAAAGAAAGAAAGAAATTTTTTATCAAAGGCTAAAGTGAATTCCACCAAAATGAACAAAGAACCATGTTTGACTTCAGGATTAGAATCAAATATACTGAGAGACTAGGGAAGGTACATGGACTTTGCTTGGCGGGTATCTCCTTTATTTATTAAATAAACTCCTGGTCACTGCAGACTGCATTTACAGGAAACCTGGAAGATTATCCCGACAAGCAGATTCCGATTCAAGGCAAGTAGCTGAGAGACAGGGATGAAGACAGAACGGTGAAAGAGAAGTGTTTTCCAGACAAGAGCTGAGTCTTACAACACAATGCAACATTCTGGAGTCGCTTGCAGTGCAACTAAGCTGCATGTGCAGAATACAACGTGTTCCATGAATAAATCCTTGCTAAATCCAGTGGCTGAACAAGAATGCTTGCTAATCAGATCTATTTCCTTCTCACAAGCATGGTCAGCCTCTCTCTCTCTCTCTCTCTCACACACACACACACACACACACACATCTCTCACACACACTCACTCTCTTTCCTGGGTGCATTTCATTAATTGTTCTCCCCTTACCTTTTGGATCTGCGCGTGGGTTACAAATGCCATCAGAAGCAAAAATAATAATAATTTAAAAGTTCCTAAAGTTTACACCAACAGCTCCTCCAGAACCCTGCACAGCGCACTCTCTGCTTCTCTACATGACGTGATCCGTTCCGCACCATGTGATAAAGGAGAGAGCATGGGGAGGTCAGATTGTGTTATGTCAAGGGAGGCATTTGGTCCCTTTAAAGGGGACTTGTTTTTTTCTCAGTGGATTCAGATCATTTTGTAATTCAATTTAGGGATTCCCGCCCCCCTCCTAAATGGGAGACAAGGCATATTTAAACTAGATTTAATGATTAACTTAATTCACTGCTCAGTGCAAGTGAAAGTCACAGAGTTTTATTGCCCAGATAGGGGAAACTACAATGATGAGGATAAGCCAAATGGAGTTTGAATTCTAGGTACAAAGGACAGTGATGGACGATTGGCTGAGGAGCAAAGACCAACAAGGTGAATACTGGAATTCAAATGAGTTGAAGTCTAAACCTCCTGCAAAGCCACCTTTATTAATTGGCAGTTCTCATAGCACTAAACGGTAGTCACTTCTGTTCAGAGAGACCCCTGTTGGCAATGCAAGATATACAAGTATTATTGCCAAAAAGCATCAGGAAAAGGAGAATTTGGAGAAACTTACCTATGAATCGTCTTTCTTCCTGGATGGCTGTCCTCAGGCTGGACTAGCTCCCTCTCCTCATACCAGCTGAAGGAAGACCAACTAAAACCCTCCCTGGTCCTTACAGGAATTCTTCAGGAGGAGTCCTGCCAAAAGCTTAAGCGTCCAATAAAGAATTATTGTAAGGATCCTGAAAGAAGAACTTGCTTCTAAAAATTGTATTCTTCAAAAGTAAATCCAGATCATTGTCCACAAGAGCACAAACTCTTGTGTGAGGTATATATGAGTAAGTCCATTGCAACCAAAAGTGGCTTGCAATTTATACTGGAAGCAACATGTGTGTCAAACATTATGATCAAAAACTACTTCTGAGAGTCATAAAAAAACCAGACCAAATAATGAGCATTTGATCCAGTGAGGGCAATCACTATGCTGCCTTCACTATGTAACAATTTGCATTTGTGAGAGCGAGCTTAAGATATCAAGACAGATTTAGCTAGAGAAAATACATTGGAATCTTGTAGAAAACATAAACAATTTTCATTGAAGGAACCTGCAGCCTTACCACCTTATCCCAGATTGTAATAGGAAATAAGGGAGACCTTTTTCCCCCTCTTCTCAAAAGCTTGCCCTTTCATTCAATTCTAATTCTTTAAAATTCATTTTTAATAAACTAGTTTCTGATGGACTTTCCGTAGTATGCCCAAATATTTATTTTAACACTCCCCCCCCACACACACACACAAGTACTGACATGGGGACTTATGTCATGGGGAATTATGAACTCAGCAATTATGTATGTTGTGAGATCTTCAGGTGTAACATGGGGAAGGTCATGATGTCAAAGATGTTTGTCTTAACCATTGATTGTATAAGCCAGGGGAAAACTTATTTTATGGGGAGTGTGTGCAAGATAGTTGAACATTAGCCGGAAATTAGCATTCTAAAACCTCAGAAGCCAGGACAATAAGCCCACGTAGGTAATAGAAGTTATTTGGGTAAACTTAGGGTGAAAACAGACATGATGCTAACCACCCTTTAACCACTGTTGGTGGTTATTTATGCATGTTGCAGAGCTGTATTGGTGTCCTATGCAGCCCTGAAACATGCATAAATGACCACCAAGGGTGGTTAAAGGGTGGTTAGCATCATGTCTGTTTTCACCCTTAGATTAAGGCTATACAATAGCTAAATGACCAACAATGGAAGTTAATCAAAGACTCAAAGCAAGGTGACTTGAAGAGTTAAAAGGCATGCTTAAGATGGAGGAGAAAGACATTTAACACCATCAGTATGTGAAGATCACAGGTCCTGGCTAGGATGCAGTGTGCCCATCTGCGAACATCAGAGACAAAACTTTGGCCCTCTGGAACTGTGGATAGGTAACTATTAGAGAGGAAACCTGATCAGTTAAGCTAGCATTGTGTATTGTTTTGATTTCATTTTCTTATGCACCTTCTATATTTATTCTATTTTAGTTTTCATATAAAACTTTCTTATTATAAAGTAGTGTTGGGCATCTGGGGGAAATTACTGATCTGGATCCGTATTATGCTTCAGATCTTTAATTCTGGTTTGGAAAAGGTCGCACATGCGCAGAATGGTCTGGCAGCCAGTGTGTGGATGCACATTTTTTATTATTATTTAAACCGAACCACAACAGGGTTGTTGCAATTCAGTATGGATTAATCTGTGGCTGCCCATTATGAGCAGTTACGGATTTAATCGGAAGCTGAATGGCAACCACCCCTATTATGAAGTTTGTGTCTGTGTGGTTACTGGCACTGAATGCTGACTAGAGAATCTTTGTTTAACACCAAGATGAGCCTAACCCATTTACTTTTCCGATGACCTTGGAGCCCTGAGACACAGGTGACAAAGAATTAACCCCTTATGGCCTGGCACACTCTGGGGTGCCTAGTGGTTACTGTAGGCAGAGTAATTGAGTTGTGCCTGGTCCAGTAGTCTTTTGGAGGACAGCCAAAGAGAAGGAAACCCCAAAATCCCAGTCACACTTCACCAAGCATTAAAAAGGGGGGGGGGGGGAGACTAATTTAAAAATAATGATATTTATGTGTGTAGAAAAAAATTATTTGGCTCCTGAGGAATCATTTCCCAGCTTTTAGTTGCAACCCAGAAGGCTAGAAGTTTACCTTTTCTCTTAAAAGGAAATGGTTACAATGAAATTCTTGTAGGAGCTGGAGTGTTATGCAAGGGGAAGGGAGACGCTAAATAGCATAAGATTCAGAATAATGTTGCAAGAAGTGAGTTTTCCTACTTCCATGTTGGCATGTTTTAATTGTCACGGGTAAAGGAAAATCAGTGAAACTGCTTATTTTATTTATTTTTATTTATTTTAATCGATTTCTATCCCGCCCCTCCTGAGAACAGCTCCAGTGCACAAATTAAACACGGACAAACGATACCTGCCATTTTTGTTACGTCCTCTGAATTGTAGTAAGTTAAAATGTGAATTGTACCCATGGTCTTTCCCTCCAGATTGTCAGTATCCCTTGAAATACACTGCAGCAGCTGTGAGACTAGGGAGAGAGAGGTTTTTTAGCTGAAGAGAACACTAGGGGGGAAAAGCCACTAGTCTGCATTCCTTAAATCGCTCCCGGAGTCTCACGTGCGTTTAAAAGGGCCTGGGAGCAAAGCTAACCCCAAAAGAGTGCACTGTAAATCTGGGTTTAGAGTGATTAACAAGAAAGGCTGGCTTCGGCTCAGAAGAACGTTTCCTGCCAGAAAAAAGTGTCAGTTTTAGGGCACCGACTGGCCTCTCTGAACTGAGATTAGAGCGGATTGGGCAACAGAATGCCGTTCCCATGTGGAGACACAGGGGGCTCTGGTGACATTTAGGATCAGGCCTAGGTCATTTGTTTCTCATCAGTCCTAGAGCGGAGGAGGAGGGGACATACTCTACGGCTGCATGGTACTTCCTCTGAGAGTCTCAGAAGATGAAGCCTGAAAGCCTAAGCCCTGCTTGCCCCACGTGTTTCCAGTTCGGCAGAATTAATCATTCCACTCTACTCATCAGTGGTCAGACCCCACCTGCAGAAGTGTGTCCAATTTTGGGCACCTCATTTTAAAAAGGCCATTGACAAATTGGACTGGGTTCAGAGGAGGGTGTAATGGCATGTGCACAGTACTTGGACCAGAATGGGGGGGGACCCCAGTTCAAGGTCTGCCTTAGCCAGAAACGCACTGGGTGACCTTGGGCCAGTCACAATACTCTTTCAGCCTAACCTACCTCACAGGGTTGTTGTGAGAAATGGGATTAAGAGCTGCCTTATTAGTTATATGTAAAAGTGCTCCGACTGCCATGGCAGGGGGTGCTATATAAAATTAAATATTATTATTAATTTAAAAAATATATATTATTATTATAAAGGATTTGTAGACATCCTGCATCCAAGCAGGGAACTGAACTTAGATGACCCTCAAGGTCCCTTTCAACTCTAACATTCTATTATTCTATGCTTTAATTAGCAAGGCTTACAGCACCCTTGGAAGGGAGGTTTGAACCCCATTTTGTAGACAGGAGACGCACCTCACACAGTAGCATAACGTTCAATAGGGCCCTGCAGGACTGCCCTTAAGTAGGGCCAGTAGGAGCCATGGCTTGGACCCGTGGTTGGTGGGGGCCCCACAAGGAGGCCAGTCCTGGTAGTCTCAAGACCAGTAGGACAGGCTATTTCTGTGGGGCCCTATGTGACACTCAGCCCCTGGGGTGTCTGCTTGCTGTGGGGCCCTGTCCTCCTCTTGCCTCACCTACTGGAGTGTGGGAGCACCAGACTACCCATTGTTAAAGGGGTGGGGCTATGGAGGCTGGGACCATGGGGCACCCACGTTTTACTTTCACCCTTTACCCCATAAATTCTAAGGCCATCCCTGGGGCAAGTCGAATTACAGGGCCCCATAACAACTGGGATGGGAAGGGTAGGGGGCAGTGAAGCACAGGAGGCACTGGAATAGTGAGAGAAAACAAGGTACGAGGGCAGATTGGGGCTTGGGGGCACAGAGGTAGGAGAGGAGAGGCATGGGGGTAGGGTGGAAATATGAGGTACAGGTGGAGTGGCAGCCACTGGCAGAGGCTCTTGGCTCAGTGGGGAAGGCACAGGCAGCTCCAGCAGAGAAAACAGGACATTTTCATGTCCTAAAAGGGACTAGCCCCACTGGGCTGCCATGAAAGCCTAGGTCCTGGGGCAGTGGCCCTACTTGACCCAGCTGTAGCTTCTCCCCTGACCCTGGAGCACAACCAGTCCAGCAGCAGGTCAGGTGTGAACGTCCCAAATGCCTTTTTGACTGCAGAGCTTATCCTAATTTCCTCCCCATGCAGCAATCATAATAAGTCCTATTGATACTGCTGGGAAGAAAGCCGATTAGTCAGCTCCCCTAAGCCAGTTTAAGCTGCTCAGTTCTCTGGCAGAGACCAATGTTCCTTGGACTGCCAGAAGATCTCAGAATGAGGAGGAGGAAATTTTCACCAGGGACAGTAACTATCTGCCCAAGGAGGCAAGAATGTGCAGGACACATGTCCATGAGCAGATATTGCTATGAGGCAAGTAATGTTTAGCACAGGAGTAGTCAAACTGTGGCTTGGGAGCTGAATGCAGCAACTCTCGGACAGTTCAAGTGCAGCTGTTGGCCGAGGTTAGCTCTGGGCCTCGCACTGCCTTAATGGTTCTGTCTCTTACTACATTGCACCGGAGTCATTACAGCTGCTCCTCAGAATCTCAGTAGCCAGGACCACAAAGCACTGGTTCTGCCAGCCAATCATGAAGCAGGAAAGTTTTGTGTGTGTCTTATAGTTCTTGGTCATATGAATATTTTGTTGCGTGGTGTGGCGAAAAGTCCCGTGTTTCTGCCTTGCATCTGCCCAGAGCCCATGGTTTGGTAAGCACATGGCAGGATGTCACAACAGACATTCCTGGCTGGTGAAGTCATCATGGTTCAGGTATCTGCAGGTAATTTTACCCTGATTGGCTAGGCTCTCTGGCAACGAACCAATCTCTGTACAGTGTGAATAAGGCTAGAAAAAGACAGAGAGGGGCTACTCTCACTCTCTTGCCCTGATTTCTTCCCCTCTGGACTCCTGTCAGTTTGAAACTAACAACTGTGCCCCACGTGGCTGCAACTCACCAGGCCCAGCATGTGTAGAAAGAGCTGTGAGTAACAAGGAACTATTTTTCCTGCCTAATCAAGGACAGTCTAGTTTAGATGCAATACAAATGGGCTGCTGAGCCCCAAAACTGACTTTGTAATTGCTCAAGAGCCTATTCTACCTTTCCTACCTTGATACCTGTTTGTAACCCTTTTTTTGATCCTAATTAGTAAAGTTTAAGCTTCTTTGTTCTCTTTTTATCCCACTGTGCATGTGTGTGCTAATTGTAAAGACACCTCCCTCAGCCTGCTAGGCACAGCTAATAAAAGGGAGAAAGGATTCACCTTAGAAAGGGGAATCCCCCACTTGCTCTTTCAGCCAAGTTGGCTTCTACCCAAGTTAAGCACTCCTGAGTTCCACCAGAGTAAAGGTTTCTGCCCCACATGCCAGATAAGGGGAACTAGGGAAAGGTGTGCCCTTGGGAAACTGCAAACTTGTAACTACCCGAAGTTCACATACCCCAGACTGTGCGAGCTCCCAAGGAAACTGGAGTGTGGGTGGTGGCAGCCATACCTAAAGATTTGGGGGGTTTCCAACAGGTGGGGAAACAGCTAGTTCTTTCTCCTTGTTGGAACCCCAAGGTCAGAGTTTTTGGCCAGTGCAGTGGGATGTGTGACTCAGCTGTATAGCACCCCCTACTGTGATGGTACATGTGGCTCTTGGTTTGATCATCTAAGGATTTACTCCCACTCCCAGTTGTAATATCAGTAAGTAGTAACTGCCGATTGTAGTAACCTCACTTGGGACCACTCAAACACACACTGGACTATTTCAGACAAGATGCCACCCCGCATGGCCACCCAGGAGCCATGGAGCCAACTGCCCATCTGAAGGTGGAGTGGCTGGACGTGCATTCCTGTGATCCATGGAGCACCCGCTCATGGCCACGCATAGAGTAATGCCGGGAAAGCTAGAGTGCTCCGCGTGGAGCCAGCCAAATGTGTACCGGCCACTTCCGTGGCCAAGGTAACCATGCCGAGAGCCACCCTTTTGAAGTGTTCCCCACTCACTCTACCTGTGTGGGTGCTCTGTAGCAGTGCCATTCAGTGGCCAAGGACCCTTTTTGTTTGAAAGCACCTATTTATAGCACAGTCCTCTGAGTGGACAGCAATGGCATTGGTCTCATTCCCTTAGATGGGGCTTAGACCCACAATAAGTGCTAACACTACTCAGAGGACTACACCCTTAGTTTTCAGGGGCGTGTAACCTGCCTTTGTTGGTAAAACAGATGCCTTGCATTATGGGAGCATAACCCACGGGGCAAGTCTCAGTCTTGAAGTTATGTTTTGTGGGAGATTTAGAAGCCCTTCAGGTATTCCATAAAGGACTGTGGGGATGTTCTCTCTATAGTCCTAGAGGACTGATTTTATCTGGAGCGTTCACACATTTTTAACAGAGGCAACTAACTTGGGGGTAATAACCACCAGTCCAATCTGAGGCAGTTACCTCAGTAATCTTAGAACAGCTTGTGTATTGTGTGACCACTCTCTCACATTCCCAGAGGTAAGCAGCACTTACCAAAGGGACTAGCATTACATCATCATGACAGTAATTCTACTTTCCTGAATTAATGGACTCGAATTACCATATAGGAAGGTACTGGATTTTTGTTAGATATCAGATTCCTCCCCCTAAGAGAGCTATTTGGCAATGGAACAAGGTGCCTAGGGAGGTTGTAGGCTCTCCGTCACTCACTGGAGGTTCTCAAAAAGAGTCTGAACAGCTATCTGTCGGGAATGCTGTAGCTGTACTCATCCTGCAGGGGGCTGGACTATACAGGACCCTCTTTCCAATTCTGACATTCTATTCTCTGAAAAGCACTAAATTACCAGACAGGTGGTACTTCCAAGATCCAAGTTTAATTGCTGGCTTTCTCTCCAATTTCCAGCATGACGCTTGGCAGGTGACTCTAAACTATCCTGTGCCTCAGTTTCCCTACCTTTAAGAAGGGAATAATACCTACCGAGCATCACAAGGATAACTTTCATTCAGGATTGTGAGACAACAATACATACCAAGGTTTAAGATTCAACTAGTTACTGTACTTTGGGATAGATACAACTGGCCTATGACCGGTTTTAAATGGGCAGGGGAGCCGGGTCCATGTCTGCTCAGCGGAGCGCACACACACTTCCAGTGGGTGGGGGAGAGTTTAAACAGCATTGAATGGGTGCGCACACCTATCCACCCGCCAGCCATCCATGCACCCACACAGTGAAACCCAGGGTTTTCCGGGGTGCAGCGTGCGGTTAAGTGAGTGGGGGTACATGCAGGTGCCACCCACCTACCGCCATTTCTACATGGGTGCTACCACACAGATCCGCTAGGTGGACCTGCGTGGTAACGTGTCATGTAAAAACAGCCTATGCTGTCAGGCAAATAGCTGTAGGAGGGGATTATGTGGTAGGACTCTGGTGAGGCAGGAGGAAAGGAAAATTGGGCCATAAAGATTCATTCCAGAATTGAAACCTTACTATATAGATTTTTGGACAGATGATATTATTTGCACCTTTCAGAAAAAATGGAACCTTTTCTATGATTGCCCTAAACACTTTATTTCCTGATATTTCATTGAAGCCTTGCAGAAATCTGCAGCCAGACGTTGGTGAGTATTTTTTGCAGGGCATGTTGTGTTCTTTTCCGTTGTCAATGATTATAAACGCCAGAGAACCAGTTAATAAAGAGGGAGACTGCCAAAAAGGGGAACTGACGCCCAGTTCAGCTTCAGTTGACAAGAGCCATCTTTGTTCTCTCCTTTCTGAGCTGAGCTTTGCTGCCATTGAGCCTTTGGTTAAAGCCCAACACGGCCACTGAATAATAAGAGTTCCCTGAACACCTTTCACCTCAAAGGCTCTTCAGAAACACATCAACCATGGCAGGACTGGAGGCAGCACAGTGGGAGAAGGCTCTGCAGCAACAACAGGAAAACTGTTGATCAGGCAAAATGCCTCACTCTTACAAAAATAACGCTATAGAACTATGCCCCCAACATGTTGCTTGCAATACCCTTTATGTTGCTTATGACAGCTCAGTAAACAAATGCAAAATATTGAGAGAAGGAGGGAAGGTATGTGTGTGAGCAACAGAGAGCACCTTGGAACTGGCAAGAAAAAGTTTAAAATCATCATCTTTATATAGCGCCCCACTGCCATGGTACTCAGAGCGCTTTATATATAATAAACACAACTTTTAATCCTCACAACAAGCCTGTGAGGTAGGTTAGACTGAGAGAATATTGTGACTGGCCAGGGTCACCCAGTGAGTTTCTGGCTAAGGTAAGACTTGTACCAGGGTCTCCCCGCTACTTCCTGGTCCAAGCACTGTGCACTTAGCCATTACACCACACTGGCTCTGCAGGCAGCATTCCCAAGGCTCTTGGCAGAGGGGAATATGGGTGCTGGGAGAAGACCTGAGTTTTTGTAAAGAGGCAGGCACACTTTAAACAAAACAAAAAAAGTTTACTTTTAGTTATTTTATTTTTATTTTCCGCTTACTTACAACCTTAGAGCATCACAAATTTGTATGACTTCACTTTCAATTTAAAGTTGTGGCACTGGCTTGCCATATATCTAGAGCTTTGAAAGTGGCTCAGAACTGCAAAAAGGTTGGGGATTTCATATCCATATTGTACTTCGAAAGGGAGGGCTGGAGCGTCACATTGTAATGCATCTAGTGATTCCAGGTCTTTCAGGCTGTAGAAAGCAAGCTACCTGCTTTTGAAGCCTCAAGAGGACAAGCAGAAAGAGGACAGCACCAGGCACATTGCTGTCACTATATAAATATTAATAATCATAGTCAAGAGAGCATGCAGGGTTTTAGCCAGGCAGATGTGATGTATGCTAAAACATAATGATTTATTTGGCCTGGAGGCATGGGGGTAGATTGCTCTCGCAATTGGCAGGGGCTCTTCGCTCACAGGAGACTAGCGATATGAAAGGATGCCTTAAATATTGTAGATCAGACACAGTTTGACTTTAACTGTACCCATTATGGTGGTGATTATATAGTGTGTGTAGTGTAATGGCATGTTCACTGTAGGAGACTGGAACTATTCAAGGAGTAATGGTAATGGCCATATTTAGAAGGCAAGGGGGAAACCACTGCATTTAAGTAAGGTGCATACTATAAGGCCATTTCTTTTATTCGAACTTCTAAGCTGCTGTTTCAATGCTTCATTAGCCAGTGTACGCTCTGTTCAGAACCTGAAGCAATTCCCGAGCCCTGCTCAAAAGGAAGCAGGATCCTAACATTGCTGGAGTAAGAGCCCCCTTGTACTGACTCTGTGCTCTGAGCAGAATGATAGATTGCTCAAAGGAGAATGACTCTCATCCACCAGATGTAAGAACTCTCATTAGGGGATGGGCACTACTTCATACTCGTGGGGATTTTAGCATGTTTCATGGTGTAGCCACCATGGGGCCAAGGCCAGCCTTACCCCAGGATGCCCCAGGGCAACCACCCTGGGCCCTACTCTTGTGGGAGCCCTGCAGTGGGCCCCGATTTCACCAGGGCAGGGGTCCCACTCTCTCCCAGTGGGTCCCCAAACATGACCACCTTTAGGAGCCTGAAAGGGTGCCCCCAATGATGGTGTGGCTATGGGGAAGGAGGTGGGGTCACCCAGGGGCCCACATTTTATCTTTGCTCTGGGTCCCGCCAATTCTGAGGCTGGCTCTGCACGGAGGGAGGAGACCTAGTTGAGCCTGAGCCCCCGACAATGGGGCGCCCTTTGAAAGGAGCCTGAGCACTGCGAGGAAATGTTCAGAATGGGCAGGGCCAACACTCTGCTGCCTCCCACTCTAAATACTCATGCCGCTTGCAAAAGGCCCCACGAAGAAGGAAGTTTTTAGAGTAGGTAGGAGTGGAGTGCTGGTCCTAGCCACTCTTAACATTTCTTTCCTGACAAGGCTGCTGCTGCTCCTGGCGGGTTGACTGGGAGCCAGAACAGCACCACCATCGCTGTGGGGAGAGCCCTAGGCTGGTCAGGAGCCGCATTGGGAGTGCTGCCACTTGGGGAAACCCTGGGCCTTAGATTGGACACGATGAGCCCAGGCCTGACACAGCCTTGCTGTGCCACTAGTCTGTTCAGACAAGGGGTGCTTTTCCATAGACAGCACCCATGGCTCTGCCTCACACCCGGGTGGCCCATCCAAAGGCGGGCAGCCAGATATGGAGGGGCACAGAAGCCAAGCCAAACCTGGGACATTGGCTGGAGGTGGGGGCTGCTATCCATCTACTTGGCGGACAGCTGCTGCAGCTCTTCTCCCGCCTGGGGGTTGCCCTGGGCAACACCATAGAGCTAGGTGGCAGCCAAGAGCATCCGCCAAGCCGTCCGCAACTCTATGGTGTCGGGGGGGGGGCACCACATGGGCGGACTGCAGGCCGCAACAGCCACTGGGTTACTTTAAAATGGACCCAGGCGTGGTTGAAAGCAGGGAGACACGGGGGTCCACCCCCAGATGCTCTGGGGCTAAGCACCCCCAGATCTGCCTAAAGACATCCAAGGTTGGCTAGCCTAGGGTTAAAGTACCTATGTGGCGTAATCAGACTAGGTTAGAGAATCCACACAGAGCAGAAGTAAATCACCCAGTCACCTCTGGATTAGCGAGTCATAGAAAGGTGGTTTACCTCAGGATAACGAGAGGGCGGGGTATGTGTATGTGAACCGTGTTGGTCCCACACCTAATAGATGGAGACAAAATAGTTTAGAGAATACCTTTTATTAGTCCATCTTTGTAATCGATGGAGATAAAGTAGTTTGGCTGGGATATTTTATCAAACCAATAAAAGATATCCTCTGAACTACTTCATCTCCATCTATTACCGTTGGGACCAACACAGCAATCACACTCTCTGTCTAGTCATCCTGAAGTAAACCATCTTTCTAGGAATCCCTAATCCAGAGAAGAGGACCCCTGCTTTGTGTGGATGCTCTAACCTAGGTGGATAATATCTGGGGTACTTTAACCCTAGGATAATCACATTGGGTATTTTCACATGGACGCGGGGGTGCTCACCCCTGGAGCAGGTCCAGGAGTGCACCGCCCATGTCTGCCTGTTTGCAGCTCTACCTGGGTTGGGTTTAAATGACCCAGCAGCTGCACGGCACCCCGCTCCCCCACACCATCGCCCAACACTCTAGGCTGCTGCCCACAACTCTATGGCCTTGCCTAGAGCAACCCCATGCCAAGTGTGCAACCGCAGCGGCCGTCTGCCAAGCAGAGAGACAGCAACTCCCACCTCCGGCTGGGGATCCAGGTTTGGGCTGCCCACTCCGCAGGCGGTGCTCCTGGATGCTCCAGAGCAGGCACACCCTGCTCTGCCGCCACATCTGGTAGACTGCCTTTAAACAGACAGGCTGCCCAGGAGTTGTGGGAGATACCCTTTTTATAGGGAGCAGCAGCCAGGGTACTTTGCCCACATACCATCAGTGTTTTATCCTTCCCAGATCACACTGCTCAGGTAACATGTTCGACATGAAGCACTTCTGAGCCAGGAAATGTAGGGTCAGTCTCCTGTTAATTTCAAACTTATTTAACTTCAGTGCAGCCTCTCCTCTCCTCTCTCCACTGGCTCCCTCTTCCTGAGCACATTCTGCACAAGCTCCTTGTATTCGCCTACAAAGCCCTTCACAACCTCGCTCCCCCCTCCCTCCCTGCCCTGATCTCCATCCTCACCCTCCCACGCCTCCCCTGCTCCCCCAACCTAGCTCGTCGCTTTGACCACGTGCAGCCTCTCC
>QEPC01005805.1:3735458-3762035 GCA_003113815.1 Sphenodon punctatus
GCGCCGAGAATTTATTTCTACTGCTAACCCCATTTCATAGACCTAAATGGGCATTTTTCCTCTCACAGCTCACCAACTAACTTTCTTTTAAAGATAAGTGGTGTGTGGTGGAGTGCTGGGCAGAGTATTTTCAGGAGCAGGCCCAATGCTAGAGTGCTGTCTGGGGAGAAAAGGGTTAACCCAGGACTTAGTGAGAGATCATGTGACCAGGCTGGGGTTATAAAGAGAGTGCTAGCCCAGCCCTGGTTAGTGTTTGCTTGGTGACAGCAGGGTGAAGTGCTCTGTTGCGAGTCTGGGGCCATCCTGCTGCTCACCTGAGGGAGAGGGGTTCAGAAGAGGCCTGAGGGGCAGGACCAGGATGGGCCTTTAGAGGGCAGGGCAGGCTGCATGGGAGCAAAGAGCTGGGAGGAGGAAGTTGCAGCTCATGGGATAAAGAGGCCGTAAGAAAGAGCTAGAAGCCCTTCGCTGAGGGTGGGGCAACCCCTTGTACCCGGCAGGAGCAGGCCACGGGTAAAACAGCTGGTGACCTGCCTGAAGCTAGGTGGGCATCCCAGGCAAGGGGGGCTTGGGCAGTAGAACAGCAAGGCCTGAAGGGAGCCTAATGAGGAGGCCAGTGGGATCTGCCTACAATGCAATGAGGGCTTGAATGGATGCAGGGGGCCCAGTGTGGAGAGAGCAAGATCCCCAATGGGAGCAGGAGATGGTAGTGTCTAGGGCCCAGCAGAGTCGAGTGCGGCTACCGGGCAGGCCCACAACCATCATGGGAGCCAGAGGGGATTACCCAGGGCAGCAGGGCCTGAGGCTCAGGAGCTGAGCTGAAATGAGAGTAGGCCAGGATCCCCCAAATAAGAAGGAAGGAGGGAATATTGATTTAGTCACGGGCTTTTGTCATGGCCAACAAAAGAAAAATAATTGCCACTTTTTAGAGTGTCGCTGGCTGTTTTCTCACTATGTGTCTCAAATAAAATATAATTCTTTCAAAATAATTTTGATTAAAAAGCCTATCAACCACATGTATATATAATATCCCATCACATAAACCAGACTTAACCCTAGGACAAGGGTGGGGAATCTTTTCCCTCCCAGGGGAAACTGAATATTAGTACAAGTTCTGAGGGTCACATAGAGGTTGGGAATGGAGGTCCAGATCACTGTCCCCGTTCACTGTGTGCCTGCCCTTCTCTCTGCTCCCTTACCCCAAGCTCACCTCTTTCAGCACTTGAGGATAGGGGCCAGACCAAGGAACTGGAAAGGGTCCAAATACAAAGCTAGCCATGGACCACATTTGGCCCCCAAGCCCAAGGTTCCCTGTCCCTGCCCTTTACCTTGAGAATGCCAGGGTCAAAGCTCTATCCACTGAGCTATCAAAGTGACTCCTAGGCTGTTTAATTCATGTACTAGATAAGCAGTTAACATACTTTCCGTACAAAGACTACGTTCACAAAACATCGCTGCCCCGTGCAAACTCACCATGTGTCCTGGTGTCTGTGTTTAGTGTCCCGTCGCCATGACTTTACACAGCTGCCAAGTCCCCTAGCCCTGCTCTTGTGCTAGTTTCCAAAACACTTAAGGACAGGTGTTCCCTATATGCCGTTTCAACATGCAGGATCCCAGATACAAGTCACCCCTGTGCTCTAGTGCAGGAGAGAATCTCCCTTCCTGTACACTCTGGCCACTACTCTATGGTCCGTTGGAGGCCTGAAGTGAGGCTGGCTATAAGGTGCCATGCCACATGGAAAAACACAATCACACAAAACCATTGTTAGTACAAAGGCACCCCTTGTGAATAGAAAGCCTGAGCAAGAAAGTAGTAGAGAACACAAGATCATCAAGGGTCAGAGGCATGGAATGTGTGTTTGGGCAGATACCCACTTTAAAATAATAGGAGAATGCCATCTTACACAGCGGTTTGCTAAGGAGCGGCTCTCAAATGGGGGTAGTGCACAAGGTATTCTGGAGGGTTGAGAATAGGGCCACCACTGGCAAATGCTCACCTCCTCTCGGGCTGAGCTAAGTGGAGTCTCCAAAATAATGGGGAGAGGGAGAAGGAAGTAGTAAGGAGGGCTGGAAGGGGGAGAGGGAGCCTCAATTACTACAGACGTTTGGCTGGGGGAGTGCAGATCCCAAAAGTGTAAGGACCATTAGGTGCAGCCTCACAAGACACTTACCTCAGTTTGGGCAGCTTAACACCCCACCCCACCCCACCCCCTATCGGTGACGCTGGCTCCACTATACAGCGCATCCTTTCTACGTAGTTTCTTTTTTTTCTTTGCTATGGTTTTCAAGATATAAACGGACATAAATTAATTGCTCTCCGTAACATTTTTTGACATGACACCTGTGCTCTGCACTGGCTGCCTATAGTTTTCCAAGCCCGATTCAAGGGGTTGGTGCTTACCTAGAAAGCACTGAACGGCCTGGGCCCTACCCACCTGCAAGACCACCTCACTCCCCAGGGCACCTTTTTTGAAGTCCCCCTGGGTTTCCCGAGGGGCTACTATGGCCACACCTAGGCTGTGGAACTCCCTCCCAGCAGGGGCCCGCTTGGCCCCAGACTTCCCTTCCTTTTGACGAGTATGTAAGACCCGTCTGTTCGGCCAGGCCTTTGGTGAGGGAGATAGGGGCTAGGGTGGGAGGGGGTTTATTTCTATTTTTTAGCTTTTTCCTTTGTTATGAGTTATGCTTTTAATATATTTATAAAATTGTATTTTAATTAAACTGTTAGCTGTCCTTGGCAGGAGGGGCGGGGTAAAATAAATAAATAAATAAATAAAGGTGTGTATGTATGTAGTCCTGTTCAGTTGCTTCTAATATATATATCACTCCGTGTCAAAATGTTATGAGGAGTAATTTATTTTTAAAGTCAAACTGAAGTGGCCAGAACTACCCTGCAACAACTTCTAAAGAAAACCGAACCTAAACCAGTTGTCATGACTACGCTGTAGCAATATACAGAGACAACTAAACCGCTTTCATACTTTTAATGTAGAGTTTCATTCTTTCCCCCCCTTTGCTATGGTGGTTATCAAGCTATAAAAGCATTCTCCTCCTGCTTAAAGGGAAAAATAGGATGCAAGCTTAACGGCTGTGGTACTATCCTATCCTAAGGGTGGGCAAATTTCCCCTGCCTAAGAACTGTATACCATATCGTCAAGACCCACACAATGCTTTACATTGATTATCGGCTTCCCTCAATTCTGAGGACAGGACAGTATGGCTACACCGTAGCCCCCTCTCTCACACCAAAGCTCTGGCTCCCAGGCAGTCTGGTGGGTTCATGCAGCAGCAATAGGATTGCCACCTTTCACAGTTTTGGCCTATGGAAGTTTCAGGATTAAATGGGAGTCTGGGGGGCGGGGGTGTCAAACTGCAAGAAGTAACAACCCTAAGCAGAGATAGTGGGTCAGGGCATGTTGCCCCTGCTCCCATGGCCCCCCCAATGGTAACAGGGGTGGAAATGGCAACTCACTTCTCTTGCTCCTGAGGAAGCTGCATGGATACAGCCCTAGGCAGCCACTCCTGGTAAGAGCTGTACTACACGTGCTCAAGAGCTGCCATTTGCCCACCTCTGTACTATTAATAAGTGACACTTGCCAATACAAAATGTCATCATCTGCAATCTGAAACTACCAGACTGGGGAGAAGGGGAAGAAAAAGCAGATACCTATACACTATAGCAAAATTCATTGTCTTCCCTTTCCAAAGAACAATATTGAGGTGGGGGTCTTTTAGTGGGGGAGGTGTCATCTGTGCCCTTGTCGTGAACAGTCCATTATCTTCTGCAGGCCAGTCTCCCAGCACACGTCTGCCCCTGCATGGTGTGGAACCTATTCCTACAGTTTGCCCTCAGAAACTTATGGAACCACAACTGGGGAATATACCTTCCAGCCTCGACAGCCGTTTGCTAGGCCATTGACTGAACGGCTCCTAGGCATCTGCTCCCTGAGCAGAGACAGTGCAGTGCCCCATGGTTCACGGAAGACCTGCGTCAGCTGAAGCAGGACAGGAGACAGAGCGACAGTGGCACTGCACTTGTACTGAAGCCAACCAACTGCAGCATAGAGCTGCGTTAAAAGCCTCTGCTGTGGCTATGCGGGCAGCAAAGAGGAGTTCCTTTGCTATCCTCCTATCATCTGCAAAGTCACTTTTCTGGGTGGTGAAGGGGCTGGTCAACCCGGCCTCCCTCCGCCTGGGACTGGAATCTTCCAGTGCTCACTGGGACATGTTTATCGACTATTTTGCAGATAAAATTGCTCATATCCATCACGATTTTGACGCTGCACTTGATATAGTGGAGGTAGTTGAGGTTCTGAGTGCCCCATATGGTCCTGTTTTATAGGATTAGTTTCAGCAGGTATCGTCCGCTGATGTGTTGTTGTTTGGGGCTGTGAGGGTCACGACTTGTGAACTTGACCCATGCCTGTGCTGGCTGGTGAAAGCCAGCTGAGAGACATTGGAGCCATTGCTGGCAGGGGTTGTCAGTGCCTCCTTCATGGAGGGCAAGGTCATGGGGTGCCTGAAGGAGGCTGTGGTGCGGCCTTTGCTCAAGAAACCATCTCTTGACATGGACACCCTTGTCAGCTATCAGCCAGTCTCTAACCTTCCCTTTTTAGGGCCAGCAACTCCAGGGGCATCTGGACTGCATTGGTTTCCTTGACCCCTCACAGTCCAGCTTTCGTTTGGGTTATGGCACCAAGACTATGCTTGTGGCCTTGGTTGATAATCTGCACCGAGTTGGACTGAGGTCGGTCCACTCTTCTGATTTTGTTAAATCTTTCAGTGGCGTTTGACATGGTTGACCATGAGATGCTGGTGACTCACCTGCAAGATCACGCTGGGGTGGGCGGGACTGTTCTGGAATGGTTCTGCTCGTTCTTGGCCAGGAGAGCTCAGCATGTGGTACATCTTCCTTCCAGGCCCTCATTTTTAATTTATTTACAAAATTTATATCCCGCCCCAGGTGGCCCAGAGCAGCTAACACCACAATATAAACACAGTATAAAAACAAAGCATAAAAAACACAAACTCCTCCCCCCCCCCCCTTCGCCCACACTCATGTGTGGAGTTCCATAGGGATCCATTTTGTTCTCTCTCCTGTTCAACTTGTACATGCAGCCCTTGAGTGAGAGCATGAGAGGGTTTGAAGTTCGGTGTCATCGGTATGCTGACGACACCCAGCCGTACCCCTCATCTTCATCCAACCCAAGCCTGGCAGTCTCAGGGTTTACCCGGTGCCTGACTGACGACACCCAGCCGTACCCCCTCATCTTCATCCAACCCAAGCCTGGCAGTCTCAGGGTTTACCCGGTGCCTGACTGAGGTGGGGGATTGGATGAGGACGAGCCGTCTGAAGCTGAATCCTGACGAGACAGAGGTGATGCTGGTGGGTAAGAGCGAGAGAGTGGAGGCCTGCCATCATTTATGAGGTATGTCCCTCAGGTTCGGAGTCTTAGTCCTCCTCGACTTGCAGCTCCACCTGGATGCTCAGATGGTGGCTGTGGCAAGGACTGCATTTGGTAAGTTACATCTGATCCAACGTCTTTAGCCGTGGATCTTAGGCTCCTATCTCACCAGACATCCATGCATTCATCACCTCAAGCTTGGACTACTGCAACATGCTCTACGTGGGGCTATCACTGGCGACAACCCAGAGGCTGCAGCTGGTGCAGAATGCGTCAGCCCACCTCCTTGCAGGGACAGGCTGCTGGGAGCGTTTAACACCAATGCTTCGTTCTCTGCACTGGCTGCCTATAGTCTTCTGGGCCCAATTCAAGGTGTTGGTTACTACCTTTAAAGCCCTACATGGCCTGGGCCCCACTTACCCGCGGGACCGCCTCGTCCCCCGTGTCCTGGATTGGCCCCTGTGGTCCCACGGGTGGCCACATTTGAGCTGGCATTCTCCATGGCTGCGCCGCTGTTACAGAACACCATCCCAGTGGAGATTCACCTCTCTCCAGCTCTCCCCTCCTTCTGTAGACAGTGCAAAACGTGGCTGTTTCACCAGGTGTTTGGTGTAAGGGGACGGGTAGTGGGTGGGAGTTTTATTTTGGAATTAGTTTTTTTTGTCAGGCCTTTGCTGTATTTTAAAAATTATATTCATTATAGCTTATGATAGTATGTTTTATATTTTTATGGTGTTTTATATGCATTTGTACACCACCCCAAGCTGCCATTGGGCAAGAGGGGGTAGTATAGAAATAATGAAAATAAAAAAATATCTTGGAATCTCACTCACCCAAACTAATTTGAAGGAACAAAACAAAAAAGGAAATAAGAAGTTGAAAGTTTTATTCTGTTGGTATCCAGTCGTACAGAGGGAAGAGCTAGAGTACCCAGTGCTTCTGCACTGAGGCAATGTCATTCAAGATTCGGCTATCCTACGATACAATGAGTTCTCACCTCTGAAACATCACACGAAGGTTAGTCTTAGCACTACCTTTATGATGGCGAGTGAATCATGATTAGAATAATGAGTAACACCCTGGGAAGGGACACACGTCAGCTGCCAAGGCAGGAACCTCACCTTAAAAATGTCATTGTTAGAAAAGGGTAATTAGCACAGCTCCTTCAGATGTTCACACGGTTAAGTGAAAAAAATGGAGGAGGTACAAAGAGTGCAGATCTAAAAAGCCTCCCTTAGCTTTTCTTGGCAAGGTAATCTGCTCCAAGAGACGTTAACAGCCCCTTTCAGTTAAAAGTATTTTTAAATTTATCAGCCATTTTCTGAAGAGAGAAATCATGAATCATTTAAAAAATGATCCTTAAATGCAATTGATGAACTCTAGCTGAAACTGGAAGCAAGAAGGTTTCTCAGTAATTCTACTTGCCAAATTTGTGTTCAGCTTCAAAGCCCTGTTAAAATAATATGGGACAAAGAACTCTTTTCTAAAACTGAAGCTAGCATGTATTAAGTGTTGCCAACTAGGCTTCAATGTCTGCCCTGTAGCTGAATTGCCTTAGGGTGCAATCCTCTGGCCATTCATCCCCAACTCTGGTCCTTAGTATTGCCTTGCTTTCATGGGACTCATGGCAAATTGCGAGTGAATCATGATTAGAAATTGCCATGAGTCCCATGAAAGCGAGTGGAATTATCACTGGTACTAGACAGGCAAAGGAGGATGCCACTGTCCATCTGCTCTTTAATTAAAAGATTTGGTAATTGGAAAATTCATGCACTAGTGCTGCCTGCGGCTAATGTTTTGTTCAACCTCTTGCAAACATTAGGTAACATTTCAGCATAGGCAATTCTTCTGTTCAAAATGGGATTGTCTTTTTGTTTTTCAGTGGAGAGTACAGAGTCATGCCAACTCTTTAAATATCAAAAGAACAGAGCGAGGAGGAACATTTAGCTGCCTACAGATGTTACCCGAATTGAGCTTGCAAGAATGCACTCCCTTGATATAGCTGGGAGTCTACTTTAACATAAATTCTCTTTAAATGAAGGCCTAGCCTTCTCTTGAAGGGCTGCAAGAGACTGCAAATCAACCACTCAAGCTTCAAAATGATGACCAGGGTCCTTTCACAAGAAGAGTCCAGAGCCAAGTAGCATGAAATAAAAGGTTCCCCAGCACAGCACTGCTGTTGAACCCAATACATTTTTTAGGATGCATTTACTCACCTACCTCAGCTTCTATTAAAACTGCCAACAACAACTCACGGTCTCTGCCTTGGCAGCCAATCCGCAGCCCTGATTTGTAACAACAACAAAAAATATCAGAGCTTTGGCGTGGTTCACTGGGCAAAAGTTACTTTTTAAAAGTTTGGTTTTGATCCGTCCCATTAACAAAATGAAAGGAAATTAAATGGAGCATTAAACAGATGGGCCAGTAGCAGTTGGAAGAGAAAGGGATGAGGTATTTTGCTTGGCGGGGACTAGGATGACTAAATTAAAAAGAGAAATTAAAAACCATAGATAAGAATGCTCGAGACAGATGCATAAAAGTTTAGTGACACAATAAACTAGTTCCATTTTCGAGTTAAGTCCAAACCAACTTGTTAATTTGGTGGCGAGAAATTCAGCTGAATACTTCATACTTTCCTATAGTCCTTATTTAAGAGGGACAGTCCTTTGGATGCTGAATCCCACGGTCCCTCTTTCAAGGGGTCAAAATCCCTCCTTCAAGGAGAGAGACTAAAAGACTTGTATTCAAGCCTCAAGCACCTCTTTCCTGGTCGCCTCCCAGGAAAAGCATTTGAGAGGGCAATGGGGAGATGAAGGAACAACATGAAACGAGTGGATCAATAAGCAGAAGAGTGTCTGCACTTGGAGTGTTAGGAGGTAGATGTGTATGTGTGCAAGGGGGTGGAGCTTATTGGCCAAGGGGGTGGAGCTCATCCTTCTGGCTGCTTGAACTGTTGGGGTGTGTAACTTTCTGGTGCAGCGTTTCAGACAGAGACAAACATTCAGCTTCTGTTGCATTTGTTGGTTCAAATACATCAGCAGTGGCCAACCCTGGACTATTTACCATGGAAATGAGATTTTTATTTTTTACACTTTAGGAGAAAAAAAATTTAAGCCTTTGTTCCTGGTGCACTTGCACTCCATTATGCTGTAGCACTAGAAAGCCTTTGGAATTCACCAGCACTACTAGAAGACTTTGGACTGCAATTCAATTCCTGATTTATAGCTTAACGGCTAAAACATGAGATGTTTGTTATCAGCAAGGCCCCTTCAACAGACTGAGAAAGAGGAGTCAGAACACACTGACTAAGCTGCTCTTGGTCCAATATGGAGCAGTTTTTAGGGTGGGCAACATCGGACAGCATTATTAGCCAATCTTAGCATGACAACATCCCTTCCCCTCCCCCAAAAAGCTGTAGTGGAATTACCTGAAGTGGGGAGGGAGGAAGCCATATTACTCGAGACACAAGATCAAAGACAAGGATGCTGGGCTCAATAGACCATGGGTCTGATGCAACATGGCACGTAGGTGCTTGTGTTTTTAGGATTAGGGGAAGCTGTGATCAATGTAACATTCCTTATGGCTCTCAACGATATTAAAGTTTTGGTGGACTTTCGGGGCTTGAGAATTTTGTGCACCCCTGAAATATTACTTCTAGTATACCAAGTTTGCAAAATACTATATTCAGCCTAGCCACATGGCCAATATCAGGCCAAATAGCCAGACTTCAATTTGCTTTGGAGAGCTGGATCTGCAAACAGGACTGCAGGGCCCTCCAAAAGGGCAGGACGTGGGACAACCACTCCATTGCCCCTGCATAACACCAGCCCCGTCTCCACAGCTAGGTCCAAAATCTAGACAATCCAAGGCTTTAGCTCAATTAGGTCCTGTTTATGTTGTGAGCGTATGGTAACTAGGTAATCCGACTTCCTCAGTGTAGATGTAGTCCTCGTGGAAAGGGGAAAAGGGGGGGGGGGAAGAGGGGAGTACAGTATGGGTAAAAACAGACTTGTGGCTGGCAGGACGGCTCCCCAGGCCAGGAAATCATGGGCAACACGGCCTGGGTCAGGGAACCAAACTGATGTGACCACAGCTGGGGAGTCATCACAGTGGCCACATGGCCCAAGTACGGCCAGGAGCACAAAAAACCACCATGATGGGCAGCCATGGTAGTCAATGAGGCACAACCACGGCTGCAGGCCATGGCAGTCCCTGGCCTGGGTATGATGCAGCTGCACTCATGCTAGCCCACTTTGGCAGGTCTTGGCCCGGGCTGTGACCTTGGGGAGTGTCCAAGGTCACAGCCCGGGCTAGCCACCACCATCGCCCGGGGCAATCCCAGACCAACATCTGGCAGCATGTATTTACATATGCTGCTAGGTCCTGGGCCAAAGAGGGCCCAAATCACGTCTGGTTTTACCCTAGTTTCATTTGGCACATAGACAGAGGCTGTTCTGTATCCAACCAGAAGTACCCTATTCCAACCTTAAAAAGATTTCAGAAACAGCTGCAGCAACAAGTTACACTGTAGCCCCCATGCTGGAAGCAGTTTATACTTCTAAGCAGACGGCCTCAAGTTGCCAGCATAGTAACTTCTCAAGTCATCACCCTTATGGATCCAAAAATCTTAGCATTACCAAGACCTTCCCACCCTTTCTCCTCTTGACTGTAATTTGGTGTGCGTAGCCCATCTTGGAGTAGATTGTGGTGCCGAGATGGGATCATCCCCACTGCAATATCAGCAGACATGTGGCCCATTGAGACCCTCTCCCCTAAAAAGATACTTTTGCCAGAAGTCAAGGTGCTGTAAGAGCTGGAAAACTCTTCAAGCAGGAGTCGACCAGGTTATGTCTTAGGATTGTTTTACTGTGTCTGCAGGAAGCAGACTTTACACTCTTCATGGAAGCGATTCTATAAATAGACTAAGTTTTCCGAGATTTTGATGTAGCTTTATTTAAACATCAACAAATCCAGAGCCTAGTTAACAGATTGTTTCATGGTTTCAGCATGTCTAGTGTGCATATCTTCGTCTATTACATAGGTCGCAGAAAAATGGAAGCTACGAGTGCACCTTCTTGCCAGAGGCATCTAAAAAGGTAGGGGTGCTTATGTTTTGATCAATCCAAGGCCATGCTGGCCACTTCTAGGACCCAAAGAAAGCAGGTTTCAGCCACACAGACCCCTTTGTTGCACAATTGTTCCAGCCTGCCTTGCTCCACCTCAAAGAGAAGCCAGGCTGCTCTGGGATGGAGGATTGCATGCTGGAACAGAGGCCACGGCCCCTACCCACTTTCTACAGAAGAGGCTGGCCTTCAATTGTTGTTGTAGAACTGCGGGCCATGCTTAGACTACCTTGGTTTTAGGACATTATTGGTAGCTATGACTACACAGTGTTTTACCCTTGATTGCAGAAGAGGATTTGTTGAGAAGTAGTGCAAATTCTACATGTTTCAACACGGATTTTTCTCCTCCCAGTACAGGGGCTCCTGCTAAGGAAGCCAAGAAACCCCACAGATGAAGGATTTGTATACTGCTCCATAACGATGAGGGAGAAAGGAAGGAAATGTATCTATATGGAGAACAGGGCTACCTTCCCAAGCACCAAGAACTAGCATCAGCCTCCACTGTATGATGCATAGTCAGAGAGCCTTCTCAGAGGCCAAGAGCAGCAGTAGGAACAGGCCAGTTTATAAAAATCAAGAGAAGACTAGGGACCGGGGCGGGGGGGGGAGGGGGGGAGAGAATAAATAAGTCAGCTTTGTAGTTTAAGATCATGGAAGATGCTGGCAACATCTCAAAAAGGAAAAAAAAATTAAAAAACCAGTTATCCACAAAGAGGGCTGGGAAGTGCCAAGAGGAAGTCTGACCATTAGCTACACGAAGCGCTGGCCCATCCCAAGAGATGATGTGCACTGGCCAAAAGTGTTTGTTTTTTTAATACATGGTGTCTAAGAGGATGAGGGAGTTTAAGTAGCAGCTAAGCTTTTTTAAGAAGTCCAAAACCTTGAAATAACTCGGTACTTCTGGCAGTAGGGATGGTCTTAGGGCTTTCCCACTCGCATCCCTTGACTGTCCCCATTTCCTCTGTGTAACCCAAACAGAGTACACAGAGTCCAATCCAAGGAACATTCCACAACTGCAGTACCCCCCGCGGCACCTGCCAGACTCTACGCAGTAGCACAAACGGATGGGAAACAGGAAGATGCTAACTGCACAAATCAGCAGATGGAAAACTAGGAACTTCATTTTGTTTTTGTTTTTAAAAGTCCCATTTGCAGGTAGTGATCTTTGAGGTAAAGTTAATGAATAAAAAATAAATGCCAGCATAAAAATAAAGCCAGCTCTTCCTCCTACCACCCCCTGCAGTAAAGTCCCAGCCGAGAGGCCTCAGTAAGTTAGTGTGGAACTGGGACCAAAAGTGTTGCAGCAGAGGAGTGTTAAAGAGACTTTCCCGCATTCTTGTTCTTGGCTTGTAGGATACCAAGGATCAGTCCCTGGCACGTGCAGGAGCCCACGTCAGGGCGACCTGGCAGGCTGGGCCACTGAATCAGTTCCCTCTCTCTTATTGAGCAAGCCCGCCTCTGTTAATACTTCCTGGAAGCACCAGAGGTTCTGGTTAGTTTCATGGCAGCAGCATCCCCACTTCCTGTCCTGCAGGATGGCAGCACCTCTTTTGCTCCCATCATGCCTTGGGGAGGAGCTACCCACCCTGCCTTGATCCCACACCTCCCCCCATTCTGTATCCAAGGGAGCGCATTGCCTCGTTCCCACTTGTGTTGGCTATTAGGGACTCCTTGGCTAGTCTGGTTTTGGCTGGGGTGGTTCGGGGAGATTGGGTTGGAATGGCCTTTTGGTTTCCGCATCAAGCAGCACAGAGGGTTTCCCCCCTCCCTTCTCAACAGAGGCTCAGGCTTGCTCCTTGTCTGCCCTCCATAGCCGCTCCTTGACTTCCAAGGGCAGAGTGTTGAAGAGGTCCTCCTCTACCACCAGCCCACTGCGTTTCAGTAAAGGACACTCGCCCAGCTCCACTGGCAGGCACTCCAAGCGGTTCCCCCGCAGCTCCATCTGCGACAGGCTTGTTAGCTCACCCACCCGGGAGGGCAGTGACTGCAGCACATTGTTCCCCAGGTTCAAGGTCCTCAACTTCTTGCACTGGAAGAGCTCTGGTGGGAGGCTTTCAATCTGACAGGAGACAGCAGAGAGAGAAGTTAGATGCAAGCAGGATTACCCAAAAGGCACCCAGACCCACATGAAATCACCATCACGTTCCCAAAGCACCAGTCTCCCATTGTCTAAGTGCCTTCTTCTATGCCTTAAAATGACTTCATGGAATACATAAATCCACTAGCCTAGTCGGATTGAAACAGCCTAGAGTAAATAAGGTGGTGGCCAGTCTGCAGCTCAGAAGCTACACTCAGCTCTTGGGCAGTTCTCTGACAGGGCTGATCCTGGCCACTGGACTGCCTTAGTGGCTTTGGCTTCTTTTATTGTACACAAGACTCAGCAGCTGAATTGCAGTTGCTCCTCCGTATCTCAGCTGCCAGGACTGTGGAGTGCCAGCCAATCGCAAAGCAGGAGAGGTTTGTGCGCAGCGTGTGGCTCTTGGCCGTATGAAGATTTTGGTACCCAGTTCTTGGGAACTGTGGTCACCCCCATCTGGAGTGTGGTTGCTGGTTTGTCTGGAATGTAAGAAAAAGAGCTCTCTGTCCTTGGACCAACTACTGTTGGGGAAAGCATGCAAGCTTTCAGGCCATGCAGAACCTTTCCTTAGGCATATAAAAAGTCAGAACCTTACAATGAGTAATGCAGACTGGGTATATTCAGCGTAACGTCAGTACAGCAAACCCCCTTGGGAATCAGAGAAAAAGTTCATTATATCAGGGTGTTCAGTATCAAAAAACTTGGCAAAATGCAGTTGAGAGAAATGGTTCTTGAAGCTGGGATGGTTATGAACAGAGCGTAATGAGGAGTTTGATTATATATAATAGCAATCAATTAGGATGAGGATGTTTGGTCATTAAATAGCAAAAAAAAAACAACCACCTTTAAATATAATGAAGGGAAATGGATCCCTCCCAAGTGATTACTATTGTATAGAACAGGGTAGGGAATCTCAGGCCTAGTTTTTATGTGGCCCCTTTCCAGTTCTTACCCCCAAGCACTGAAAACTAAGCTCAGGATAAGGGAGCAGAGAAAGTTAGCGACTAATCATCTATAAAGACTACGTCCGACTCAAGCTAGGCTTCCTGGTTCCAGCTTTCCTGACACCATCAGCTGAGACTTACCCCCCTCATTTTCTAATCCAGCCTCGCCAATGCGTCTCTGTGCCAGCCACAGGCTCCAAAGTACTCAAATGACTAACCATGCCATGTAGCTGGCCAGCTCACCATTCTACAGATCCCTGTGTTGGGACCAGTTTTTTTCTTTCCCCTTACCTAGGCAATTCCTGTCCCCTTCCCCCAACCCTCAAAGCCTTTTAAAACAGGAACTACTCGGTCAGAAAGATTGACCCAACTTTCACCTCCTTAGAACATATGATGCAGGGCTTAATTCCACCAGTTCTTTATTCCCACAGAAGGAAATGCAATTACGGTTTCCATCGGCTCCAAGGTAAACAGTCTGCCGTAGCTTAGGGAGGTCTGCCTACTCGGACCATCTGTGTAGAGCCCCCGCCCCCCCACCTCCCATTTGGTCTGTGTGACTCAGGAACAATCACAAGAGCACCCAACTACTATGCAGGCACAGGAGAGACCTAGCCACTTCTAAAACCCTGAGCCCCACATCTAAACTTTCACACCAATGAATGAGTTTGCAAGGGAAGCAATCAGCTGGGCTAGCTCTTTAAGGCAAGAACAGCATCTTGCTTGCTACTCTCTTTATTGTTTGGGATCAATGTTCTAAAATCAGGGACAGGAAGCCTTTTCCCTCCCAGGGGCCACTTTGAAAATCAGTACAAGCTCCGAGGGCTGCAGAAAAGTCGGTGAGAACCAAGAGCAGGTGCTCTCATTCCGTTGGGAAATACCAACCTTTCAGGAGTGAGGAGGAAGTCTACCGACATTTGACTTCCTCTGTGATTTTCCACCATTTCCGGTAGTTTCCAGTAATTTCCGGTATTAGTGATAACACAGGAAATCTACAAAAAATACTGATAATACCAAAAATTACCAGAAACTACCAAAATGGCATAAAATAGTAGAAAATTTAAAAATGTCAAAAATGCCAGTAGATTTCCTCCTCATGCGAATGAAAGCAAAAAAAAAGCTGTTCCTGTTGGATTTTTTGTTTCAGCTCTAAAAAGTTGGGGGCAGCAGTACTTAATGGGTGCGCTCAGGAAGAGGAGGGTCCAGATCATGGATCTGTCCCTTATCCTTGTCTGCATGCCCTCATCTCTGATCTCTTCCCCCAAGCTCAGTTTTTCAGTGCTTGGTGTAAGAACTGGATCCAGGGATCAGTTCCAGGAACTGGAAAAGTTAGTCGTGGGCCACATCTAGCCCCCAGGCCTGACATTCCTCACCCCTTTTCTAAGCAGCGAGCTCTTCCTGCAGCTACCTATTGCCTCTGTGCACTAGTGCATCGAAGGCAGAGCACAGTGCTGAGCAGTTCAGCTACATCCCTGAAAGTCACGGCTTCGAGCCCCACTTGGGAGTGCAGCTCCCCGAGCTGCAAGGGCCTGATCCCCGCATGGCTCAGTGGCATGCAAGAACTGCTGCCGCCGCCACACTGTGGGGCAGGCGCAGGGAGCTGGGCCAATAGCTGCAGGGAAGCCAGGCAGGGCTGCAGGTGTTGGGAGTCACCGCCATGGTGCCGGCCACATGAGCGGGCGCCCTGCCCCGCCTCCCTCTCTCGGCCCAGCAAGTGACGGGTAACAGCACCCATCGCTTAAAGTCCCACCACGGTGCTCCCTACACGGCAGGGCAGGAGGGGCCCAGGCATGTGGGCTGACACACCTTGGACAGCCTTATCCCAGTTGGGCCAAGGCTGCTCTGCAACGTGTCCTCAGAATTTTTCTGAGGACGTATCGTGGAGCAGCCAGCTGCTCCCCCTGCTTCGGGACAAGGGGGTGGAGGGGGAGAAGGAGGGGGGAGCGGCTGCCAGGCACACAAGCCACTGCATCTCATGGCCCAGCTGCCCAGAGTGAGTTAAGGCTACCCAAGGCATGGTAGCCTGCCCGTAGAATCTCGTGTGGCTGCACTCTTGGCCTCTCACCCTGGATGGCCACCTCCAGTCTACCCAGCTGTGAATGGGACCTGGCCCCATTGGGGAGCAAGATATGGCACCTGCCACCTCTCTTGTACATTGCAGGCTACAGAAACTGGTGTGCATTCCTGCCAACTCAACAGACCACATGGCTCACGACGGACCCAACTGAGAGACAACAGTAGTGAAGCACAGCTTTACCAGTACTCTAAAAACAGACTCCATGAGATTGCCTTCCCCATCATAGTCTTCTCACCTTTAAAAGTAAAATAAATAAAAAAACAACTACCACAAAACAAATAGTTTGTCTTCCTTTGGTTTGATCAGCAATGGAAGGAGGGTATAATTTAGTACAGCAAATTTTATGTTCTTAGCTCAAAACCAAGCATTAATCTCCTCCCTGATTCCCCTTCTCCCCAGTAACTAAGCTAAGCACGTGCACCTGCAACTTCATGGATGTATTCCTATCTCTCCCTCTGTTCTCTCCTCCCTCATCACTCTTAAGATTGTAAGCCGACTGGGGCAAGGACCTGTCTATAATCGAGGATTGTAGAGCACCAGACACATTGCTTGTGCTATAGAAAAAAAACAACACGACAACAACAATATTGAAAACACAGTGAATTGCAGTCTCCATTTGAGAGAAGAAGAGTTAGGCATTAGTAGGGTGGAATCTTGGAGTTCTAGGCAATTGTAGAAGAGATCCCAATGGGAACTTGGCAAAATAAAATTTGGCAATCCCACATGCGCTTCTGTTAGGGCGGCCAACTCTTCCAGTTTGGACCCAAGACTCCCATTTTGGTCCACGAGAGGTGGCAACCCTAGTTTTAGTATCTGAGCAGCTTTGGATAATGCTACCCCACATTTCTAAGTGGCAGAGATGTCTCTGTCCAGTTTTCAGAAGTTTTAGTGACCTGGTTGCTTTCAAACATATTACTTTCTAGAGCAGGGAATTGCACCCTCTTTAAAAGAAAAAAAAAAAAAAATGGATTCAGACCTGGCCACCATTATCCATGACTGTTACCTCAAGGCTAGACTACTATAATGCACGCTACACGAGGCTGTCCTGGATGACGGAGGGGAAGCTGCAGCTGGTGTAGAACACAGCAACCCATCCTCTGTCAGGGGCAGGTCACTGGGAGCACTTCAAACCAGTACTTTGGAGTCTACAATGGCTAATAATAGCTTTCCAGGCATAATTCAAGGTGCTGGCTTTAACCTACAAAGCCCTAAAAATGACCTTGGTCCCAAATATCTAAAGACGACTGCTTCCCGCTTCATATCCCGCTATAGCCTCCAAGGTCAGCCAGGAACACCCTCTTGCAAGTACCATCTGCTGATCAAGTTTGCGCACCAAAAGGCACAGCAGAGCAACTTGCTGACACTGCATTCAGCCCCTGGGCTGGAGGTCCCCTTTCCCCTACCCCTGCTTTATTATTTGAAACACCACATGCAAAAAAGGAGGCAATATTAGAAAAGGGCATGCTGTGCTGTAGTGACTGGCTCTAGGAGGTAAGCTTATGTTGGAACTTCCGGATGAGCAGAGGCTTAAGAAAAACTAAGGAAGTTTCCTAATGCTGGAAAATGCCACTCAGTCAGCACTTGCTTTTCTTGCTGTCACTGTTTACCTAAGAGCAGGCAGGCTTCCCGAGCCCAGGAGTAATTGTGGCCTTGCCCACATGTCTGCAGGGAACAAGGGCTGATTAGCTGTCTGACTGGCGCTCCAAGAGATAGAGAGGGAATGCCATTGTGAGCCTTCCTGTTGCATTAATGTCTTTGGGAAAGCAAGAAGGGTGGCTCTGCGTTTCACTGCAGAGCACAGAGCTGCCTCAAGGTCCAAACAAGAAGCCCCACACCATGTCTGCAGAGACTATGCATCTCTTATTAACTCTTGGGGACCTGGGCTGCTGAACCATGGCCAAAAAGAAGGAAAAAAACCTACACAACGTTCTCTCTCTCTCAAAATAGAACCCTAAAAGCTTCCTCCCCATCCCACATTGTATCAGCTTTCTATAGAAAGCATTCAACGATTATTTCCACATTTATCTCTTATTCCTATATAGGGAAAAGTTTGCTTTTCAATCTATTGCTGAAAGGAGATGAGCTATACAAGAAGCCAGAAAGCTTGCACACAATTGCACACACCCCCCCCCCCCCCAAGTTGATCTGATATCTTCTATTGGAACTACTTTGCCTATTATTTTAGGGACTAATACAACAATCATACTCTCCCCCCAAGCCAGGGGTGGGGAACCATAGGCCCAGGAGCCAAATGAAGCCTGTGGCTAATTTTTATTTGGCCCTTTCCCACTGCCTGGATCTGGCCCCCTGAACCAGTTCCTGCCCTCTCTTCCTCCCCCTCAGCACTGAAAGAGTGCAGAACGCACCCATTAAGCACATCCTAATAAACTTCTTAGACTCGCAGGTAGTGTTGAGCGCTTGCTAAAAGTTTCACCCATAGATGACTAAGCGATAGAAAAAAGTCATCTGTGTTGACATCCAGACAAGCAGGTGCTGTTGGGTTACTGGTGAAAGGTAACTAGGAGTATACACACTCCTTGGGAAAGAGTAGAACACATGGAAATTAACAAGAGACAGAATCCTACCACTTCTGCTTAAATTTAATAATTGATAGTCAGAAGAGTAATTAATCACCATTATGAAGTTTCAAGGATGCAGGGAGAATGCAATAGAATCAAGTGAGCTATGAAAGTTGATATTGTTTTCACGTCCCTAGCAACAAAGCCCCTGAGGTTTTCTAAACAGGAACAAACACAAAGTTTTCAGAGTTTCAAGGAGGCTTTTAGTGGAGCTCTCTTAATAGGCCAAAAAGTTCAAAGAGCTCTCTTAATAGGTCAAAATGGAGCCCTCCTTCATCCTGAAGTTACTGCTAGAATTTTATGTTAAAAAAAAAGTAAAAGTTCAAATATGCAGGACAATCTTTAGGTGAAAGCTATGAGAATTGTGTAGGTATATCAGGTAGCATGTTGGTTAAGTATGGAATCTCTTCCCATGCTTGCTACCCTTTAAAAGCGGCATAACCCAAGAGAAATTAATTGGTCCATAGATGACTATTAGTCAAGTCAGAGGATGGACAACTCTCATTGCTGATGCCTGGGAGCAAATAGCAAGAGATGGACCGCTCCATAATGATCCGTTAGTTGTGCATGTACCTGAAGACGGCCACCATCTGAGATGAATGTTGAGCTAGATGACCACTAGTCTGACCAAGTGTGGCACTTATGTTCTAGGAGACTCTGGTGTGTCTGTTTGGGTATTACATAGAAAATTGCATTCAGACCTTACAAGTCAGGTTCCACATCATATGTACATCACTGTGGTCTGAAGTTAGCATTTAATGCAGGGATGGGGAACTTCAGGCCAAGGCGGCTAAATACAGCCCAGGGCCATGGCTACTTTTATTTGGCCCTTTTCCAGTTTCTGGACCTTCATCCCCATCACCGGATCAAGTTCCTACCCCACAGCATTAAAACTGTGCTCAGGGTAAGAAAGCTGTGAGGAAGGCATGAACACAAGGACAGAGAATGGATCCACGGTCTGGACCCTCCTCTTCCTGAGCACACCCATTAAGCATCCCTGTCCCCAACCTCTATGTGGCCCTCAGACCTTGTATTAATTTTCATGGATCTGTCCCCTATTCCTCACCCCTGGCTTACTGCTATGTGTGTGTATTTGTCAGTCAGCAGTTGTAAGACTTAATGAAGGCCTACCTCATCTCGCTTTAGGCTATACATGGACAAAGCTCCAACCCAGATATTTTTAGTCCTGTAAATTAACTTCTGCAGAATTGCCAATCCTAAAGTGTTTAAATAAAATAATGAAATCAACTTTTAAATGGTAAAATTTTAAATAAGTCCTGGGTGCTCTTATCTACTTTCTGTGTGTGCTACAGTCACGTTTTAAAGCTTCTCTGCAATCATGAGCTAGTTTTGTTTTTAAATGAAGTTAGGTTCACAGTTTTGGGTCTTGCAATATCAAGCTTTTAGAACCCCCTAAAAGCCATAAGACTTGACGGAATTACAAAAGATAGCAACCCAGCTTTTGTAGTACCAGACAGCAGTAGCAGTGAGGGGGAAAGCTACAGGGAATGAATGTCTCTGGTTCTACAATACACCAGAGACGCCTAGGAAATCCACACAGAATACCTGTCTACAGGTACGTCTGTAAATGCTGAGTAATCACCTTCTATGCATTTGGATTAGCAATAGCCAGCTGTCACTTTGAAGGTCTGTTGCTTTCAGCGTTTAAAGAAAAACTGGTCTGAAGCAACTACTTAAGTATCTTTCATGTAGATTTCTCCATTTCAAAGCACCATCACCCCACATGCTGAGCAATAATGAGATCATTTTATTAGTCTTCAAACGTCTAGGAAATTCAAGTGGGATTAGCATATGGAAGCTTAATGAAGATAAATTATTCAAGAATTCTAAAGCTTCTTACATTCACCTCAACCTCTCATTGCCCCACCTCCTTCAGGATCCCCCTCCTCCCTTGTAACTAAGCTAAGCACATACACCTGCAAACTTCATCTCTCCCTATATGCTCCTCCTTGTCCATTCTCGACTGCAAGGCCCTTGGTGCAGGAACTTGCCTCTAACCAGGACTGTGCAGCAACAGGCACATTACTGTCACTATATAAGTAATTGATGCTATGTTCTTGAAGTAGATGGTTCCATAAATGGCTATTGCTCAAGGAGGTCAGGGGACCCAACCTCTGACTGTTGGGAGTGGTGAGTGAACAGCAGGAAATGGGTCACTCCATTAGGACCTGTTGGGTACTGGTCCAAAGTGACCAAGGTCAGTCATTGTCAGGGAAGGAGACGGGGGCGTGGTGGATCATTGGTCTGACCCAGTATGCCACTTAGACTCTAACAATAATAAAAACCCCTATTCTCGTCTCTCACACCACCAAAATGCCAGGCACACCCCTCTCTCCTCTTGCCAAAAACCACTTTTAAACTGGGCCTTCTACATTGCCCTCCTCCACAGTTTCTCATGGTGAAGCCATTCTGCAATCGATCGTGAACTTTTCAGTTCAGGTCCTGACTTGACATTCTTTGCAAAGCACCGTGTACCTTTGCAGTACTATAAACATACCCTATGCAGCAAGTCGGTGCGTGTATGCACATGCAGCTACGTTCCTCTGTGCAAGAACACAGCACTATTGCTCAACAAGTAATTTCTCAGCTCTGTTAGGAGCCCAGAGTAGAGTGCCAATCCAAATAAAAACCTGCATTATCACAGCCTCTACAGAGGATCAGGATTGATGAAACCCTAACCTACATCCTTTAAGAAGAGGATGTGCTAAAGAGTGGGGAAAGCTACACTACAAGTGGTTTCGGCAGCTAGGTTTGCCATCTACCTAAAGAAAGAATAGTTGCTCCAGAACTGAAGTGCTTTGCAAAAAGGTTGGCCCTGAAAAACTTTGCATAAACAAAAGGGTCAAAAGCATCAGGTGTTAATGGACAGTATTATGGGGTGGGCAGCAACATCTTCACCTACATTTCATGGTAAGCAAAAAAGCAGCCTGGCCAAGCATTCTCTGTCCACTCCTGCTTAACTCACCCTGTTGGCTGTCACAGCGAGATTCTGCAGGTTCTGCAGCAGCCCAATGTCTGCCGGTATAGAAACCAAGAGATTATGACTGAGATCCAAGTACCGCAGCTTCCTGCAATAGAACAGCTGGGTAGGGATCTTCTCGATCTTGTTGCGGTTCAGGTAAAGGCGCTCCAGGTTGGTGAGGTTGCCAATCTGCATGGGGATGTAGGCAATGTGGTTGTACCACAGCTTAAGGCAAGTGAGACGGTGCAGATGTTGGAAGCTAATGATCTCCTCAATGGTCTTGAGGTTATTGTCCTTCAGGTCTATCTCTTGGAGATTGTGGAGGCTAAAGATGGAGTGAGGGATGCGTTCCAGGTCACAGCGGATCAGCTCCAGTTCTGTCAGGTTGATCATCTTCTTAAGGCTATTTAGGACCATGAGCTTCGTGCCCTCGTTGTTGATGCAAAGCTTCTGGAGGTGCACACCGACATCTGTCACCACCTGCGGCAGCTTGGTCAAGTTGCTCTTCAGCCTCAGCACCTTGAGCCGCTTCAGCTCCCTCAGGCCATCGATGACAATGTAGCGATTGTTGTCTGCACTCAGGTTCCCCGTTAGGTGGAGCTCCTCCAAGGTCTTCAAGCTGTAAATCCACAGAGGGATTTCCTTGATGTCTGTGAACTTGATGTGCAAGGATTTCAAGTTCTCCCTCAAGAAGGCAAGAGCTGGAGCCTCTATTTTGGCTGCCGTGTGATAAAGCCACAGTTCCTTAAGGCTGGTGAGCTGGGCAATGCTTGGTGGGATGGTGACATCAGGGATGAGCTCCAGTTTTAGGACCTCCAGCTCTACAAGATCGAAGACCGTGTCAGGGATGCCGCTGAGCATGAAGAGATGCAGCTCCAGCTTGTCCTGGGCGTTCTTGGTTATCCTCTGGCGTAGCTTCTCCAAGGTCCACTCATTGTTGAGGTTCAGTTGCCGCAGCTTGTTCTCACTCACCTCTGACAGGAAGACTGCAAACCGCTTGGAGTAGAGGGGGTCGTATTGGTCAATCAGGTGCAGCATGAAAGCGAAGTCATTCTTAACGTCAGGGATGTCACTGTAGCTGCTCTCCTCCCGGATGGACTCAAAGGAATACTTCTTGAGGGATCGTCGCAGCATCCACCACAGCGTGTACATGCAGATCAGGCCATAGAAAATCACCAAGCTGATGTAGAAGGAGGCCAGGATTTTGAAGAGAGTGGCCAGAGGGTGAGCACAGCGATACATGCGGTAGCCAGTCAAGCTTTCGATGTCCACCTTGCAGTCAACATCAAACGTAATGTTGTTTACATAATAGACTGTGTAGCAGATGATCAGGATGAATTTAATCACCTTGATGATGGTTTGCCTCATATAGAGACGATAGACTATATCTCCTTCCTCCACGTGCATGCGGAACTTTTTCACCTTCTCAAAGAGTGCTTTAGCCTGCTCCCCTTCCTTCTTGTCCAAGACACCCGTCTCCGACCGGTCCACAATCCCTTGCTCAATCCGAGACTTTGTTCTCTGCAGCATGGGGGCGGTAGCTTCCACGTCCTCACTGACAGTGGATGATTTCTTATCCATGGAGCCGTTCATCTTCCCAAAGGCTGGCTTAGGATCACTCTCCTCCACCACCGTCTCAGACAAAGCCCTTGTGGTCCATGGAGAGTCAAAGCATTTCAGCAGAATAGAGACAAAATGCTCCAGCTTGGAGCTGGTTCGTGGGAACTTGAACCAGAAGTTGCTGCAAGCCAAGAAGATGAGAGTGTGAAGGAGCACTAAATAAGGAAAATACTTGGCAAACCAATGAAGGCGGTTTTCGTAACACACCGCATCGACGTAGTTATACTGGTGCCGGTCTAGATCATATCTGATCCCTGTTGGCCCAGTGTCCAGAGGTGGCACTATACTAGAGTTATAATAAGGGGAGTCTGGAGTTATAGTTGTCCAGTCTCTGAAGGAGTCATTGCAGGAGTCTTTGGTAACCCATTTGCAGGGCAAGCAGATCATTTTGTCCTGGGTGACCTGAAGAGTCCCTCCAAATACTGCAATCATTAGCATGACTATCGAGATGTAGTCTGTAAAGACATCCCACCATGGCTTCAGGATTCGGTACGCTGGCTGAGTATCAGCAAAATAGCGCAGTTCAGTGACGGGAATCATGGTTCACCTGAAAGGAAACCACAGGCAGTCATTATTGGCAGAGAACAGCTTGGTTTTTTTAAAAACAACAACAACAAGACAGGAAGGTCAGGTTATACAAGCCTAAGTGTCTGCTGGCTCAACAAAAAAATTAAATCCATGAAATTTGAGGTAAAAAAAAACTTTACATAAATAAATGCAGCTACCAACACACAGCTGCTTAGAGGCTTGAAAGAAGTTACTTTGTGATCTCCGAAAGGTAGCAATAAACCCCCCCCCCCCCCCCACAATTGACACTCCTAATTAGTGGAGCGGCAAGAGACAGCACTAGAGCACTTCTTCTAGGACAGGGATGGGGAGCCTTTCCCTTCCCAAGGGGCCACTCTGAAAATTAGTGCAGGCTCCGAGGGCCACACAAAGGTTGGGAGTGGGATGCACTTAGGAAGAGGAAGGTCCAGATGATGGATTCCTCTGTCCCCTATCCTTGGGTGTACACTTTCATCTCTGCCCAGTCTTTCAGTGTTTAGGGGGTAGGAACTAGATTCACATCTAGGAACTGGAAAGGGGCCAATGAAGCAACTAGCCATGGATAGCATTTGGTCTCTGGGCCCAAGGTTCCCCAACCCAGTTTTGCAACTAGGTAAAGCAATTTACACCACGGTCAGTGTACCCAGTCTTTTAGGAGTACTTGATTCACTTGCGAAGTAGGAATCTGGTTGTTCCTAGCAGGGTACGACCATTTTACAGAATTTAGTTTTGCACATTTGTGCTGCTCCCTTCCCCACAAGCATGGAGGGGCTGAAACCGCATGACTAAGATAGCTAATTACTAACAGCAGAATTATCGTCATTAATGAAGTAACAAGTTTGAAGGGAACTGGGACAGAGGAGTCAAGAAGAAAAAAACCAGACTGCAAAGCTCAAGTCTTTCCCCCTCATTTAGCTATTTTTGGTATTTCCTTTGCATTATAAGAGTCAATGAGGACTGAGTTACTTTTGCCTTGTGGGGGATGCAGTTACAGGATTGCAAAGCAGTTGCTGGTTACTTCCTTGTATTTCCAGTAACTCAGCAAGAGATGGAAGGGAGAGGGATTAAAACCAAAGTTCTATGATTGGCCACTCCCACCTGACAGTACACATGTCTACTGGGGCTTGATCACCCCAAAAGAACAGACATTTGGAATAGCAGAACGCCAACTGTGGTGAAGCAGACATTCAGATGCAATGTTAAGCCTGCAGTCTGTAAATTAGCCCTGGGTAACAGCGAGCTCGGTTCCTCCTTATCCCTCAGCCAGAGGGGGATAAGTGCATGCACAGCTGTAGGGCAAAGACAGGAACGGCATTTCAGCCTAGTGATTTCCCAATCTTTAAAACTAGACCCAACGCCAACTCTGCGAAGTTTGAAAGCCAGGCATAAAGTTTCCCCCCTTCCCTCACAGCTAAAACCGAGCCCATTTAGCACTTACAAGCTGTTCCCAACTAAACAGCCCTGGAGATTAAAGTGACAGAATTACAGGCAAGATGTGCTCAGCAGCATTAAATCACTGCTGAGGCTGAACCCTTGGGCAATGGCTTTTGCTCACCCATCAACCTGCAGTCAAATTTGGACATCATGACCTAGAGTGCATGTGCAGTCACCTCCACCCCAAGTCATCCATTCCTTCATGCTCATGCAAGAGCACACTCAGGCCCCAGAGCGGGTACTTACTTTCTGCTTTAGGATTCTTGTAGTAAACTGGGTAAGTCAGATGCTGAAGCACATCCATATGAACAGGCAGACAACAGTCCCGGGGATATGGGGGAGCAGATCCTCCCCACCAGCCTGATTCAAAGAGCAGAGCAAAGCAGACCTCACAAGGAGACACTCCTTGGTCCCACGAGATGCCTCATGCAGAGACAGGAGTTCTGCACTCATCCAACTCAAGCATTTGGTGGAAAGAGGGTGGGAGGAGAGGGAAGGGCACGTATTAGCGGCACGTGTCTGCTGGAATGCAGCTAGCTCTCTGAAAGGGCTGAACGCCTTCATCCTGCCTACACTTATGGGAAAAATAGCACTTCACTTCTGACTGATTCATATAACGAGGAAGATCTGATAAGGTCAACGGCTCTTGCAACCAATCAGGCTTTCCCCTTGTCCCCCCTTCCCACAGTAATCTTCTAATTGTTTGGATGCCGCCAGCAGATGGGGTTGAGAGATATTCTAGGGCTAGCTAAATCATTCGTAGTATGCACCTCTTCTTCCCTCTGCCCCCCCTCCCCTTGCTTCATTATGCCAGGAGTTAAACACTAGATTTCATTCATCTTTCTGTTAAAAGCCAATAGCACATGATCCCATTTAATTTCCCCCCTTCTCCTGCAGGAATATGCAGCCAGGATTTCAACGTTAGCAACTTACTCATAAGAGAATGCTGCATCCTACTTGCGTTGCCCTTCACAATCCAGGCATACAAGGCACGAGGCTATGGGGGCCAGGGCCGTGTAAGGTCTCTTGCCCCAGGAAAATCCAGTTACCAATCCAAAACAAAAACCTCAGTCCTGTAAGTACTTGGCATTTGCATTTGAGAGTTTTAAGAGAACCAGCAGGCTAACTACTCCTCTTTGGAATTTACAATCCAGTTCTTAAATGGGGCTATGGTCCAGGTTTCCAAGCCTTCTCAAGCAGAACCATCAGCTTTACTCAGCTAATTTCATGCAGACAGGAATTATGTCATCTCATACAGCAGCAAACCAGCAGTACCAAGGCACTCACTCTATCCAGTTATTGGAGGATAAACTGGAAAACCTAAATTAACTGGGGGGAGGGGGAGAGAATGGGACAAAAACAGTTTTATTATTATTATTTTTATTATTATAAAGCATTTATATAGCACCAACGATGTACCTGGCGCTTTACAAAAAATAAGAGACACGGTCCCTGCCCGAGAGTTTACAATCTAAAGACAGGGGGAGGGGAGACAGGGAAGGGGAAACAGAGGGAGAGACAAAGGATGTGACATTCATGAGGATGCAAGAACTCAGGTACACTTTCTTGGCTTGGTTACATTAAATTGGGAGTTTGCAGATAACAGGTGAGGAATAGCCCTCAGTGGGGATGATTAGCAGGAGTTTGGAAGGGTGGAACGGGACAGGTGGGTTTTGAGGAGGGACTTGAAGGTGCGGCGGGTGAGGGCAAGGTGGATGAGGGCAGGGAGGGAGTTCCACGCGTGTGGGACAGCAAGAGAGAAGGGACAAAGGCAGTTGGGGGAGCAGGGGAGGCG
>QEPC01005805.1:3775255-3852322 GCA_003113815.1 Sphenodon punctatus
CTACCTCTCTGCACTTATCGCCCTCCATACTCCAGCCCGTGCACTTCGCTCCTCCTCTGTCCCTTCTCTCACCCTTCCACGCCTTCCCTGCTCCCCTAAGCGCCTTCGTCCCTTCTCACTTGCTGCCCCCATGCCTGGAACTCCCTCCCTGTCCACATCCGCCTTGCACCCTCCCTTCATACCTTCAAATCTCTCCTTAAAACTCACCTCTTTCGCTCTGCTCTTTCTGCCCATTTATCCTGCTGAGACACTATTTCCTATACCTACGGTCTGTTTACCCTTATCCTTGCCACATGGACCTGCCTGCTGTCATTCTCATCATAACCAAGCCAAGTACGTGTACCTGAGACCTCGCATCTTCATGAATGTTAGACCCCTTGTCTCTCCCTCTGTTCCCCTTCCTATGTCTCTCCCCCAGCTCCTGTCTCTCAGATGGTAAGCCCTAGGGGCAGGGACCATGTCTATTTTATTACTTTGTAAAGTGCCAGGTACACTGCTGGTGCTATATAAATGTTTGTTAAATAATAATAATAATAATAATAATAATAAGGGATGCAGAATGGGACATTACCACACCATCGGCACAGCCTGTGCTAAGCCAACATCACAGACGTCAGCATGACAGGGAGCTATGCAAAAAAAGATTGACTTTCCAGAAAGACGAGCATTTTAACTTTATGAATTATGGATGCTTAGGTCACAGTGTCTGATGCTAGCATTTTCAGTCAGCTATAGAGAACACAGGTGGTTCAAGGGCAGTAGAATTTTACAGTTTTGTTTCGGCTAGCTGTGGGGTTTTTTTTAAAGACGTAGGATCTCAGTTTGTTAGGGGCTTCAAAGCCTCAAGAGAAAAATATCAAAGCCCTCTGCTGGAAATTCCATGAAGAAGCAACGCATTCAGAAGCGTCATTTAAAAGCAATGAACAGTGTGTTGAGCAATGATAAACAATGCTTGCTCGTTTCCACCACCGGAAGAGACGGATTGACATTATACCAGTCCAAAATTCCCTTAAGTTCAAATGTTTCGAGCAAGGACATGACCAGATGTTTTCAGTCACCTAGACAGCCCCTGCTCACCCTTCTGACTGACCACTGGAACGAAGACCACCAGTTTAGGACTAGGATCTCCAGGTAAAAGAAAGAACCGCTCAACTGGAATAGGCAGCTTTTAATGGCAAGCTTTGGCATCTCAGGTCACCTAACTGCCTCCCTTCATTCACTGGAGGCGGGAATTCAGATCCCCAAGTTCAGGCAATGAAAAGAACACAAACAAAAACTTTCTTCAGCTCAGGAGGGAAAAAAAACTGGAGGAAGCAGACCTCCCAGATAAGAAAGTGAATGAGAGATTGAACATGTAGACTCAGTTTCTAAGCATGAATAGCTAAAGAAAAGCAGTCAAGCTAGATTTTGCCTAAAGGATGAAAACAAGCAGCACGAGCAAGGAATCACTTAGAATGGACGTATCAGGATGTCCCCTCTCCGTCTCCCCCTCCTTGTCTTTTAGATTGTAAGCCACAGGCAGGGTCCGCGTCTATTTCTATGTTCTGTACAGCACCAGGTCACACTACTGGCACTATATAAATGTTTATTATTATTATAATAATAATAATAATAATAATCACAGGAAGACGTTACAAGGGTACAGCAAAGAAAGTCACCAATGATAAAAGGGAGCTTAGACAGAAAGCAGTTGGAGAGGGAGAGGAAATCAGCTAGCTGTCAAAGTGAAAATATTTAAACCCACGCAGTCCAAACAATGGAAGACTAGCCATATGTTCACCTATTGCCATCCAATAGCTTACAAGACTTGCTTTCAGGATTATGGATGATCCAAAACACCAATGCCTGAAGTATTCCAAACCCAGCCAACTGTGACATTAAGTTCATAACATTGGAGTTCTAAACCATCCCCAGGATCCAGCATGGGGGGGGGGGGTGAGGGAGGAGAAGGACAGTACCCTAAGGTGGAGCACTTTATTTAAGACTGTGCCAACATCTTGCTGTGCACAAAACTCTGATTTCATGGAAGAACTAGTTACTTTCTGTGAAGTGTGAAATTCGTTTTGCAGTGAATGTTATACAGTGCTCACTGTGCAAGAAAAGGTGGTGATGTTATTGCAGCAGGGAAGGCATGTTCAAGTAGTTTTCAATCTCATGCACAGTTTGAGAGCAACAATAAGAATCGAGGCGAGATGCACAACTCAGTTAGATTTCAAGGTGTAAATACAAGTGACAGCTTTAGAAGCCCCCTCCTTATGAGGACAGGCTATTACAAATGCATATTAAATCAGTGGTGTACGTCTTAAAACCGTATGTCTTTGTTTAAAGGGCTTTGGCCCACAAAGTATGTCAGATAAGTAACTCTGCTGAAAGATAAGCACATGCTTAAGATTACAGCAAGTCACAAATTTGTTTTGGAGAAATTTTCACACGTTTCATAGCTTTTTTTTTTTTTTTTTTTTTTTTAAAAAAAAATCTTATTTTTCCAATTTTGTGTTTTCCAAAGCCAAATTCCAAAAACACAAAAGTGTAATGCTTATGCTTTCTAAACCCACATGTTTTTCATTGCCACAGATGAAGGTACAAATACAAAAAAAAACCAACCCCAATCTAAGTTTAATCAGCTTCCACAAAAGTTTGATTTGAAAAACATGAAGAAAAGCTTCCCTTTTATATGGGGTGGAACTCTGGGCCCCTCTGTCAGACATCAACCTGAATTCGCTCCAGGCACGTTTCCTCGGTGCTCTTACAAAGGTTCCAAATGGGACTCCAGCTGCGGCCATGAGACTCGAGGCTGGTACTCGAGCCTGGGTGGCCGTGGCCTGGGAGCAGGCGGCCCTTTTTTTGTTAAAAACGAGTGGGGCCTCTAGCAAGAATCTGGCTCGACTTGTCCTGTCGGACACCTTTGAGAGTCCATGGCAAATGGCCATCACCAGATATCGGACTCGCTGTGGCCTCTCGTTGAAGCACTTACAGAGGCAAAATCTTGCTGCCGCTAAGCATGAGATCAGCTTAAGAATTAGAGATATCGGTAGGCAGGAGGCTATGGCGCGGGTGGCCAGCTCCCCACATCTCTGGGGATACAGTCGGTGGGCTCCCCCAGTGGGACAAATGGTGCATTATCTAGGCATGAGGACTGCGCATAGAGAGAAATACCTATTCCTCTGTGCTAGACTCAACGCTCGACCCACCAACATACTTGTGGGGCGTTTTGACAGCACCCCCTATGGGGACCGCTTATGCCCTTTTGATGCTCTGACAGCAGAGACCACGCACCACGTATTATTTGAGTGTCATCTATATGACTCCATCCGTGGGAAATTTTTGGACACCCTTATCTCAAAGGCTCCAGGTGCGACAGCAGTATACTTGGCCCAGATAGCACTCGCTGACACCTCTTTGGAGATGACTAGGCAGGTCCAGAAATTCTTGACGGCAGCCATGGAGATTAGGAAATTTTTCCTCTCCTCTAAGACAACAGATGTTCAAGAGCTCTAGAACCGTCCCCTTCTGTTTCCCCGAGGGTCTGTTGGGGAGTCAATTAATTTAAGCTGGTTTTAATATATGGATCGCTGTAGTAGATGATATTCTGTGGGGCAGAATTATGGTAGGATCCATGTTTCTGAAATTTTATATTAGACTGTTTTGTATTAGATCTTATGTTGTATGTTATTTTGTTGTTGTATTGTTGGCAATGGCCTCGGGTCACACAATAAATTTGAATTTGAAGAAAAACCTACACCTCCCGTTTTCTCCCCACCCCCCCAACACAAGCTTAGGTCAGTATTTTACCAGATCTGGCTAGAACATTCAGCCCCTTGCAAGATTAGACCCCTGGAAAAGCTGTTTTAGGCAGGGGTGACAGAAGGAATGCGAGGGGGCTTGGTTGGCTGTACTCCCTCCTCCCCCCCCTACTGACTCCCACCTCGCCCCCACCCCTTCCAAGTGTGATGTCATGATGCTCAAAAGGGGGCATGGTCAACTCAGAAAGGTGCAGGGGCCCCTTTGTCCCACACCTTTCCCCAAGCATCATGACATCACAACACTTGGAAGGGGCATGCTGATGTCCAAAAAGGGCAGGAGAAAACGATTCTCCTGTTCCATGTTCCCCCTCCCCAATATAATTCTTCTAGAACCCTAGGTCAAGTCAATACACTTCCTCCAAATCCCCTTTGAGACAAATCCTTCAACAAAACCTGATGAGTAAGGAAGTGTATTAAAGAAAGGGTAAAAGCACACGTGACAGCAGCACACCGCTGATGCAACACGGACCAGGACCCCACTGGGGTCAACTCAGGCCACTGGCCACCTGTGAGCGTGGCCGACCAGGCCATCCTGCTGCCTGGGTGACCCGGCCAGGGTAGCAGCTGTAGCAGACGTGCCAGCGGCCAACCCCGCCCCATCATGACAGGTAGCCATGGCAGATCCAGCCCAGGTCACGGCGGGTCAGAAGACGTGTTCTAACCCGCTGTGGCCTGTTTCACCCTGGTCTGGGGGGCCCTAGCCCAGGTTAGCTGCTAACATGACTGAGGATACCCCTGGTCAGCTTCTGGCAGCCATAAACCAAACATTACAGTGGCCCACGGGGCAAAGCGAGCTACCATGATGTCTGTTATTACCCAAAGAGAGACTTCCAATGCTTCAATATTATTGTTCTGGTCTCCTGGTGATTTTGGGGTAGAAATGGTATTGCATACTGTAGAATGCAAGCACTCCCTGAGGTAGAAAGCATCTCTCTTCTATTACGTTTCTTTGTATCCCAAACACAGCAAGTGCTCAATATAAACTTTGCTAACCCAGGCCAGATTATAAACAGCATAGAGCACAGCGACTGCAAGCTAGGCCTCTGCTGGGATCCCTTAAGAAACTGCAGATTACCTATAGCAGGATAGATCCACACACACCAACGCTTTTTGAAAGCTGTAGATCAGGGTCACCCAGCCAGTAGTCAACAAGCCAGATATAGTCTGCAGCAAGGTTCCATCCAGCCAACAGCCTTAAAACCCAAGTTAAATATCAGTATTTTTAAATGAAACAAATTTCCAGAATGACATCAAATTCTAGTTCCAAACTCTACAGGTTTAATTCACACAATTTACACTGGTAAGTCTTGAACAGGGTTTTACTACCCCCTGCTCTATAGAAATAATGTACACCATGATTGTTCCGTGGCAGATGTGTTCCTGGAGCTATACAGACAAGGGGGTTTTGTGCAATTTGGCCCATTAGCAAGTTGTGGAGGCAATCCAGCCCTCAGCAGCTAAAATGAGGGACAGCCCTGCTGTAAATGATATTTCGGTGAGGTTAGAAAACAAGCTGCCTGCAATATTGAAAGCCCGTGTTCGAGAGTTCAGCTCAGTGCTCTGCTGGTTACATATAGCGAGTCCTTGAGGGATCATGGCTCTCTGGAGAGAGTGTACTGCGTCACCCGTGGCTCAGGGCATGGACAACCTGTACTTAGCCCATCTCCCTCAAGGGAGCATCATCTCAGTCAGAGCAGATAATTAAGCTTCATTCTCAAGGGCCTATATTGCTACTGCTGTCCTTCCAATTGAGACTAAATGGAAAGGACTAGAGATCTACAAACATTAATCAACGGTTTTGCCTGCTTCAAACTGGGTCTGGTAAAGCAAATAAAAAAATCTATTTGTCCCTGCTTCAGATGTTTTGTTTCATGTTGGCTTTCCCAAGCATTTGGGGGGGGGGGGGGGCATTTTGGTAACTGAACATCCACACCAAAATGGCTAAATACAACAGAAAAAATGGAGTATCCAAAACAAATATCCAGATGTTTATTTGGAAGGCATTAGCAAAAGTGCTACTATTCATGACTAGAATGCCACCTAGTTCATCTCTAGATAGGACTACTTTGGAACTTGTTGGTGTGTTCCCTCAAACAACTAGGAGGAGTTCAGAGCTACACAAAAAATTAAAGCGCATGCTGAAACTGCAACCACTGCCATCTCACAATCTGCATTACCAGAAGCTACCTGCACAGATAGCCAGTCAGGATGCTGGTACCCCTTTCCTAGAGGGCAACACTCAGTGAAACTATGCTATTATCCAGTGGAACCCCTTTGCTATACTACAATTATAATCCTTAGCACAAAGGTTCGCAAACGGTGGGTCAGAATTGTTCAGCGTCAGGCATATTGCTGGTGCTGTATAAATACTTAACGATAATATACTTTGCATATCTTCATTGCCATCTAGGATCATGGTATTCTAACTCAGTCCAAAAACGGCACCACACAGTGAAGACGTCTGAGAGCCACTGCCTTAGTGAACATCCCAGTGGTCCTAGGAAGCCCATCATCCACCCCATTAGTCCCACGATGTATCCAGATTCTTGTGGCTGGGATTTGGGAGGCAAACGTTAAGCTGAATGTAGCAATCAAGGTGTAATTTAATGGCATTGTTTTGTAACTTGTTCCATATTCAAGCAGCACCTAATGATAATGAGATGTAATCAGACTCTTCCTCCTCCTCCTTGCATCGCCATCTGCCCTGTAGGCATTTCCACTTGGGAGTCATTATCTCTCTCTGCTCTTGTACTTGGCATACACACCAATACAGAAAGTCAATTGGTGCCCCTGAAAGCATGACTATCATCAGAACCAGATTGTAGCCCTTACCCTACGGCTGGGTTCTGCTATCTGCACTTCAGCTCTCTGTGCTGGAGAAGGAGGATGTCCTTGTGGGCTGGATCCTGGGTGAGCGCTGAAACGCTGCATTCCCCAAGCGCCATGGGAACAGCTCCCCTGAAATAAAACAGAGTCTTTATCAGCAGTGAAGGCACTCTGGTTTAGAGTTACCAGAATGGCTCCTTAGAGGAGAACTTGTTGGGGCAGTATTTAAATGTCTTAAAGGATATGCACGCAAGCCACAAGGAAGACATGCTCTCTCTGTAAAGCTTGAGCTTCATGATTGAAGGTTTAGACAAATGCTCCAATAAACCACTGCGGGAGAACTTTTAGCAGAGCAAATCTGGGCATCTCAGTAAAAGCAGGTGGTACAAACACTTAAGGAGGTGAGGTTTACCTTGTATCCAGGTCTAACTAGGTCTACTTGATGGAATCAAGCTTGCCTGGCAAAAGTGAGGGCATGGATTTGTTCCTCTTCAATCTAAAAATGGTTACCATGTCCTGGCTGCAGTGTTTTAGGGCTTCATGAGAGAGCCTTGCTTGGGCTGGTCCAAGCCTGGTCCCAACACAGCCAAGGTCTTCCTTAACAGACCAAATGTCAAGGGGTCAATCTCAATGTAATGTGGGTGACACTACCCCCCCCCCCCCGCTGCTGCTGCTGCCCACCACTGTGCTGGTGACAAGGACTGGTGACATCCGCCACCAATGTACAGTCGATGACATAACCCCCCCCCCCCCCCCGACAGACAGAAACCAGGAAAGGGGTGAGGAAACCTCTTAACCCTGCCTCTTTTCTGACATAATCTCATGGTATTCCACGGAGGTGAAGCTATGTCACTCCATGGGAATGGAGAGGTATGTCAGGAAGGAGGCAGGGTTAAAGCTTTTCCCACCCCTTTTCCTGGCATGGTCATGGTGCTCCATGAGGACAAGACCTCTTGCCCACAGGGAGCAGCCCCACTCTTAAGAACCTGGGCTGAAAGGGCCCTGAAACAGGCCCAATGGGATAGTCTGATTTGTTCAAGAGGAGCTTCATAGCTGGCTGGGAGAGGGGAGGGGGATTTGCCAGGCAAAGTTCCTGGGGTAGTGGGGCAGTATTGTTCTCTGTTGATGGGAGTCGACTCCATCAACAGAGAGAACAATGCTGCCCCACTACCCCAGGAACTTTGCCTGGCAAATCCCCCTCCCCTCCCCTCCCCTCTCCCAGCCAGCTATGAAGCTCCTCTGAACAGAACCAATTCAATAATATTTGGAAGAGTTCTCATGCTACTGTCTTGGTTTCAGCTAGAGAAAATACTGTCAATTTGCTTCAGTCCAGTGGCAACAAAAATGACTTATGCTGATGTTAATCATACAAAACAGGGACCAAGGCAGCAACTGCAATCACAACACAAGAATCTGGCACACACACACACACACTCACTCTCACACACACACACACACACACACTTATCAGCACAGGTGAGAAAATGGACCACACCCTAACCCTTAGATGGGCTCTGACCTCTCTCTGTGTAGGAAGCCTTCTGGCTATGCAGCAGAAAGCCGGAGTAATTTAAGAGAGTATCCAGATCAAGACAAAAGCAAGCTGCAAGGGGAGAGAGGGGTAGAAACAGTAATAGGAAATGAAGAGTCGAATCTAAGGACCAATCCCTCTACAAATCCTAAGTCATATGAAGTACTGTAGTGCATCAGTAGCAGAGGTAGAGAACCCATGGCCCAAATCCAGCCCACAGCTGTTTTTTATTTGGCCCCTTTCAGTTCCTGGATCTGGTCCATTCATCCAGCCCCTATTATTTATTTAGTATCAGCAATGTGCCTGGCACTGAGCAGCCATGATTAGAGTCAGGTCCCTGCCCTGAGGGGCTTACAGTTTAGAATGGACAGAAGGAGGGGGTGACAAGGGCAGGGGCGCATAGAGAGGGTCAAGGATACAAGCACTAAAGGAGCATGTTTAGGGGGAATGGGAGCAGAGATGGGGGCATACGTACAAGGAGAGAAGGTGGATTCGTGATCTGGACTCTCCCCTACCTTCCATCATCCTGAGCATCCCAAACTCCTATCCAGCCCATGAAGCCGGGACTATTTTTCAAAGCAACTTGAAAGGACGACAAGTTTCCCCACCTCAATCTATAGGTCTGTCATTTCAATTTTGCTGCGGACTGTAGGATTTCAGTTACTCCTCAAAAGCTCTCTCAAGTCTCCTCCAGGGGACTCTGCCTTTCTTGAGCATCCTTTTTTTTTTTTTTACAGGGGCAAATCTTGCTGATCTTGGTGTTGCTTCTCTTACTTTTGAGTGACAAGCAGAACTACCACCACCATCCACCCCTGTAGCCCCCTCAGCATTGCTAGCAGGTACAGAGCACATTTCTGAGAGTACAGCCCTTATAAAGTGCTACTCTCCATTGTAAGATGCTGGATGCAACCCTGTTCTGAAACATTCCCTCTGGAAAAGGCTGGAAAAGCCACACAAATGGTCAGCCTACTGATGTCAAGAAAGGGCTCTGGAAATAGACGATTCTCTCTCACCCAGTGGTCTTTCAAAGCTAGGCATGGAGACTAGTACCCACCCATACTATATTTGAACTGTTGCTTAGTCCTATAAATACAACTTAATTTAATAGCCATCCCTTCCTATTTCAGAAGTGTTTTTCTGAACTTTAAGTACCTAATCAGATGTTGATATCACAGGAGGGAAACAGGGGACAAGCCCTTTGAACAAATGAAAAATTACCCAGAAACATGGACAAGTCAAAAATTTCCTCTGGTCTAACCCAGATAAGAGCCATAAACTCAGCTATAGTTTCAAGGAATTAAGTCAAACTACATTTCACCCCTTGTGATAACCACGTGCCAATTTCCCTGAACCCTCTGCCGCAGACTCCCTGCTCCTTTCCTTTCCTCCCCACTTCCTCCAGAGCCAGTGACCCCAGATGATCTCTCTCTGCCACAATGTTTCCCACAGCAGAGAGGAGAGAGCACCACACACACACACACACACACCCCTTCAGAACTGCACAACTAACACTCACAGTTCAGGGCTGACAAGCAAGCACAGCCACGAGCAGTAAGCGAGTCAGACATTTCGGAGGAGTTGGAAGATGGGAAGCCTTCAAGGCTTGGAGCATTTGGAGCGCTTAAAAATGCAAGAATCCCAGAGCAGCGAGGCTTAGTCATTCTCCAAACCAAGTGACTAAGTGTCTCCTTCCTCCCCTACCCCCACAGGGGTCCCTCCCCATCAGGCTCCCTTCTTTATAGCTTGCTTCTCTACCCTGCCCTCCCCACCCACTAGCTTCTTCTCCCTCCTATTCGTCTCCTCCTTGCTACTGCACCACCCCACCCTTCTCCAGCCCCCTGCCTCGATAGCCCCATCTTCCCTCCTTTCCCTTCCCCTGCTTCTGTCTTACCCCTCACCAGCCCATGTTCCCCTCGCTCTGCCCTCCTCAATCCCTGCCCTTTTTCAGCCTCCCTTTTCCTGGGCACCCCGGCTCCCCTCTCCAGCCCCTCACCTCGCTTCAGCCTTCCTGCTCTTCCCCAGCCCCCTTAGCCTTCCGCCCCTGCCCCTCTCCTCCAGCTGCCCTGTGAGGGGTTGCCCTGCGCGCGGGCGGGCGCGCGCGCACCCGGGGATAGCGCTCGGCACGCACCTGACAGCGCCTGCCCGACTAGTCCCTCCGGCTTCAGCTCCGGCTTCTTTTGTTTGTCCCTTACTGCACCACTCCGGCTGCTCCACCCCGGAACTGACCTCACCCAGCCGGCATGGCCACCTCCAGTGCTCCCGGGATGGGGCGTGGGAGAGCAAGGACGGCGCCATGTTTGTCGGGGGAAGAGCTTGACGCGCACGCAACCATCTTTGTGCAGGGCGCGCCGGTTTAAAAAGGGGGTCGCCATCTTTGTGCGGGGCGCGTTTCTTGCTGGGCGAAGCAAGGGCAGACATTTTTGTAATGGGCATGTTGGTTTCTCGGGGAAAAACATTCAAATACGGCCATGTTTCTTGTGGGAAAAGATGCAGGCTAGTGACCATCTAGGTGAAGGGCGCCGCCATTTTTTTTTTAGTGTCGCAAGCCGTATTTAAAGGGATAATGACTCAATTTGTTTTAAGATATCATCCCCTACAGGTTTCAGTCTCCTAACTGGACTGAGTGACAGCACAATATAGGGCAACAGGACTGACTCCAATCTGGGTCTCAGATACTGAGATCATGGATTGAAAGTCTCCCAGCTTCACCTCAGCCCTTTTATCCTTCTACACTCAGCAGCTATGGAGCTGCATGAAGTTAAATATGAGTGTTTGTGTATTTAGTTTTATGCCAATGCATGAGAATCTATAGTGTGGATTCTCATACACTGAAGTAACTTGGACCCTTAGACTCCCAGGCCCAAGTACAACATTTTATCCATTAATCTGTGGACCTGAGAGACCAGGGTTCAAATCCTATTTTAGCCAATAACTCACTGGGTGGTGTTGGACAATTCACAGTCTCTCAGCCTCAGTTCCCTATCTGTAAAATGGGAATAATAATTAGTACAACTCACCAGGTTGTTGCAAGGGTGAATTAGGTGTGGAGTGTAAAGCACTTTGGACACTGAAATAGCTATATCCATGATAAATAAACATAATGTAGGCATGGGAGGTAGGTATCAGAGGGAGGGGGAATTGGGAAAATAACAGTCTCTCAAGATCATTCTTGAGGCCATGATCTACATTGATGTTAACTGAGGTTGCCAGATCAAAAATAATAAATGAAGGGGGGTGGAAGGTTAACCTAATTAATACGCCCAAACTGACTTTTGAAAGGTCTGGCGTTTACACCAATGCTCTAGGCCAGATGTTCCCAAACGGCAGATCAGAATCCCAAGTGGGAATGTGTCATCTGTGCATGGGACCACAATCCTGACTGGTATTGAATACCTTGCTACAGTCTAGGGGTCATGGATTCTCAAAATGGAGTCACACGGATAAAGTTTTATGAACCACAGCCCCCTACATGCCAGCTACTGTTTCCAGGGCTGGCCTTACTGCAGGGTGACCTACTGCCCTGGGCCCCCCTATTTTCTCTATCTCTGGGACCCTGCAGCGGCCCCTGTTTACACCAGGGCACGGTGCAGGACCTCAAACACAACTTCTTCTAGGGCCCCATGGAGGATGCCCCTGATAGGGTGGCACTAGGAGCTGCACATTTTAGCTTCACCTTGGGCCCCTCAAATTCTAAGGACAGACTTGTCTGCTTCCCATTTCAGAAGCGGATTCATTTCTGTAGCGCTGTGTGCAGCATAGGGACACATTCTTCCCTGCTGTCACCCTGCCAAACTTGGGAGGACTAAAGACACCAGAGTTTAATTTGGATTCCTTTTCCAGATGACTTTTGCTGCACTTCACCGGAGTGAACCTATAATTTACAAAGTACTTTGTGATTAAAAACGCCATGTCATAAATATTACTACTGTAGCTCCTCAGAATCTGTCATGTTTCTGGAACTCCCTCCCCTTGGAGGTCTGCCTAAACCCAAGCTTGTTATCTTCCGAAGGAGATGTAAGACCTTTTTGTTTGACAAAGTATTGGCAGGTGGGAATAGGGTTGGGTGGGAGCGGATAGAGGGTGTTTGGGAGGGGGATGTATAGGTGGAAGGGGGCGGGGGTGGGGCAGCTGGGATGATGTCAGGTTTTTAGGGGATTTTAATGTAAATTACTTATTTTATATTGTTAGCTGCCCTAAGTCTGCAGAGAAGAGCGGGATAAACATGTAAAAAATAAATTGTGGCAGGGTGCCTCTTGCCAGGTGTAAGTCTTTCCAGGATCAGGTCCAAACACAACACAGTCTTCAGGGAATCAACTCAAATTGCTTTTATTCAGCTTTAACACAGTCCATATAATAAAAGTCCATATCATTCCCTTGGTCAAGCTTGCTCTTGCTTACCCTGAGGCAGAGTTCCCAACTCTCAGGCTCTAGTTCTTTAGCAGAACTTGCTCTAGGCAATTCTCAGGCTCTCCCATGTCCTCCCACACAACACCTACCCAGCTGATAACACTCCTCTTCCTGTGTGGCAGTCATCTTAGGTATCCTACATGGTAGGTGGTGCCATCTTATGACCTAGCCCTGCCACATAAATACATAAATAAATTTTACAAAATTCAAATCTTACCCCAAATACTTGTGAAGCAGGTTTCAAGTTTGTAGGTGTGATATAGTATTTACTTCACTGGGACTCATGCCCATGCTAATTGCTAGCACAGGCGCTACCTACCTCCATGGAGGATCAATCACACCCAATTGCTCTGACTTTCAAAGTGCTCTGTGTCCACGCAAGCTCCATTCCAAATTGCAACCCATGACTGCTGGAATATGGGTGTGAAAGACAAGGGATGGGTCATTCCATAAATGTCCTGGTTTTGTACACTTGCTCTAAAAGCATCCGGTGCTGGTCACAGTCATTGGGAGGACCCTGTGTGGTAGTTCTTATGTTCACTCATAGCCTTGTACCAATTTGAGATCTAACTTGCCCATTCAGAGCTAAGTGAAAGTAACCCAGCTCTCAGTGTGAAAGAGAGAATGTGTGCAGCTCCTAACAATTCCTATTGAGGAGGGACAGTCCCTCTTTGAGTGGTGAATTCCATTGGCCCTCTAACATAAGTAGTGCCATACTGGGTCAGACCAATGATCCATTGAGCTCAGCATCCTTCCTCCGACAGTGGCCAATCTATTTCTCTTGGGAGAAGTACCTGACAGGTCACAATGGGCAATCCATTCCTGTTGTTCCAGCCCCCAAATGTAAGAAGCTACATCCCCATGTCAATGGGGAAGAGGATGGAACGACAAGAAACTAAATTGAATGAGAAGCAAGAGAATTTCTGCACTTAGAATATTGGGAGGTATGTGTGCTTGTATGCATAAATACACGAGGGGAAGAACTTGTTAAATTAGGGGCGGAGTTTATTGGCCAAGGGATGAAGTAGGGTTGCCGCTTATGCAAATATTTAAGGAACACTTATTAAAAATACATCTCTCAGGGCCTGCATGGTGCCCCTTGCAAGATGTATTTTTCATAAGTGTTCCTTAAACATTTGCATAGATGGCAACCCTAGGATGAAGGCATGTTCCTCTTTGGCCGGCTGGAATGTTGAGATGCAGTCTGTACATTTTCAATTGCTACAGCCCAACCTAGTAAACCTGAAGACTATCTCCACAAAGATACAGTAAAGAAAGATTAGTTTTAAAACCATTTACAAAAATTAGATTGTTTAAACTCTGGACACAATCCTCCACTCATTAAAGTGCAAAACTCCCACTGATTTTAATGGAAGAGGATTTTCCTGTTCCTTTTCTCTCTGGACCATACAAAGACTAATTCCATCTAATTATCCCCCAAATATAGCCCTTTTCAAAGACTCTTGCTTCTTTTCCACAATAATGTCTCACCAATGTCAGGACATTGGGCAGCGTAATGTTTGCCTTATTGCGCCGTGAATAGCAACCTCACTGTTAGTCTGGGTTTGTAGCCGATGGTAATTTTGTGGTATCGGTTAAAAGCATCTTTCTTGGTGCTGTGCATGATTCACCCAGGGCTATTTTAATTGGTCTGTTTTCATCGGAGACTCTGGTCTGCATAGTAACATTCTAAAAAATTCATAAAGGAGAATTGAAAGGCATTAATTATTATAATCTCATTAGTGTAAAAGAGGCTGTTATGAGTGTTTAAGGGTTTGGGGGTAGCGGATCTTAAATGTCATATGTCTACTATTATTTCCATGGTAAAATATAACAAATCTGGCTTTTGAGGAAATTTTCAGGAGTCATTGTGCCTCAATACCTTAGGGACCGCCTCGCCCTTCGTGCCCCGGAACGACTCCTGCGGTCTGCCGGGGGTGCCCGCTTGGAGGTCCCCCGTGTTAAGCGGGGGGCCACGATGAAGCGGGCGTTCTCGGTGGTAGGGCCGCGGCTGTGGAACTCCCTTCCGGAGGAAGCTCGCCTGGCCCCAAGCTTTTTGATATTTCGGCGTAACTGTAAGACCTGGCTGTTTGCCCAGGCCTTTGGGAGGGAGGGGGGTGTGTGATTTTTAATCCCCCACCTTATATATTTATTTATGATTGTACCACGCCCTGTTTTATTGATATATTTTATAATTTGTTTTAAATGTTTTTATACTGTTTTTATTGTTGTTAACCGCCCCGAGCTGCATGGCAGGATGGGGCGGTATAGAAATCTAGAAAATAAATATAAATAAATAAATAAATAAATAAATAAATAGCAGTGAGGATTTTTGTCCCTGATTGTGCACAGCCTCACAAACAACTACAAGTAGTCCTACTGATTTCTTTTGGGCTTCCCATCCACGATGGTTTGCAGAACTAGTTCTATGACACGCATTTGAAGTCTGAGCCCATCCATTAGAGAGTGAGGGAAGTCTGTCCACAGCACCAGCTGTTTTTCTAATGTGGTACAAAGATGGGGAGGGAAATGTCCTTGTGTCTTTTTTTTTTTTTTGCAGGGGTGTAGGTAGGGTATGATAGGCTGTGGTGCAGAAAAAAATAATAGGCCCCACTGATGGGGAGGGGGCCACTGGGTCAGGTGTGGTGACCAAGGCAGGGGGCAGAGAAATGGAGGGTAAGGGCTCACCTGAGCCAGGCTGCAGCAAGACATCCTGGGGAAGGGAGGTGGAGTCCAATTAGGGTGGCCAGATATGCAAACTTTAGAGGACACATATGAGAAATAAAGGTTCCTGAGCTGCATTGGCGCCAATACAGCCCTGCAATCTGAATTTCTCATAAATGTCATTTAACATTTGCATATCTGGCCACTCTAGGCCCAATGGACTTGCCTGAGTGCGCTGTAGGAGTGCACAGGTGGACTGCTCACTTACTCAGTGCTGGGGTTACCACCTTCCCCAGGGAACAAGCCCTGTTGGTGTTAATTTGCATCATTGGGTTCATGTAAATTTATGCAGATTTAAAGGACCATTTCTGCTTGGCTAATAAAGATGGGGCAGGAGGTGGGTGCAGGATACATGCCGTAGAGGCTGGGTGCAGAGGCACAAGAGCGTAAGGGTAGATGCCTGGGCAACCCCATAGCCCATGCACAGAGGGAACCCAGGGTAAGGGGCCCCCACTCACTGCAGCCAAAGCAGGAAGGTCCCCTGGGCAGCTGAGTCTGGATAATTCTGACTAGCTCCCTCTTCTTCTCCAGTGATAGTTGACTGACCTGGAAATGATTGGATTAACTGTCTGGAGATGATGTTTGAAAACACTAAGATACATGGACTAACCCTGACAAGTGACGCAACCCTCTGTATCCCGTGCTCCTTTGTGCTGTCGGGCTCCACCCCCGTACTACAATGCACACTCCCAGTCCCCTCAAATTATGAGCACTGGAGGGGGTGCGGTGGCAGCAGCTGGGTACGCAGCAGCACAAGACCCCGTGACACACACACACACACACACTGGCTCCAGTTCAGCTGCACAACGCTGCTTTTTATATAATTCATATTTATGCTGTAGTCATGCCTAGAGGACAACTAAGTTGGGCATAGCGTTGCCAGATGCCCCTTATTTGAAGGGACACAAGGTTTTTTGACATGGAATTTCCCTTATTGTGTTTCAGAACACCACAGCTCCATAAAACTGAAGGGATGCTGCTTATTTTAGAGTACTGCAACTCCATCAATCACCACAAGACAGACAAAGCAGTATGATAGTGGGTAAAAAGTAAAACACACACTAACATGACCTGATTTTGACATGACACACTGACATGGCACACTGATTTTCCTGGGGTGGAAAATCTCGGGCAACATGGTCCAGGTCAAGCCATCAGACACACGTAGCTGGCCACGGCCAGGGAGTAAAGATAATAATTCACTACCTGCTTTATTCAAGCCTTAACCATTACAGTGTTGTTGGCTCCTGCGATTTTATTGCCAGTGCTGTGATGTTTCACACTTTTCTTAAAAGGCCCAGCAATGATTATAAGTTTCTAGCAGTGCTGGTTGCAGAGACCAGCTTGGAAACATTACTTCCAATGTGCCCTTAAAGGGGCAGAAACCGGAAGGCAAAGAAAAATGTACGTTTTACAAAAAGTCTCATGACTACTAAGTCTCACAATTTGGGGGCCCTGACTCCTTATGTGGGAACATTTGGGCCTGAGAAACCGCTGTTGAGTTGTGTGGGTGGGAAGCTAGAGCCAGACGTTAAATTAAATCAATACAAGCAAACAGTTGGCTTTTTTTATTTGGTATCCGGGAAAGTACATTTAATCAAGTCTGAGTAAGACATTCACTAGCTTTTAATTGATAGACCCTTTATCCTTGCTTCCCCTTTGAGGGTCTGATCCTGTGAGGTGCGGAGTGCTGTAAAATTCTATCAACATCAGTGGTATTCAAGCGTGCTTGGCTCCTTTCAGCACCAGGCTACAGTTTTTGCAAGCTTCTTCAATCAATGTTGGTTATTCCAGAACAACTAACACACTTGAACAACATTCCTGGAGAGTGGTGTAGATCCCTACTAGGGTGTGCTGGGTGGGGCAGCTTCCTCAGGCCTGGCAGGAAACACTCCCCACCCCCCCCACCCCCCGCCCCAGCTGTGTAATGCAGAGGTCCCTGCAGAAGCACCTGCTTGGAGGGAGATGGGTGGGTGTGTCAAGAACTGACCTCGGGAGCAGCGACCCCCCCTGCCCCAGTGGCAGAGTCCTGCCATGGCACAGTCACTGCCCCTAAGGCTTCCACTCAGACTCTGCCTTGGACCAATGGCAGTGCCCTGGCAGGAGCCTTAAAACAAGCAACAGTGGCACAACAACGCTCCAGGGGGAAGGAAGGCATCGCCACACCTGCGAGTGAATGGAATAGAATATTTATTAATGGCATAAGCAACAAAATACCTGTGAGTGGCTCTCAGCCCCCTGGGGCAGGCATTTCTTGTGAGCCCCTCCCCACCTAGGGTTGCCAGTCCTCAAGGGTTGACCCAAAGACTGCCATTTTGGCCTATGGGAGTCTCAGGGTCAGACTAGGAGAACTGGCAACATATCCCCACCACCATATTCCTAATCCCCACCAGCCACGTGGCCACCACCCACCAGACCCGCAGCCCCCACTCACGGCGGGGTCCTGGAGCACGTGGGCGGGTGAATGTGGGCTAACATGCGATCACATGTCTGCGTTCCGTCAATTAGATTGTGTGCGGCCTCATGGGGGAGTGGCTGGAGCACAGCGGGGAAGAGTGCCTGCCCATCTATTGGGCTTGTCACACTAAACCTGTGAGGGGGGGTTTTGCCCGAATGCACAAGAAATACACGCAGGGGCTGCCTGTTTATTGGGCTCTAGATGATAAACAAAACAGGTACGTGGGGGACTGAACCCAGAGTGCAGCGGGCTATCGTCCTGTTTGTAACATCCTTTAAAGTGAGTGGAACTGGTAGGTGGGTGTGTTTGCTGCTTGCTGGAGATGTGTGTTATTGGGATAGTTATCCCAAAGGTGTGATCCTCACCCATTCAAGCAGGGGGCACTTATCAGAAAGCAGCATTCCTCTCCACCTGCCCCAGGACCTATGCCTGGCTGGGGAGACACTTGGGCTGCCACCTCTTGCAGTTTGACCCTGAGATTCTCATAGGCCAAAAGGAGAGACTAGAGGAGACTATGGGTGGAGTTTGCACACTGACAGGAGGCAGCAGAAGCTGCCCCGCATACTACTCCAGCAGCAGCGGCACAAGGATTTTTGCCGCCCTCCCTGCCCAGCCGCTGCCCCTGTGCCCCAGCCAGCTCTGTACGCCTCAAAGGGTCCCTGTTCCTCAGGGGGAGCCAAGGCTGGCAGAGTCACCCCTGCCCAGGCACCAAGGGGCTGGTGGCACTGGCTCCCCCTGTCTCTCCTGGTCGCCAATCCAGCTGCGGAGCTTACCATTGCAGTGGTGGAGTTTTTGCTGCCCTTCAACTTACTGCCCTAGGCAGCCACCTGTGCTACCTTTATGCTACCTGTGCTACCACTCCAGCACCTTGGGCCCCCACACCCCTGACAGCAAGTCACATCAATAGCAACCATGGGGGAGCCACGGTGGGACAGATATAAAGGGGAGTGGTGCTATATGTAGCAGGCAGGCTGGAGGTTCCTCATTCTTCCCTTAAAGTCAACATGAGCTGAACTTTAGTGGGGATAGGATAGCACCCCAAACGTTGACATGAGCTTGTGAGAATATGCTTCCAGGCCCCTTTGATTATGCATGCCAGTTGGTCTGAGGGTTCATTTTAGATGCCCTCTTGGGGTGGCGGGGGAGAGGAGAGAAGTGTTATCTATTGTTTAAAGACAGAGAGTGAGATTCGAGAACATTTCTGGCTCTGCCACTGACTCACTGGTTTTCCTTGGGCAAGTCACTCCCACCCTCTGTGCCTCAACTTCTGCATCTGTCAAAGAGAGATGAGTCTGACGTTCAGGGAGGGATGGGGACTACCATGAGCTTAACTCATGTTAGCACTGTCATGTGAAATCCTCGGTCATGTACACGAGGGTTTTCGCATTCTTTTTCCATTCTCCTGTTAAATTCAATAATGCGATACAGGGCTGGATTTTGATCCCTGTATTGCGTTATTTAATTTAACAGGAGAATGGAAAATTCATGCTAAAACCCCTGTGCACATGACCAGGGATTTCACATGACTGCGCTAAAGTGAATTAAACTCACAGCAGTCCCCGCCCCTTCCTGAACGTTGGCCCCCAAATCCAGCCCTGTATCACATTATTTAATTTAACAGGAGAATGGAAAAATAATGCTAAAACCTCCATGCACACAAGGGGATTTAATGTGACCACATTAACGTGAGTTCAACTTACGGTAGTCGCCACCCCTTCCTGAACGTTGGCATGCTAGGGCAATTAACTCACTGAATGAAAGCTGCTATAAAAAGGGCCAGTGGAAGCACAAAGAGGGACACTTACATTTGCCTGAAGTTGCACAGTCAATGAAAAAGCTGGGAATAGAGAACCCAAAATGTTATGTAAATGGCATAGCAGTGGGATGTTTTATTCCATATCTCTGGCTGTAGTTTGTCTGCCTGGACCAGGGACTGACAAGAGACCCCCGCATAGGCCAGAAACAGAGACCCTAGGCAGAAAGGGGCCCTTCCAAAACCTAACAATGACCAGTTCAAAGCTCTGATCCTGAAAACACTTACAGCCAGTGTGGTGTAATGGCTAAGTGCACAGTACTTGGCTTAGGGGGGATCCTAGTTTTGCCTTAGCCAGAAACTCACTGGGTGACCTTGGGCCAGTCACAATATTCTCTCAGCCTAACCTACCTCACAGGATTGTTGTGAGGATTAAACAGTGTGTTCATTTGTTATATGTGAAGTGCTCCGAGTGCCATGGCAGGGGGGTGCTAAATTTAAAAAATAAATAAAAAAATAGTACCATTGACTTCAGTGGGGCTGCACGTACACATAAGTGTTTTCTACATCAGGGCCCAGATCTACAGATAGACTGAGTACAAAACACTGCTGTGAAGTAAGACGAAGTCCAAAGATTTCCCTGTGGCTCCTCACGCTATTAGTAGCTGATGTGTGCAGGGCAGGGGCGTTGCTAGGTTGGAATAGTCTCCAGTGCAGAAGATTAAATGTACCAATCCCACCCCAGAGGCAGGGGGCACCACTGCACTAGGGAGCAGGAGCATGGGCCCCCAGGCTTGTGGATCCCAGTATAGCTGCACCTGTCCCCTATGTGGCAGGGTGTAGCTAGCTACCAAGGCGTGAAGGGGATCTGATGAGCTCAAGCCCCGGAATCTAGAGGGGTGCTCTGCAAGCTGCCTCAGCACTGCTAGGAAATTTTCAGAGTGGGTGTGGGAAGGAGCAGGGCCAGCACTCCTGCCAAGAAGGAAGTTTTCAGAGTGGGTTTGGGGTGGAGTGCTGGCCTCACCAAGTCTTCACATTTTCTTCCTGGTGGGGCTGCTGCAGCCACTCCAGTGGCCTCACTAAGGGCCAAGGTAGCCCACAGCCTTTGGTGGGGGAGGCCAAGTGCTATGTATTTGGAAGTTAATGAAATTTTCTTATACCAAGAGGAGACTGTTACTCCTCAAGCAGATCATTATGCTGAATCTGCTGTTCAGGGTTGGATATTATGTTTCTATCTGGATAGAGAAAGCAGGGTTTGCTGTGTTGGTCCCAGATATAGGCAGTAGAGACAAAGTAGTACAGTGATCTCTTTTATTAGACCAACTCCGGTTTGGGGGAGGGTATGCAAGCTTTTGGACCTCGCAGGGTCCTTTGTCAGGCAAGTCAGGAATTAGAACTATAGACTGAGAAAAGCAGTGAGGTATATAGTGGTATAGGGGCCTCCCCACCCTTTGCCATTGTTTCCAATTGCTGTATATACCTCCCTGCTTTGCAGTCTCCAGTTCTAACTCCTGACGAAGGACTCTGTGAGGTTCAAAAGCTTGCATTCCACACACCACCACCACCACCCCCCGCCCAAACTGGAGTTGGCCCAATAAAAGAGATCACTGTACTACTTTGTGTGTCTAGTTTGTATCTGGGGTGATCTAAAAATCAACCAAACATTGGCCAGCAGAGCCGGTCTTACCACAGAGCAACCACCTCCCGACCCTGCTCTTTCTGAGGACCCCGCAGTGGCCTCTGTTTTCACCTAGACATGTTGTGGGGGGGTGGGGTATACCACTTCCCCTCAGTGGGGCCCCAAACATGACCACCTTCAGGGCATCGTAGAGGTTGCCCCCAAGGGGAAGGAGTCACTAGTTCCCCCACATTTTATCTTTGCCCTGAGCCCTACAAATCCTGAGGGCCATCGTTTAAGAAGAACTTGCCGGCGGACGGGGTGGAGTCTAGAGGCACTGCTCTATGGCTATCTAGGGTTGCCACCGCTTGTGACTTTTAACCTTACACTGACGGTCATCAAAACCACAAGAGGGGGCACCGGCAACCCTAAACCAAGCCCTCGGTGCAGGGGTGCCATAGGGTCAGACCTTCCCCTGTTTTTCATACCACTTGCTGATCATTTTTCAGGACTTCCTGTCTCTCTGGCTTTTGAAAGTCGCTTCCCCCCCCAGCTCATGCTATATGAAACAAACGACAATTCCACTGGAAAGTGGTAATCTCCTCCCGATTGGCATCCTTTGCCAACATCTTGTAGCCAGCATCAACCACCTGATCTCTTCCTATCTCGGAAGATCTCCCCCACCTAATCCTGCCTCTGCTTCCAAGCCCTCTGCCTTTCCCACCGGCGCTCCTGAAGCTAACAAGAAATGACAAAGCTCCTCCCAGGAAGTCACACAAGAGCAGCTGGCTCTGAAAAGCTTGATGGGGAGGGACGGAAGAACAGTGTCGGGCTCTGCAGAGAGTGAGAGAGACTGGCACAGTGTGGAGTAAGTTGATCTTCCTTTGATAGCTGCTTTTTAGCAGTGTGGGTTTTCTGGCTGTTTTGTATCCCTTATCCTGTAGCACAGTCACAGTGCAAACGTTTACCTGCTTTCTCGGTGCTCAAGCTGTTGTCCCTTGGGCACGTGTATTTCTACAGCCCGAATTTTCCTGATAGCTTTTTTTTAAAATGCTGATCCACTAGTGCAGAGATGAGTCTGGCAATATGAGACCAGAGCCTGAGGAAAACTATGTGCGAGTAGGGATAGGAAATAATAATGACCTTTGGGGGGGGGAGGGGGGCAGGGTCACCTTGTTTCCATGTTAGATGCTGGTTTCTCACCACTTTGTGTGGGGATCCTCAGCTCATATTTCATCCCACCTCCCTTTCTGCTTCAGTTGCTTTTGGAAGGTGAGTATAACTTGCTCTTTCAAAACAGTGCCTGATTTAATGGAGTCGCGCCAGCTTAAGCAAGGTTCCTCCTTCCCCTTCGCTGTTTTACAGTCTCCAGTAAGGTTACTCCATGCTCAGAACAGTGGGACAATACAACGTGGACTAAACTGTGGAGCTTACTGCCATGGGATAATACTGTTGTTTATTATTATGATTAATGTGGCACCAGAAATGTGCCTGTCACTGACCAATCCTTAGCGACGGATCCCTACCCCAGATAAGAGGGCTTGCATCTAGGAGGGATAAGGGAGGGTACATTCATGAGGTTGAGAAGTTGCAGGTACACTGCTTGGCTTAGTTACAGGGGAGGAGGGAACCCCAAATGATGAGACAATAGAAGGAACATTTATTTATTTATTGAATTTCTATGCCACCCTTTCCACAAGGCTCAGGATAGATCACAATAAAAAATAAATAAAAAAAGTTAAAGGTCATACAGTAAAAACACCCTCCCCTCAAACCCCCATGTCCCCTGCAACTACACCCAGAACCCCAAACAAGCCCCACCTAACCCTGACTGCCAAATGCTTTTTCAAGAAGATAGCCAGGCTCGGGTTCAAGAAAAACCTCCTGGGAAGGGAGTTCTACAATATGGGGGCAGCAACCAAGAATGCCAACCCCCACCCCACAGGCAAGGGTAACAGATGGAAGGTGCAGGAGGGCAGTATAAAGAGCAGTAGCAACACTATTCTGATTAGACAAAATAATCAAAGCTAGATTAATCAATAACTATCATGCATGGGGTACCCCTACATTTCTGACTTGGAGTGACTTATAGTCTAAGGGTGGCTTTGAATGCTTGTTTTCTAGGTCTAAGGTAGTACCTTATCCACTAAGCTATGCTGGCTCTTAATGTAAATAATTGTATTAGTCTAGAGAAAGTGTGATTGTTCTATTGGTCTCAAATGCCAAGCTTATGTTCATTTATTTAAATTTATAGCCCACCCAATCCCAAGGGCTCAGGATGTATAACATTTTATTTATTTTTTAAAGAGAGAGAAAAAATATTAAATAAAGAATTAAAGTAATAGAAACACATTATAAAATCCAAATGAATATATTTTTAAAACCTATCCCCATCTGCTAAATGCCTTGCCAAATACAAATGTTTTGCCTTTCCTCTGAAAGAGACTTGGGCTCTGATGAACGTCTAGGGTTGGGATGGGTAACTTCAGGCCTTGGTCTAGTTCTTATTTGGCCTCTTTCCAGTTCTACCCCCAAACACTGAAAGATGGAGCTCAAGGAAAGGGGGCAGAGATGAAGGCATGAACACAGGATAGGGGACAGATCCATGGCACAGAGCCATGATCTAGACTCTTCCCGTCCTGAGCATACCCCTTAAGTATCCTGCTTCCAGTTTCGATGCAACCCTTGGAGCTTGTACTAGTTTTCAAAGTGGCACCTGGGATAGAAAAGGTTCCTCACCCCTGCTGCAAGCCGAGGGAATTCACAAGTTGTGAGGCAGATCCTAAGAACTCCTCTTTGCCATATGTCCTTGGGGCACTGTTGGGGTAATCAAGAGATGGAGATTAAGTAGCTGAGATGATATCTTTTATTGGTCCAACTTCTGTCATTGAGCACATACAGGCTTTCAGCCCACACAGGACCCTTCCTCATTTCCTTTTAACCCCTCCTCCCACTCTGTGCTGGTCTCTAACCCCTCCTCCCACTCTGTGCTGGTTCTAGCCCTAAGGACCAACTCCCATTCACTTCGGTACAGTTGGTATAAAGGAGTCTGCGTTCTCGGAACAGAAGAAATCCTATGAATTGAACTAGGCTTGTATTAGTTTGCCAAGCTACCCATTCCTGCCAAGGTAACTTTAGATGTACAACGGGAGATGAGAACTGACGTAAAGGAACACATTGTGTCAGAAATGTATGTGTAGCAAGGGGTCTTCCCAGGGCCACACGGTTGCTGGTGTGTCAATAGGGGAATTAACAAACCACACCTGTTCAGCCCTCAACCTGGCTGTATCCCCAAGTTAGGGGGATGCCCTCTGTGGGGTTCCCCTGTAGGGGCCCCACCCATGGCCTCCTACCACCCCTCACAGCCAAGGTCTATGCCACAATATGTGCACTCTGTACACTCTGGGCTTGAACCTAAAAGCCCTTTCAGTTCTCCACCAGGGTCCTTCTACTATCCTGGAGTCAGGCGCTCCAGCTCCTGCTTCTACAGCCTTCCCTCTCAACTGAGTCCTGGCCCTTTAAGCATGCTCAGTTCTCCCTGTGCCTACTGAACATGTCTGTGGACTTAATCCAGAGCTCTACTGAGCATGCCTCAGGACTTAGACCTCCAGCTGGGTTCTTAGTCTCAACTGGCATGTGCCAACAAGCTAATGACTGACAGTATCTAGTTGCTTGCAGCTCTGGAACAGGGCTCCAATAGGCTCACAGGGAGCCTCCCTGTTATAGTATGTCATTTTAAAATGTATTATTTATATTGCAGAATAACATAAAGTCCTCAGCTGAGATCAGGACACTACTCTGTTGGGTGCTTTAGGGACACACAGAGTCAGAGACAATCCCTGTCTTAAAGAGCCTAATGATCTCTTAATAGATAAGAGAGAGAAAGCAGGGGGGGGGGGGTTTACCCAAGGTCACATAGTAGAACAGTGGCAGCAATGGGGATAGACCCCCTCAAGTACTCGAAGCTCTTAGACCAGGGCCTTAACCACTGGACCAGGCTGTCTTACTGACTATGAATAATAAAATCACTGGTTCAGGAAGCACGTTTCCTGCATGGTCAACTACAAGCTGGAAGGGAATAAATAAGAGGGAGGAGGAGGAGCAGAATGGTGGCTTTTCAGAGGCAACAAGACCAAAGCCATGATTTTACCCTTAACAAGCAGGATAGGATGAATGATGGCGATGAAGAAACAGCAGAACTTGTTAAGAGCCTGTGGGTGTTAAAATGAGCAAGAGCTTTATGGTTCTGGCTAGAGGATAAGGTGTTGGCTTTGGACTTGGGAGATCAGCGTTAAAATTCTCTTGTAACCATGAACTCACTTGGTGGCCTTGGGCAAGCTTCTATCTCCCAACCTCAGTTCCCCATCTGTAAAATGGGAATAATAATGACCCACTTCACTGAGTTGTGTGGGTGAGCTAGATAAGCTCACGGCATCCCAGGGCGACGTACAACTAAGTAAAAACATTAATAAAAATAGAACAATTTTTAAAAAAACATGTGTGTTTACAGGCTAGAACCCTATGTAAAGCCCTAGGACTAAATGGAGTCCTTTCTTTGAATCTGTGGTGACTAGTTTCATCCCTCCTCTTTCTGTCTTGGGGAAATTCAGGTCCATACCTCTGGGACTGGAACCAGCTTTTGCTGTGGCATGCTTAGAAATTCTGGGCTTTCCCTGAGCCAGTATTTCCTAAGCAAGAAGAATCGTGTTGGATTTACTTGTTACCACACCAAGGTAAATGCCAGGCACCGCATTTCTCTGGGCGTTGCTTAGTTGTTAGCATTATATCCATCAGTGTATCTAGAAGCCAATCAAATCTACAGCATAGGAAGCCTCCTTCCCACCCCCGAACGGTAGTAGGTAATGGTATGGTGTCGGAGAAACAGGATCCAAAGGCCATGTTCATACAGGCAAAGCTAAACCAACCTCATCAAGTTGAAGGAATTATTCAGGTTTTAATAAATCTTTGGTATCATTCACACTATGCTCCTAAGCCAATTTAGGACCAATGTAATATTCCCCCCTTCCTTCCCAATGTTTCCTCCCCCTGACCATGTCATGAAAGTGCATGCGATGACCTCTAGCCCTTCATGCCTTTTCATGCAAAGCATTCTGGGATGAATTCCATAGAGTTCTCAGCAGGAGAGAGACTTTGTGCTTCAGCCTGGGCATGACTGGTATACTGTGTTCACCAACCAATCGTAGAAAGAATTCCTATTGCAAGGTACTTCAGCTTAGAAAGCAAATCTGTTCCTGATTTTTCTGTAGTACATACTTCACCTCCTGCTTCTGAATATCATCACTTGATGTAGGAACGATACTGAAGTACAAGTGAGATAAGGACTTAATAAACCAATTTAGCTGTTCATAGAAAAATAATTGTATTTACTATTGTATATACAAGTAGTGCAAGGAGAGTTGATTTAACCAACATAAATGCGTAGGTAGGTACATCATGATGTGTAAATGTGCACGCGGATAACTGACACGCACTTGCCCCTTGCAGATCAAACAAAAAGGGTCTCCCCTCTGCGTATCCAATTAGCCTGGCTGTTCTAGCCAATACTCTTCTTCATGAGACTGGCAACTAACTAACTTTAAGGGACACTTTAAAATAAGCTATGAATCTGAACAGAAGCCCTTTCTCTCAATACTACAGGAGTGATTGTGCCAACTTTACCCCATAGATAAACTTGAAAAGTCACTGGCCCCTGATTTTTGAGTGATACTTTCCTCTCTTCCTTTTATTAAAAAAAAAGTAAGAAAAAGGATTTCTTTCCACAACCAGTCTCTTCTGCAACTACCCAGCAGTCTTAAAACAACTGCAAAACTGACTTTGCGGCATCCAGGGAGTTCAGTCTTGTGTCTAAACATGGCAAACAGTATTCTGTGTAAGATACGCCAAAATAGAAGTCTCACAGTCAAAACACAAGAAGTGTCAACTCTAGCCCTCTGCGACTGTACTCCACCAGACTGGGTTCTTTTAGACAGAAGCGCAGGCAGCCTGTCCCCCATAGCTGCTCCAGGGGTACAGCCCCACATCTGCCCATGTCCAGCCCTGCTTGGGTCAACTTTAGAGAGACCCAGCAGGTTGCCTAGCCTGTGGTCGGCCTGCTCAGCGCCCCAACCCGCACACTATAACGTTGCAGATGATCACCTGATACTCTAGGCTGGCTCCTGCAACTCTATGGTGTTGCCCAGGGCAACAGCAGAGCTGCAGCATGGGGCTGCTGTCCCAAGTTTAGTTGCCCCATTTTGGAAATTTAGAATCACCCAGGGAGTTCTGGCTAAGGCAAGACTTGAACCAGGGCCTCCCCCTATGTCCCAGTCTGGGCATTGCACACTTAGTCACGACACCACCCTAAATTAGCTAGTGATATGAACCTGGCAACTCTTCTATAGCTAGTTCTCATTTAGGTGTATGTTTTAAAAGGGAAGAGCTAATCAGTACAAAAAACGGTCCTTCAGATTAGGAATGAAACCTCATAGGATCAAACCAAGAGATTTGTCTTATTTATTTTTTTTATAAAAACTTTTCATGTTTTAGGGATGCCTCTGAGATGCTCAGAGGTCCCTGACATCTTACGATTCTATGAACAATGGAGTGAGATGAGTCTGTATCCATGCTACCTCCAGATTTGATTGTTGAGCCTGGTGAAGGTCTCAGCTCTGCATTTGGGTGGAACAGCTGGTCGAAACTAGATCTAGAGAAGGAGCGGCCTTAGCCAATATAGTAATCTGGATTATTTTCTTATCTACCTCCCCAATGTTTTGGGGCCTGGCAGATTTTCCGGTGAGTCAGACTCTCTTATTTCAAGGCATGACATTCCTACCAATTGCTGATTGCTTTTCTTTGCTAGTGCAGCAAATCCTTCTGGATCTCAGCCAGAACCTAAATTTGCCACCAGGAGCTTTCTCTTGCAACTTGGATCAAGTAATAAGGACCAAAACCAGAGTTGTTAATATTTAACCTTACATGGGCTTTTACTTGCTGAACTTTTCAGTATCTCCTACTTGTTAGTGCTCCTTGAATCCCCAGTAAAAACAGCAGTGGGCTTCATATCTTGCCACAGAGTTAAAAATGAGTGCCCCATGGAAGGGAAGTCCTCTCCCGGAGTACCTGTTTAATCCCTCCATGAGGATGCAAATGGCTGTTGAGTCTGCAACACCCTTGGTGCGGAGAATTGGCAGCTAAGAGGGAGCTGGCACTGGAGCATATTAAATCCTGAGTCACAGAGATCATGTTATCCAGTGATTTACTTGTGAAATTCCTATCAAGAGCTGAAGTCTTAGAACAATTTTGACACCGTGGAGCAAAGTAGCATCACATTGGGTACTTTCAGACATGACGCTAACCACCCTTTAACCACCCTTGGTGGTTATTTATGCATGTTTCAGGGCTGCATAGGGCACCAATACAGCCCTGCAACATGCATAAATAACCATCAAGGGTGGTTAAAGGGTGGTTAGAGTCATGTCTGAAAGTACCCATTGTGGCACTTGAAAATGTTAACACAGCCCGCAGAAAAGTGCAGAGAGGAGCAGGTGCGTGGAAATACAGTCTTTATTTGGGAGAGTTGGCTTGGAAGTGGAAATTCCTGGCTTCCCACCCCAATTAAACTGGTAAGAATAAAGCAGTAGAGGTTGCTGCTTCAGGAAGGTGAGTTGCAGTAAGAAGGGTCTGTAACTTGGATCTTCCCAGTGTCCAGGTGGCAAGAGGAGTTACTCATAATTTCTATATGAATTTAGGTGTTCGAAGTGCTTTACAATTATTGCCTAGCTCACCCTGTGAAGCACATTATTATCCCAACTTTAGAGATGAGGGAACTGAGGCTGAAAGACAGTGTCTTACCCAAGGCCATCCATGAGTCCATGGCTTATACAGAACTTGAACCCTAGTTCTCCAACATGAGTCCATTACCTTGTCCACTACACTACACAATTAAGGAAAGAGGATGGAGCTATGGAACTGGTATAAATTAGTCAAAGCCCTTTAATTTCAGTGGATTTATAGTGATTTACATCAGTTGAGGATTTGGCCCTGGGCTGATCATACTTGGTTGTGGGGTTAAGTCAGCTATGTGGTCAGTTTACACCAGATGATTCTAAACTATGGGCTGGCCTCCTGAGTGGGGACATCCTATTTGTGAATGAGGTTGTGAATTTGAATGAAAACCTTTGTCTGGAGTCATGAGATTATGCTTAAGTCTCAAAATGGGGTCATGCAGGCCAGGACCTTCTAAAATCCTGTTGAAACTTGGAAAGTCAAAGCTAATTGTTTGTCAGTTTCATCCCTGGAGATCTTTCTTGTATAGCACATTGGACAGTGCTCTTGGAGGGCAAAGGTTTGTTGTTAATTGTCCATCATCGGCCAAGTTCGTGAAGAACACAACTTAAAAAAACAAGCTGATAGACTTCTTGGTCAGTTGCACTAAACTCTAATTTACTGTTCCCCACCCGGCTAAGTCTGGACGTGTGGGAGCAGCCTCTTTGATTACGGTTCCCTTGTTGTTGTTGTTAATTAAAACTTTGACAGTGACACCTCTTCCCCTTCTGTTTGTAGGAAAAAATGTCCAGACTGGTTCAGGCTCAGAGGCTGGAAGGAAATGACAAGAATGTCTGGTAAGTCTATGTAACTTGTTCCTTGAAATATGGAGAGTCTGAATGTAGCAGATGCCTAGAGTCTAGCTCCTCCGGTGAAGCTTCTGGCATGGATTACAAGGGGCGTAGCTACCATGTAGCGAGGGGGCCCAGTTGAGTCTGGGTCCTGGACTTAAGGGGGCCCTTTACAAGCAATCTGAGCTCCTCCCCCACCCACTCTGAAAATTTCCTAGCAACACTAAGGTCACTTGCAAAGGGTTCCCCCAAGAAGGAAGTTCTCAGAGTGGGTGGGAGTGGAGTGCTAGCCCTGTCCCCACTCTGAAAACGTCCCTCCTGGTGGAGTTTGCTCCTGCCCCCAACCCAGAGACACCCCACTCCCTGGAGGTTGTACCCACTAACCCTTGGGGGGCCCATAACAGGGACAAGAGCCCAGGCCCACAACAGCCTTGCTACGCCACAATGTTAGGGTTAGCTTAGTGGCTAGCATGGATGGCTTTTCTAGAAGCATTTAGACAAAGTTCCATAGTAGGATGGTTGGGAAAGCCATCACGGAAAATAGAAAAGAGATGGAAGAACAGGAGAAAAACCTCCAGCTATGGGCACGGTAGTAATTTTATGGCCAAAATGTCAGGTGGCATTCCCAGGCCCTAACCGACTCGGAGAACTCATCCATACGTCGCTCTGTTCAAGTGGGTGGTGGCATAGACTGCCATTCAGGATGTTGTGTGGCAGAAAGTGCAGAATATCCATGGGCCGTTCACACAATACAAGAGGTGGAGGACCATTGAAATACAGAGAAATTGGCAGCTGTAGGAATATGTTGAGGCAAATGCAGATTAAGGAACAAGTGGTGGGCTTCCAAGGGGGAAGGGCAGTATGTGAATGAGCCCTGACAGAAGAGGGGGGACCAAAGGATCATGAGGACAGGAGGCAGGTAGCCGTCTGTTGCCAGAGACTCGTGTTTGGTGCATTTCCCCCCAATACTGCCAATGGGGAAAACTCGGTGAACATGAGTCCCTGCCGATCACATACAGCCAGCCAATAAAACTGCAGCCAATTAAATATCCACAAGCCCCTTTGTTTTCAGTTTAAACCAATCTTTTTACTGAAAAAAATCCTGGGTTTTGCAAAAACTATTATCCAGTTTTTACCGATTTTCACCTGATTTTGTATCGCTCAAGTACATAAAAATAAAAATAGATAATTTTATTAGGAAAATATAACTCATTGCATTAGATATGTTTATGTTAAGATTTAATCTATGTGTATATGCAAAGCTGCCTGTTGAAGCAAGGCAATGTAGTGGAAGATGTACACGCACATGGGCACTCAGAGGTGTGCGCTTTTGTACATTCTGTTGAATCTCACGCCCATCACGTATGCATTTCATGCTATTAGCAGTTAACAGTTTTAAGATTTGTCACAATAATGAATCTTCCTCCAAGTGGCACAGGTCTCAGAGCAGGTATGTGCCACCCTCCTATGTGGGGTTGTTTCTGCCTCCCTGGAAGAGGGGCTTTAGGGGCCCTGGGCTCAGGTTTTGTTACTTCTCTTGTTTGGGACCTCCCACGGGGGAGGGGGCACAGATCCTAAATAATCTAGATATTTGGTGCTTGGAGGCCTCCACCCTCGGGCATTGTTGCCAAATGAAGGGACAAATTAGAGACTCCCGCCCAGGGATTTCACAAGACCGCTGTTGACAAGTGCGTTAACAAAGAAACATTGGGTGGGGGAGATACTCCAGGAGTTTTACTTTTAAGTTGAACACAATAACCAGTGTAAAGGCTAAGTGTGTAGTACTTGGACGGGGAGGTAGGGAGGGACCCTGGCTCAAGTCTTGCCTTAGCCAGAAACTCACTGGGTGACCTTGGGTCAGTCACGATAGTCTCTCAGCCTAACCTACCTCACAGGGTTGTGAGGATTAAAGACTGTGTTTATTAGTTATATGTAAAGTGCTCCGAGTGCCATGGCAGGGGGGTGCTATATAAAAATAAAGATGATTATTATTGTAATGCTAAAACATAAACTGTTAAGCATGTCTGACTATAGCAAAATAATTTGGCCCAATTATTCAGTGTAAATGTTTATAGGCTAATGGGTTTTAAGTCACCAACAGTAAATTGTGTATTCAAATGAAATGTTTTTATTGGGGGATTAGAGATTGTTTTCATAAACACAGAGGTGGCATACAGTGTTTTGAGTTCTGTTTCAGTTCTACAGCAAACCAGATTAAATCCTATTGATCAAACCATTGATCTACTTTTTTTCCCTGTCCTTCTGTCCATCAAAATAAGCCCTGATATTTACCCAGAAAAATGAGTCATTTTGGCACTGATTTTTTTCACCCATTTTTGTTGTAATAAACACTGATAAATTCCCAGGGAAAATAAAAACTGAAAATGAAGGGCCCCAAATATGCACTAGTTTAGGCAGCCTCGCATCCATGTGTCTGTACACTTGTCCTATCCCTGTGTTGGACAACTTAGGAACTGCTTCTTAGCAGAGAACTGGGGGTAGCTCAACCCACTTCTACCCACCCTTCCATGGCTACAGGTCTGGGCATGCATTCTATGGTAACACTTGCTTAGCTGTAATATGTTCACTGAGGATATTATTATTAAGTGTTCAAAATTCTTTACAAACCTTATTTAGTTCAACCTCGCAACAACCCTGTAAGGTCCATCATTCTTCCTATTCTACAGGTGAGAAACAAGGCTCAGAAAGAGCCACAAGCCCTTTTGACAAGTCACTAAGACAGGGTTTGAACCATGGTTTCCCAGGTTGAAATCCAACCCTGTAGCCAGAGGTGGGCAATTGGCAGCACAGGAGCTTCCTGTGGCTCTTGGGTAGCTGTACTGTGGCTCTCTTCAGAAGTCGTTGCTTGGTGGTGTGTCCATACAGCTCCCTCAGAAGCAAGAAAAGCTGAGCCACCAGAGCATCCTGGGAGCATACCCTGTGTCACTACTGCTGCTGCCCGAACCCACCAGACCCCTTGAGAGTCAGAACTTCGATGTGAGCTGGGAGCTGGGGGAAGCAGTGCTGCCCTGTCTCTAGGATTGGGGGGGAAGCTGCAATCACTATAATGAATGTGGTGGCTCTCGGTAATATGAAAGTTTTGGTATGCAGCTCTTGGGCTTAGGGACTTTGCCCACCCCTAGACTACCGACGATGCTGCCCACTAGTGCTCTGCTGTGGCTGCTGGGCTGATCCTTGAGCTGTTGTTGGGATCTCCTGCTGAACCGAGTCTCAAGGAGTTGGAACACTTGAGCTGCTTTCCTGTAGAGATCCATCTGGCAGATGTCCGATAGCTTTATGGGCCAAGGTGTTGAGGCTGCTGCCCCTTTTCCTGGGGAAGAGTTGGGTCCCTGGGTTGAGCCCTGCTCTGGTGGTTTGGGCTGTCTAGGCCCATGCTCGACTATAACTCTCTTTCTTTTTGCTTTCCGTAGGGTGGAGTTCGTCAAACTGGCTGCCACTTACTCGACTGTGAACCTTGGTCAGGGTTTCCCTGACTTTTCCCCACCGGACTTCGTGAAGGAAGCGTTTGTGAAGGCCGTTGGCGGGAAGGATGCCAGGCTGCACCAGTACACCCGGGTCTTTGTGCGTGAAGAGCCTCTTCCTGCTGCTTTTGGGCCCAGTCCAGAAAAATACTTTGCTCTGAAGTTCAGGGCTCTGGAGCTGACATGAATACACATGGCAAATAGCTTATTCACCAAATTTGCCACCTTCGATTTGGAACTGATAAAGCGAATGACTGCTATTTGGTCCCCGCTTCAGTGGATACCCATTTTGGATATTTTGCTCTGGTGGTTCTGGGTTTTGATTGGTGTTTTGGTTACTTCATTTTGATGCTGTTGTGCTATACCTTCATTTTGGGTATGTACTACTGCCATACTCAAAATGAAGCAACCAAACTAATGGGATATGCACATATATGGGAGGAGCTGTTTGTTGTGACAACTTTGGTGTTTACCACCTGCTGAACCAGGTGGTAAACACCTCCCTGCCTGACTGTGCCTCCCCATTGCCTAAAGAGGGTGGCAGAGTCTGAAGACCTCCTAAGCCAACTAACTTAGACTGTAATGCTCTCCCTGGAGCAAGACTGTGTCTAGACCAGTTCCTGATAACCTAACGTTGCCTGTTGATTTGTGACCACGTTCCTCCATCTTTGAAGACTAGCTGAACAACTGATAGCTTTGCCTGCCTTCTAAGAACAACCCCATCAAAACTACGTTTGATTGTCTCTCTTTCTAATTGCAGGGACACCCCACTCTGGTGAAGATCCTAGCCCAATTTTTTGGGAAGCTGCTAGGTCGTGAAATTGACCCTCTGACCAATGTTCTGGTGACGGTTGGGGCCTACGAGGCCCTCTTCTGCTGTTTCCAGGCTCTGGTGGATAACGGTGATGAGGTGATCAAGAGCCCTCAATCTTCTCAACAACCTTGTGGCCTTGCTTTTTCCAGCCCTGGAATGGGCATAACGCTGGAGGCTGTTGAGTGTCTGCAGTTTCCCCTCAGAAGGGTTTTCTGTGTTTGTTTTGTTAAAGGATCCATTGGGACCCTCTGTATGGAACAGGCCACTTCAATCTAGATTTCTGTAAGATGAAAGAAATTCTGCATTTCTGACTCCTATATGATAACAGCAGCGTTGTCCTTCATTGGAGGGTGTATCATGTTTGCACTGCCATATTAGGTCAGACCAGTGGTCCAGCTAGCCCAGTGTCCTGTCTCCAACAGCGACCAGCTGTCGGAACCTAACCTTGAAACTGTGCCCTTGAGGGTTCTGAAGCTGTCCCCTTTGCACCACTGCATCTTCCTGTTCACTTCCAGGGAAGGCTTCCTGTATTAGCCAGGTCACACAACCTTTCCAGCTTGCCCCAGTCCCTGCCCACCTCCACGTTCCCAGTTGGCTGCCTGACTGGTAGCATCAGGAAGCTGTGGCAGAGGCATAGCCAGGTCGGACTGGGCCCTGCTGCAGAAGCTGGAATGGGGCCTCCTGATCATTCCACCCTGCAGTGCAGGATGCAGCCGCTCCAGAGACCATGGGGAGCCGGGGGAGAAGCTTGTGGGCCCCGGGGCAGCTGCTTCAACCGTCCCTAGAATAGTTAAGGCCTTGCTGTGTGGGATGATGCATTCATTCTGATTCCTGGCCCAGCTCTGTACTTCTGCTCTTGTTCCGCTGTCTTGCCTTGCCCCTGCCTTGTTTTCTCTGCTTGCTCTGATGCCCAGCCCTTGTCTGTAGCCTTGCTCTGCTCCAGTCTGGCCCTGTCTGGTTTCCAGTTCCAGCTATCTGTCCATGCCCCTTACATCAGCATAGGGTGGCCACCTATGTATATTTTTCCAGGTCACTTATGAAACATACATGTTGCAGGGCCTGCATTGGCACCTATGTCACCAGTGAAGGCCCTGCAACATGTATGTTTCATAAGTGGCCTGGGAAAATATACATAGGTGGCAACCCTACATCAGCACCATAGGCAACTCATAGGGGTGGCATGTGCCCCCCCCCGATTATTGGAAGCCCTATAGAACTCTGTAGAACCCTTGCTCAGCCCCCACTCCTGTGCCCCCCCCCCCGACAGTTACTAGTCGCATATGATCAGCACCCAAGACTTTAGGGGGAAAAGTATGAGAAACCACGGGGTGATTATGGAGTGCTCCATCCACTGTCATTCATTCCTAATATCTGGCAGCCAGAGGCTTAGGAATATCGTGAGCATGAGGCTGCATCTCCCCATGGAGACCAACCTTTCCATGACCCAGATGTCCTTCCCACTATAACCAATTTGTTCTTATTTCTGAGATCCAGAGCTTAAATATCAGCCACCCATTCAAGTGTCTCCTTTCTGCTCTTTTCATCCATCATCGTTGGCCCAAGAACTTGCAGGGAAAGTAACCCTCTCCCTGGTTCCTTCCCAGGTGATTATCATTGAGCCCTATTTTGACTGCTATGAGCCAATGGTGAAAATGGCTGGCGGGACTCCGGTATTCATACCGCTGCGACCGGTAAGGGGCTTAGACACCAAGGTAAGCCACAGGGGAGAGTGCTGAGACTTGTTTTGGTTTTTTTTAATGCTTTTATTGCTTGTTTTAATTACATACAAACCAAACATTTGGAGTGCTGAGACTTTGACGACCTACCTTGCTTTCTCTCCGATACCATTGGGGACACGTGGGTGTGAGAGGAAAGTAAAAATTTACCTATGACCAGGGACCTATGTTCACTGTGTTTCCCCCCCATTGGCAGCAGTGGGGAAAATGCAATGAATACAGGTCTCCGTCTGACTTGACTGGTGCTCCACGAAGTCAGGATATGTATTTATTTAAACCAGGGACCTGAGTTCACGCACCAAAAAAAATCTTAACTTCTGCAACCAGTGAAGCCAAATTCTGCAAATTCACCGCGAGCATTAATATTTGCATAATTAACTTGATGTGCATAACTATGCATGCTGGGAAGCAAACTTGCAACAGGTTTGACATAGAATCACAACTTTGCTAATCAAACACGACTCAAATCCTCTGGAATTTCAGCACCCCAGAATTCCCACCTCATATTAAAACCCCAGACCTCCCTCACCCAAACATAGGGCCTTCAGATCCCACCTACCCAAAATTAATCTCCTAGGGGCCTATTTACCCTCGGGTCATGGTCACACCTCCCCGACAGACGGCAGCTGCAGCAGCAGTTTTAGTTTTGGGTCAGGTGACAAGTTTATGCCTGAGCCAGGATTTAAAGATCCTGCAGACAGCCCCCACTGCAGTGTCACTGCAATTTCAGCATGGCATTGCGAGGATTGGCTGATTCTGCAAAAATCACTGCAAATTGCAGGAACGCAGTCAACATGGGTCCCTGCTAATATCCCACCCTTCCTTAATGCTCGGGATGGGCTACAACCTAAAACAGACTAGGGGAGGGGAAAAGGAAGGATGGGTGTCAAATTAACGCACAGGAATGAATTGGCACACTTAAGCCAAGGGTAACAACAGTTGTAGGTGGTGAAGGGCATCCCCACTCCAGTGGTGGTGGGGAATCACAGGCTACACAGGCCAGGTCAGGGCACATAACGAATGTGGTGGGACCCCTGGCAGTCGGAGAGCCATACCACTGCCCGTAGGGCTGGGAGCATAAGAACTCTGCCCACACCTTGCTCCCAGCACCCTGCCCCCACCATGACAGACAGCCATGGCAGCCAATGACAGGCAGCCATGGCGGCCCGGGATGGGTATGGTGGGACCCAAATACGGGTCCCGCCGTGGTCCGCAACCCAAGCTGTGACCTCAGAGAGGGCAATCCTGGTCCATCATTGCGTGTTTACATATGCCAGTGGGGCCCAGTTCCATAGCGGACCAAAGTCACGCCTGTTTTTACCTCGTGATGCACAAACTGCTTACTCTTGAGAAGCCCCACTGAAGCCCAGAGGCTGCTCCCGAGTAAGTTGCTTGTGCAACACGGCCCTCAGTTGTGTTCTGGCCTCTACCACTAACTCACCGTGATACTCTGCATGATCCCCTTTGCTTCTCCCTGTCCCAGTCTCCCCTTCTGTTAATTTGTGATGAGGATGTCGCTGAGCGATCACGCTGATACTGCAAGGCTTCATTTTTTAGTCTGAGGCTTCATTTGTTAGTGTCTCTCTAGTGCGTTCAGGCCCCACATGCTGCTTTTGACACCATTTCCCCTCTCCTGTCCTCTTCAGAAAGCCACAGAAGCCGGTAAGTTGATGTCCAGTGGAGACTGGCAGCTAGACCCAGCAGAGCTCGCCTCCAAGTTCACCAAACAAACCAAAGCCATCGTCCTCAATTCCCCCAACAACCCTCTGGGGAAGGTGAGTGTGGGAACTCCCCACTTTGGCTATGAGGGAGACTCTTGATGGGTGTCTACCCGGGGCCTGCAATGGAAGACGTTGCCTAGTTAAGCAGCTTCTTTCTGAAATTGATCCTGTGGGAACCTAATAGGACCAGAAATTGGGAAGGATCCACAGACAGCGATGTTGCAGCCTTTGAATGTTGGGTGTTGGGCAACAGTGTAGATGCTGAACCCCCTTGCCAGGGCAGTGTTGGCAGCCTGGATTTGTTGCCGTAGAGACTAGTGATGAGCCTGACTGGTCCCAGCTGGCTGGAAACCTCCCAGGAGAGGACTCTTACTTTCTGGGAGCATTAGGAGAATAGCTATGGTGCTGCCTGGACATGGGCCATATGTAAGGATGGGGAAGGTGGTCAAGCCTGCTGAGAGAAATTTGTGGCCCTGGTACATCCTGGTAACTCCCGTCCCACCATTGCCTAGTGGCCAGCCATATCAATTTGTCAACATTGTCTTTATCCTCTCTTGGCCTGTACTCCTGAACCGAATCCAATGATTTTAAAACTTGTTTCTGAAGATCATACTGGCAGTTGGAGAGAGTGTCTGCCTGTGTGCGAAAGCCTGTTTCCCATGTGTCCTCCCTCTGCCTGGTGCAGGTATTCAGCAGGAAGGAGCTGGAGGTTATTGCTGACCTGTGTGCGAAACATGATGTCCTGTGCTTCAGCGACGAAGTGTACGAGTGGCTTGTCTACGACGGCAAGGAACATGTCCGAATTGGTAAAAGGGGGTGGGGTGGGGTGGCTGCCAGCAGGTACTGGCTTGTACCTTTCTGGGCTTAAGAACACCATATGTCTTCAGCGGTTTCTCTTGTGAAGCGAGGTGAAGAGTTTCCAAAAGCCAATGTCTTATTGTGCCTTTGGGAAGGCTACAAACAATTAGTCGCATTCCTCTGCCTTGAGGAGGGTATACTGAATATTGGAAATGAGGTTCCTAGAGCTCTGTCATTGCACTCAGTCCTGGCCTCTACACCAGCTCTGTAACATCCAACGAGCTACATCTCCCAGACTCAAGGCACAGTCCTCCACCATTACATGAATGGGATTTGAGACATTGGCTTAATGAATGGAGGATTGTGCCCTCGGTTGGGCCTGAGAGGAGAACCAGTTCCATAACATGTAAGATCAAGTCAACACTTCAAACTGGCCACTGATGTTTGAGTTCCTCGGTGTCTAACTTCAGACCCATTTTCCAAAGTGCCAAAATGAGTCTAGCACCAACAGGAGACCACGGGTGGCAGTGGGTGCTGGGTATCTCTGGAAATTGAGCCCAGTCTATATTTAGGTCCCTAAAGTTAGTGGCCCCTTTAACAGTTTGGCTTCCAGTTTGTAAAGTGTGGGTTTTTTTTGTGTGGAGGGAGGGTCCATTTAGATCAGTGGATCCCAACTAACGTTGCCAGGAGATTGGGGTGCCTCTGCAGGAGGTTTTATTTATTTATTTATTTAATACATTTATACCCCGCCCCTCCTGCAAACAGCTCAGGGCGGCTAACAAATTTCACATTAAAACATTTCAAATATTTAAAACTATCATTAAAAAAAATCTTAACAATTAAAACAGGGAAGGACAAAAAATTATAACAAATAATAAAGAAGGGTAGGAGGATAAAAACCCACTAACCCCCCTCCCCCCCCTCCCCAAAGGCCTGGGCGAACAGCCAGGTTTTACAAGCTCGCCGGAATGTTAAAAGGCTCGAGGCCAGGCGAGCTTCCTCCGGGAGGGAATTCCAAAGCCGTGGCCCGGTCACTGAGAATGCCCTCTCTATTGTGGCCCCCCGCTTAACACGGGAGACCTCTAAGAAGGCACCCCCGGCAGACCGAAGGAGCCGCTCTGGGGCGCGGAGGGCGAGGCGGTCCCTGAGGTATGAGGGGCCAAGACCGTGAAGGGCCTTATAGATCAACACCAATACCTTGAACCTGGCTCAGCACGCTATTGGCAACCAGTGCAGAGCCCGGAGCACAGGTGTTATGTGGTCCTGGCGACCTGTCCCCAACAGGAACCGGGCTGCCGCATTCTGCACTAGCTGCAGCCTTCGAACCAGGAACAAGGGCAGCCCCGCGTAGAGCGCGTTGCAGCAGTCCAGCCTTGAGGTGACGAAGACATGGACGAGGGAGGCCAGGTCCGGGCCAGAGACATACGGACTTAACCTCCGCACCAGATACAACTGGTGGAAGGCAGCCTTCACCATCCCCTCTACCTGCTGCTCCAGGCGGAGATCCGCGTCCAGCACCACCCCCAGGTTGTCATTGTCAGTAGTGCCCTGAAAATGAAGGTGGTAATAGATGAGTGAATTGGGGGCATATGGCAGCTGTTCTAACAGATAGTAAATATTAGTCCTGAAAGACTGAGCTCAGGGTAAGGGAACAAAGATGTTTGGTGGGTTCAAACTGGAAAAGGAGCCACACACAAAGAAAAGCAAGCCATGGGTCACATTTGGTTCCCACCCCTGCTCATTTGTCTCCTATGAGATCTTCCAGCTTCTCTCTCTCTCTCTCGTTTTTTTGAAAGCCAGTTTGCCAGGAATGTGGGATCGCACCATTGCCATCGGGAGTGCCGGCAAAACCTTCAGTGCAACAGGATGGAAGGTGGGGGACTTTGAGGAGAGGTGGCAATTGACCGAACATACCCTCCCATCCCAACCTGCTTCCAAGCTTGGTGGTTCCAGGTTGTGGTTCTGTTGCCAGGGGTGAATCTCTCTGGAGAAAAATAACCCATGTTTTCTCCCTGGGGTGTCCTTGGACATGTGCAAACAGGGCAGCCACACTGGGAGGGGCCTCACCTCAGTCTTTGCCTAGAGAACCCCACACTTCCTCTGCTTTCTTCTTCCTGAAACTCTTCTCATTGGGTGCTTTTAAGCAGACAGCACACAACCCACGCCTCTGCTTTGAATCGCACCCAGGTGGCCAGTCTGTCTAAAGGAGAAATAGAGGCAGAGTAGGTGCTGCCTGCTGCACTCCAGCCTTCCTTGCGGTGCTCTGGAACATCCCGGAGCATTGCTAGTGGAGTGGGCTCCCCAAACTTGGGGTACTGGCCGGAGGCGGAGCTGCAGTCCGTCTGCTCAGCCAACGGCTGCTGAAGCTCTGCTCTCAGCTGAGGGTTGCCCCAGGCGACATCATAGAGCTGCGGGCGGCAGTCTAGAGCAGTGGGTGATCTGCGCACAGCTCTATGGTGTGGGGGGAGGGGGAGAGGGGAGTGCCGGGCAGACAGATCACAGACCGCGGCAGCGGCCAGGTCCGTGTAAACCCGGCCTAGGTGCGGCTGCACACGGTGGACGTGGGACTGGCCACCCTTTTGAGCGCCAACCCTGTGTCCATCTGGAGACTCCCATTGTGGTTTATTATAACCTGGGAGACTGAATTTGCCTTTAAATCTGGGGAGTCACAGAGAACGCTTTACAGACTGACCTGTTTTCATTTAGAACATGGCATGACATTGGTGGTTGGTAAATAAATTGGAAGAGTGGTAAGATCCCTGAGGATCTGAAATCTTGCTCCCATCCTCTGTTTTTAACAGGTTGGCTGGACCGTGGGGCCAGATCGGCTTGTGAAACACCTCAGAACCGTCCACCAGAACTCGGTGTATCACTGCGCAACAGCAGCTCAGGTAACCAGCCACAGCCTCTCGAGAGACATGCTCCAGATACAATGGTGGAGGCGGCCCTCCAAGCCTCCCTAGTGTGAATTCAGAGACATTTGTCTCCAAAGATGTCTTAGTTTGAGCCCAGAGAGATTAAAATCTTTTCAGTCCTTGCATTGCATCAAGGCCCTTTCCCAGGGCCAGTGTACCCAACTGGATAAGGTGTTGGACTTGGACCAGGGTTCAAATCCTGTCTCGGCCATATAAATTCATAGGGTGGCCTTGGCCTGGTTTAACCATCTGTAAAATGGGTATAATAATGACCTACCTCCACAGGGCTGTGGTGAGGGTGGACTAGATGAGGATTGTTATGCACTTTGAATACCAAAACATGATTAATAATAATCACAACATGCCTGAAGGGCAGGGGAGGTCATGTCATGTGACACACCCCCCCCCCCCCATCTTGTCCAGAAGATGGGGATGTCCAGCTCTGTGCACTGGGGGTGAGAGGGTAGTGGGGAGAGTTTGTGCAGGCTGCAAGACTTGTGGAGGCAGACACGGTGCATTCTCAACCTCTAGTCTCCTGAATCTGAAAAGTGCTGAGAACCCCTATTCATCGGCAGCCACAGAGAATCTGCAGGGCTGTCTCTAGCAGGCTCTGAGCTCCTTGCAGCTCTTGTAGGGAGAGGGGGTCTCCTGAACAACACCCACGGTGCTCCCCACTGGGCTGCAAGCTCACCTTCCCGCTTCTGTCATCTTTGTCTGTTCAGGAAGCCGTTGCTCAGGGGTTCCAGAGAGAGTTTGAGCACTATGGGAAGCCAGACAGCTATTTTGTCCAGCTGCCTCAGGAGCTGCAGCAGAAGCGGGATCGGCTAGTCCGGAGCCTGTCTGCTGTGGGCATGAAACCCATTGTCCCAGAGGGCACCTACTTCCTGATTGCAGACCTCTCTGAATTCAGTAAGTGCAAGTGGATAGTCTCCTTGCTGCTAAAGGGACAGCATGCTCTGCTTGGGGTTGGGTGTTTAGAGCAGGGGGGTGGAGAACGTCCAGCCAGGGACATCTCTCCATCATGCCCCTTGACGTTCTCCCAAACCTTCACTGCCTGTGGCCTGTGCTCCATTTCCCAGCAGCCCACAGGCAGAATGCAGGGAATGGGGAAGCCTCCAGGTGCCGGGAAGCGCTCTTGATGGGATCCCAGTGTGAGGTGCTGCTGTGCCAATCTGGCCCACAGAACTTTAGATCCAAATCGGATACTGCCCACAGAAGGAAAACGTTCTCCACCTCCGTTGTAGAGCATAAGATAAAGGATGTTAGCAGATGTAGAGCTAGCTACTTAATTTTGGCCATTTGTAAATGCTGGAGTGTGAGACTTGGTTGGGAAGGGTGTTTGTGTGTGGCTTGGGCTACTTTCCCCAGTTTCCACCATCCCTGTGCGTGTCTTGCAGAAGTACCGGATCTCCCCGAATCGGACGAGCCCTATGACTATCGGTTTGTAAAGTGGATGGTCAAGAACAAGGTAAAAGAACATAGTAGTGCTGTACTGGGTCAGATCAATGGTCCATCAAGCCCAGCATCCTGTCTCCGACAGTGGCCATTCTCGATCACTTTGGTGAATACCCAACAGGTCGTAATGGAGCAATCAATTCCCTGCTGTTTGCTCCCAGCTGCTCTTTGTCCAGCTGCTTGAGCTTCCATTTGCTCGTTGCCTTGAGCTGATTGGGTGTGGAGGGTCACACCCCCATCCACTTTTGTAACATGGGTTCTGACTGGTGTGTCAGCCACACACAAAAAATTCATGTTCCAGAAATGGACAAGCCAGTGCCATTTTTAGCTGTCTCCCCAGCTCAGCTGCTACGAACTTGGGAAGGTATGTAGTAGTAGCAGCATCAGCAGCAAGACTGGGGGGGGGGGGGCAAGGTATGTGTGCGGGGCATGAAGTAGCAAGAGGAAGGGGGTCACAGTCTAAAAAGCTTGGAAAGTGCTGTAGTGGAGCATGTGCCCACTTTAAATTCAAATCCTCTTCTTGGGTTCCGTCATGTATTCTTTAACAGTATCTTCGGACTAGTCCTCTCATCCTACCCTGCCATGCTCTTACCCTACTACTTTAGAATTTAGCAGATGGAGCCCCATCTGAGAGAGCCTCTTGCTCCAAGTGGCCACCTTGTCACGTCCTGCTCCATAGCGAGTTCAAGTCTTGGTGATTTAGCTTTGTGAGCATCCTCGTACCAGAGGCTGAGTCGGCACACTTTCCTCCAAGGACACAGGCCAAATGCAAGAATGGGATAACAGCAGGCTGGCTTCTTTCCAGCTTTATGCATGCGTGTGAGATCTGCAAGCACATGATGGGGTGGATTAAATTTGCCCAGTTCCCTGGGGTGCTGCCTCCTGACCTTGGCAGGGATTGGAAGGGGACACCAGATTGTGTGCAGAAGCTGAGAAATTGTAACTGCTTTTCTCCCACTTCTTGCTTTGTTTTTCAGGGTTTAGCTGCCATTCCAGTCTCTGCTTTCTACAGCACTCCACAAAAGAAGAACTTTGAGCATCTCATCCGGTTCTGCTTTGCAAAGGTGAGGCCTCCAGGGCAATAAGGGAGCAAGAGAGTCCAGAATTGCCAAAAGGAGGTGGGTGCTTTAGGGCAGGGATGGGGAACCTCGAGCCTGGGGGTCAAATGCAGCCTGTGGCTAGTTTTTGCTTGGCCCCTTGCCAGTTCCTGGCTCTTGCCCCTGGATCCAGTTTCTACCTACCCCCAAGCGCTGAATGGCTGAGATTCAGGGTAAAGGAGTAGAGATGAGGACAGGCAGACAAGGGGTGTTTTCAGATGAGATGCTACCCCGCATGGCCATCCATGAGCTATGGATCCGATCACCTGTCTGAAGATGGAGCAGCTGGATGCGCACTCCCGTGAGCCATGGAACACCCACTCTCAGCCGCTCACAGAGCAATGCTGGGAAATTCAGAGTGCGTCATGCAGGGCCAGCCAAATGTGTGGCAGCTGCCTCTGGCAGCGAGCTGCCCATTTCTAATTTGCTCCCCATGCTGTCTGTGTGTGGATGCTCCGTGGCATCTGAAACCAGCCAAGGATAGAGGAGAGATCCATGGCACAGATCCATGATCTGGACTGACCCTCCTCTTCCTGAAACATATCCTCCATGCCCCTGCCCCCATCTTCTATGCAGCCCTCCGAGCTTGTACTAATTTTCAAAGTGGACCCTAGTAGGGAAAAGGTTCCCCAGCCCTTCCTTAAGGGCTTAAAATGCCCCATAGCCAGGAACCACAGGTTTTGATTGAAGCAGAACCAACTCATTCCTGCGGGCATAGGTAGGTAAACAGAGTCCAGTACATGAGTCTTTAACATGCAAACCCTAATTCAAGTTCTATCCACTCAAAGGTCAAAGTCACTAATGATCTAAGAGTATTTGGGGTGTAATCCTCTGCCTTCAAAGGCAATGGGAGCTGAGCTATTGACATAAATGGATGAAGGATTATGCTCTTAAGAGTAAGAATAGGCCAAAATGGCTGCTTTTCCTTTGAGATAGCTGAAGCGTAATTAATCCACCTTGGCAATGTGGTGTAGCGGATAAGGTACTGGACTTGGACCTGGGAAGCCAGGTTCAAATCCTGCCTAAGCCATGAACTCACTGGGTGGCCTTGGACAAGTCACAATCTCTTGGCCTCAGTTCCCCATCTGTAAAATGGGAATATGTGTGTGTCTGTCTGTCTGTCCCTGTGTTCCCTTCATCCTTGTCCAACTTAGATTGTAAGCCCACTGGGCACGGACCTGTCTGTAAAGCACTGCGTATGCTTACTAATGCTATAGAAATGAGGAGGAGGAGGAGTGGCATGACGTAAATAGGCTACACGACCCTTTGAAAGTCCCATCCAACCCTGCTCATCTATGGTACCATAAAACTGTATAGTAAAAGTTCCCATGTATCCAGACACCTTGGAGGATATGATTTTTGTCCAGACTAGAGAGGTCTGGATACAAGAGGGCCATGAAGCCCATCCAGAATAAAGAAGGATCCTGATACGGGAGGTTATACAAGTGTTTCATTCATGATGAAAAGCTTAGAGTAGGCTCTGGGGCTTAGTGGGATTCTGGGCTGAATCCAGACTAGTGCAGACTGACTGTACAGGACCCCCATGTGTTGCGAGTGGTGGAGATGTGACAATATGTGGCTGCATGAATTAACCTGAATGTGGGAAGTCCTGGGATAAAATATGGACCTGGGGAGCCCCAGCCTCTGGAGACCCACAGTAATTAAAGAGCCCCCGATTTATAGGGGTCCCTGAATAACCTAGAAACAGCATAGCACGGCAACTATGGCTGCCGTCAGAGCGTCTGCAAAGTCACGGCTAGCAGAGCTTTTCCGGGTGGTGAGGGGTTTGGTCAGTCCAGCCTGTCTCCGCCAGGAACTGCAGGGGGTCCAGTGCCCGATGTAACATTTCTGATTACTTCGCTTGGGGTAATGGAAGCCCAGCCTTGTCCTTTTTGGGGGGGATCGGTTTCAGTTGTCGCCCACTGATGTGGAGGTGGTGCTGGGGGCTGCGTGAGCCACTAGTTGTGAATCAGATCTGTGCCCGTCCTGGCTGGTGAAAGCCAGCTGGGAGATGTTGGGGCCGTTGCTGGCTGGGGTGATCAAGGCCTTCCTTTGGGAGGGCAGAGTGCCAAGCTGCCTTAAGGAGGTGATTGTTCAGCCTCTGCTTAAGAAGCCATCATTGGACATTGATTCCCCTGCCAGCTTTCAGCCTGTCTCTAACCTTCCCTTTTTAGGGAAGGCTATTGAACGGGCAGTGACTCGTCTGCTTCAGGTGCATCTGTATGCTGTCAGACTCCTGGACACTTCTCAGTCTGGCTTCTGTTCTGGGTATGGCGCGGAGACTGCGTTTGCGGCCTTGGTCAATGACCTTCGCCTGGAGTTAGACCAGGGAAATTCTACCCTGTTGACTTTATTAGATCTTTCAGCAGAATCATGAGGTGGTGTTGCCGCACCTGCGGAACCTGGCTGAAATGGGTGGGACTGCTCTTGAGTGGTTCCGCTCTTTGAGATGGCTGGGAGGTCTCAGTGGGTGGTGTTGGGGCGATTGCTCGTCATCTCCTCATGATCTCCCGTGTGGGGTCCTGCAAGGTTCCATTCTGTCCCCCCTCTCGTTCAACGTGTATGTGCAGCCACTGGACTAGGTCATTTGGAGGTCTGGGGTGCGGTGCCATCAGTATGCTGATGACACCCAGCTCTACCTCTCCTTTTCATCCGACCCAGGTCCGGCATTCTCAGTGCTTACTCGCTGCCTGGCTGCGGTGGGGGACTGGATGAGGGCAAGTCGACAAGCTGAATCCTGACAAGACTGAGGTGATGGTTGGCCAGTCTTGTGCCCTGGAGGGGATTGGGACTCCTCTTAGTGACGGGGTCCAGCCCCCTCTGATTGATCAGCTTTGCAGCCTCGGAGTGCTTCTGGATCCTTTGCTGCGCCTGGATTGCCAGGTTGTGGCGGTGGCCAAGAGTGCTTTCCACCAACTCCATCTGGTGAGGAGGTTGCAGACGTTTCTTTCGAACTCTGATCTGGCCATGCTTTCATCACCTCGAGACTAGACTACTGTAATGCGCTCTATGGGGGGGGGGCTGCTCTTGGTGATAGTTTGGAGGCTGCAGCTGGTGCGGAATGCGGCGGCTTGCCTCTTTACGGGGATGCGTCACCACGAGCACATAATACTGGTGCTCCATTCACTGCACTGGCTACCGACAGTCTTCTGAGCCCAGTTTAAGGTGCTGGTGATGATAACCTTTAAAGCCCTAAATGGCCTGGGCCCCATTTACCTGAGGGATTGCCTGGCTCTCTGTGTCCCATCGCGGCCTTTGCGATGGGCTGGGGGCGCCTTCCTGGAGACTCCGTTTTTTTGCTGGGTCTCAACTATGGGTAATTTCAGACATTACGGGATCACGGTCAACCACAGTGAATCCCCTGTGGTGGCCATGATTCCTGTAACGTCTATTTGATTCCCGCCAGATGTTCACCCCAGCGAATCACTGGCGGGAATCAAAATAACCACGATTCTGGACCTCTGGCTGCCCGGAGGTCTAGAATCGTGGTAGGATTGGGCCCGAACTGTGGTTGCATTACCTATGATCCAGGATGGGCCGAAGGTAACGTCGGTTACCTTCAGCCCGGCCCGGATCGTGGTCCCGACCACGGGACGGGATCGGGTGCAGCGGCCGGATTGGCCGCTGTGTCTGCCCGTCTCCCAGAGGGCGGGCAGGTGGCCGGAGGAGCGCGGGGCCCGGGACTCTGTGGCCACACGTCGCACCATGCAGCCCCGCCCCCTCCCCATGCAGCCCTGCCGCCTCCCCGATCCCCGGTGAGAATCAGACCGGCACGTCTAAAGGCTGGCCGGCCTGATTCCGGACCAGAATCCAAAACGGATCCCGGTGCATGATTCAGTGTGGCAGGCCTCTGGGCCCGTCACGTCTGAAATGACCCTATGAGGAGGGTGTTCTGTTCTCAGCTGTCGCACCTTTACTATGGAACTCCCTCCCCCAGGAGGTCCTCCTGTGTTCAAGCCTGGTGGCTTTCTGGAGGGAATGTAAGACCATTTTGTTCTGTTGGGTTTTTGGCAGCAGGGACTGAAAAAGGGGGAGGATGGGCTGGGGGGGAGAGAGAGGGATTAGGTGGGAGGTTGTTGGAGGGTGGGAGTGGGTTGGTGGGAGGATTGTATTTTAAATGTTTTTGTTGTATTTTATATTTTCTGTAAGCCTCCCTGAGCCTTCAGGGAAGGGTGTGATATAAATATGAATAAATAGATAAATTAAATAAAACTGCCTATGTGTGACATGGATCTGCATTGCTTTGAACAGGATGTTGTTTAATTAAACATCCAAACTGAATTTCTAGTAACATTCTCCTTTTCCTAACGAGTGAGTTAGCATGTGTCCATCAAACATGCCTATCTTGGAAGAAGGCCCATACTGCTATGTCACAATGGACTCCAGCTTCCCGAGATCTGGCACTGGTTGAATTAACAAGCTGTTGTGGTTGTTTTTTTTAGGAGGAAGCCACACTGAAGGCAGCAGAAGACATCCTGCAGCAGTGGATGCTCATGAAATCCGGACAGTGACCTGTTTTCTGCTGACAACCAGACCCATCCTCCGTCTACCCTGACCTACTCTGTCCTGGTTTCCCTGCCACAGACAATTTGGCTACAGCCAGCTGCTAGTGTAGTTGCTTCTGCTCTTCATTGCATCACTGACCCCCTCTGTCACAACAGACCGTGGACCCCCTGCTGGCCTTGTGTAGCGTTGGGCTAGACCAGCAATTTGGCTCCAGTGATGCCAAGTCATCAGAGCCCAGTGATTTATGGTGAATTCCTTCTTTTTTGTCTCTAGAGCGCCATTCCTCTGGCCATTCTATTCTGTTGTTTTGCATTTCTGAGGAACCTCCTTCCAGAATGGACAGCCAGCTCTAATTTACCTCCAAACCCCTTCCTCTCATGCAACTGGCTCTGCTTTGGCTACCTCTCCTAGAACAATATTCCCCAAATAATGAACTGGATCCTTCAGGAGAGGGTTGGAGTATCAGGTTGAGCAGGAAGATCTATTCAAGATCACTCCTTGAGTACCTTGATAGAGAGAGGTACCCGAGAAACGTCCATTGCCCGGCTCTGCCACAGAGAGCAGAAGAGGACTCGTCTTTTGCATTTGTATTTTTCAAATGCTCCTGCTTCATCTCAACCAGATTGCTTTTTGTATAGTGTGGATGATGGTGGGTTATTAACTGTGGAATATTAAATTTAAACAAACATAAGAACGTGAACATAAGTCTCTTCAAGCGGCATTCACCATGGCCACCTGCAGCCACCAGTGTGATTATTTATTTATTTATTTATTTTGTAGGGGCTCTAGCAGCGTCCTACCAACTCCTCCTTAATCAACAATCGCCTTAAACCGTTAAGTCATTGACTTCAGTGAGTACAGGATCACACTTTTATTTTGAGGCACTCCATAAAATTTGTCACATCTTATGGCCATTTTAACTCCTCTAACCCTTATTAGCTCTGTTAGGCAACTTAAGGCTGGCGCATACCAGATATTAACAGAGGAAAAGAAATAGAAAGCTAGATACAGACTTACCCAAGCATTATTAAAAATCTTAAAATTACTAAGTACCTGATTTGTGTGGTCAGTTTGTTGACAGACTGAAGGGTGCAACCCTCTTTCTTCAGTCAGTAGGAGCCAGGCCATTGACTTAAATGGACCAAGGGTTGCACCCTAATTGCGGGTGGCTAATGAGGCCACTGAAAAATTGGAGTGAGAACCGTTGTCTTAGCTGCATTCTTGAACCATTCCTGTCTGTGGTAAAATTCCGTTCCTTTAAAGGGTAGGGATTGCATGCAAATGCTGCCCCTTTAATAAGGATTTGCTGCACATGTTTAAACTATTAAAAGATGTATAAAGAAAAAAAGTGGGTTTTTTTTGTTTTAAATCTTTCTTATGCAATAGCAATTAACAGTGGCTTTCTTTGGATGCCAAGGGCTGCAATAACAAAACTGCAGTTTTATTTAAACTGAGACTGCCGCAATGTAGCTGAGAGAATTTAGCTTAATTGTTTGGCCAAGGCTAGGGACCTGTGTTCACTGCACTTTCCCCATTACTGGCAATGGGCGAAACACAGTGAACATGGGTTTCTGGTCCAAGGGTAGGTAATAAAATGTCAAACACCCCTTATTTTCCTATATGTTACCAAGAGGAAGGAGCTGCAGAATCTAAAAAATAAGATTATAAATATTGTTTTAATATGATCTACTTTACCTGTGGCTTGATCAATTGTCCTATTGTGTTTAGTGTGGTAACACTATAAATATAGGGCCTTGGACTTTCTGTGCACATGGAGAGGGGTGCTGGCCTGAGTTATGGATACAGGCTCAGGATTCTTTCTGTTAGCAGCATCCATGGCTGTAGCTGGAGTTAAGGAAACTTTGGGGTCCAAAGTCATTGACTTCAGTGAGTACAGGACCACACTTTGATTTTGAGGCACGCCATAAAGTTTGTCACATTTTCTTGGCTATTTTAACCCCACTACCCCTTATTTGTCACTCTAGGACATACCCTTTCCCCCCTCCAAAAATATGTTCCATAAATCTTGCCTCCTTCCTCCTGCACACAATTTTTACCAGTAATACAGAACCCTGTTTATTTTAAGGAATCTCTTTTTAGTTTCCAAATATCAAAATATAATTTTAAATGAGTAACAAATTATTGTGAGCTTACATTAATCAACCCTCCTTCACCCTTGTTGCCCATTGCTATCTCCACCCCATCCCTTCTTGTGTAACATAATGACTTCATGAACAAATCCTTTTTTGTGGGTGCTTAATTTAATGCACTGAGGGTCCGGACACCCATTCAAATAAATAGTGCCCTGCTGCAACAGGATCTGTGTTTAGAAACTGACTCTCGTAACCAATTCGTGCCTCCAGCTTCATAACTTAGTTGGGTCTCTCATCCAGGCTTAAAACCTATCTGTCCCTGCTTAGCTTTGCCACGCCTGAAGGATTCGCGGGGCAGAACTGTTAAGTTTTTCACCTTTTTCGATTACTCCGCCTCCCGTGATGTCACTAGTGGGGCGGAGATTTCCCCCCTCCTTGGCCCAATCAGCCGCAAGCAGACGGAGACGAGCAGGCCGGCTACAAGATGGCGGACGCTGAGAGAGCGAAGCGGTTGCGGGAGTCGCAGGTGGGTGGGAAGGGAGCGTGGGACTTGCTCGTGCGGCGAGTCGCGCCTAAGGTCCTGCTCGGGGGTGGGGTGGAGAGGTAGGCATTTCCTCCCTCCCTCCCTCCCGGAGAGCACCCACTCTACTCTCACAGCCGACGGGGGGGTGCCCGTAACCCGTTAGTGCGCGCGCGGGGTCCGAGCGACTCTCGCTCCGGGGCAAGGGTTCACACGGAGCGCACAACACCACGTGCGCTGAGTTCTAGCGGCTGCTTCCGCCTCATGCCTGGTTTTTTTTTGACACGCGCTCGTGCTGAGGGCGGCCGCCACCGGCGCTTGCCCCGTAGCAATTCCTCTGTAACGCCCCACTTGCTCCGAGGCAGCGGGTCCGCACGATCTCCATTTTGCCCAGCGCAAGCGGGACTTGTTCTGGGTAAGGGATGGGGAACATCAAGCCCCAGGGCAAAATGTGACCTGCGTCTACTTTTTATTTTATTTTTTTTATTGTCCCCTTTCCAGTTTCCTGCTTCCAAACAGCAGGCTCTCGGGGTAAGGGAGCAGAGATAGGGCATGCACAGAAAGACAGGGGACAGATCCATGATCTGAAACACACACACCCGCTCCCTTCCTGCGCACTCCTGCCCCCAACTTCTATGTGGCCTTCAGACCTTGTTCAAAGGAGATGCTACCATGCTTGGCCACTCAGTAACCACGCATCCAACCACCCGTATGAGGGGGAGGGGGGGAATATGCGCTCCTGTGCGTCACACAGCACCCACTCATAGGGTACCGCCGAAAAATCCGGAGTGCCCTGCATGGGGCAAGCCCAAAATGTGCATGGCAAGAGGTGGTAAGCCACCCACACCAGCAGGTAGGTCCCCTGCTCAGAGGCACTGTGGGTGGGGGACTCATCATTTGCAAGTCAAAAGAACTTTCTGCAGCTTTAAAAACAAAACTATTTGGCCTCTCTCCAGTTTCCTACCATCAAGAACTGAAAGAGTGGGCTCAGGGGGAAGAGAGTGGTGATGAAGACCTCTACTCAAGAAATAGGGGATGGGTCTAGGACATAGATCTATGATCTGAATCCTCCCCTTCTCCCTCTAGCCTGAATGCACCCCTTAAGCACCTCCTTCCTCAACTTCCATTGGGCTTGTGGAGCTTGTACTCATTTTCAAAGTGGCCTGCAGGGGAGAAGACATTCCCCACTCATTGTAAGCCACAGGCAGGGACCGCGTCTGATTGTATGTTCTGTACAGCGCCAGGTTTTGCAACTGGCGCTTTATAAATGTTTAATAATAATAATAATAATGTCTTAGATGCTAAAGGCGGCATCATAACTGTAGTGCAGCCTGCTAAAGCAACATCCCTTCCTTAATCCTTGTTCCCACCCAGAGCTTTGCTGCTTAAGAGTGTGTCTTTCTCTTGAACTGTTGTTAAACTGTTACTCTTCATAACCTGTTTTAATCAGCTGATGTACCTTATTGTTTTAGGGAGAAGAGAGAAAGATCGACTGGCGTAAAAGGAAACAAGGGCGTAAGTACCTACTTTGTGTACATGTTAAACGTATAGAACTTCCAATGCTTTTAGAAAGGTGCCTTCAATAAGCTGCCAAAGTAGATAGAGGGTCAAACATGAATAAAAGCCAAGGCCGCCTCACTGAGTGATTCTCTAAATTGGTCCAATTGGTAATTGGAAATAAATTACCAAGCCATTTCCCGAGATGGTAGCATATGTGAAATAATCCCGCTCTTAGGGTGAGGCCACACAAGCAGTGAGACGGCCCTGTGGCATGCAAGCATGGCCGCCACACCGTGGAGCTAGCGTGGGGAGCTCGGCACACGAGCAGCCCCCCTTCCCATGAGGAAGCCCGGTGGCCGGGCCACTCTTGGCGCTCCTGCCACAGCCAAGGCAGGCTGCGGTACCGACCACACAAGCAGGCATCCTCCCGCGACCTGACCGAGATCCCAGCCGTGATGTGGCCTCATGGGATGGGTGACAGTGCCCGCTGCTCAAGGGCCCACAGCTGGCAGGGCAAGCATGGCCTCTTCTCACGAGTAGCCCTGCCTTGGGGCAGCCTTACCCCAGCTGCTCCACAACGCGGCCTTGGAGTTTTGCTGAGGATACATCGTGGAGCAGCCAGCAGTTCCCCCCAGGGCGGGGGGAACATTTGGTGGGTACCAGCCACACAATGCACTACATCACATGGCCTGGCTACCCAGGGAGGGGTTAAGGCTACCCAAGGTGTGGTAGTTTCCCTTGCCTGTCTCGTCTGGCTGCACCCTTAGGGCTTGGACTTCCTGGTGGGCATGTGTCCACGTTATAGTAATCTCCATCAGAAATTAGCCCTAATTAACTCTTTAGGAGGCGAGACCAGCACCGCCTCCATTGATGCCCAGTTTGGGTTGTGTTTTTTTTAATTTCCTCCCCATCTCTCCCACCCTAGGTTGTCACCAAACCCCTTGCTAGCAAAACTCACCACAAGTAGGGAGAAGTTATTAGCCACTGTGGAATGTTTGGATCTTTGTATTTAAGATCAGATGGTGATTCTCCATTTCAGGAAAAGAAGAGAAGAAAAAATGGAAAGAAATAAAGCTGTTGAGAAAACTGGAAAAGAAAAGGATGCAAGAGCTAGTGGAGAAACAAAATGAAGAAGAGGCAAAAGGGAAGGAAGCTAGAGGTAACAACTTGGAGCTGACTAGGGGGAGGCCAGGAGCACAAAAGTGGAGGCCAGGAGTGGGGAACCTTTCCCCTCGAGTGGGCCACTTTGAAAATCAATACAAGCTCTGTGGGCCACACAGACATTGGGGGTGGGAGTACTTTAAAGGATGTGCTCAGGAAAAAGAGGGATTTATGAATCCATCTCTAGTGTGTGTTCCCTCATCTTTGCTCCCTTCCCCTGAGTTCACTCTTTCAGTCCCTGAGGGGCAGGAACTGGGCCCAGGAGCCAGATCCAGGAACTGCTAAGGGGCCAAATAAAAACTGGGCCAGATTTGGCCCCTGGGCCTGAGGTTCTTCATCCATGGTAGAAATAGTAGATTGTGGCTGCTTGAGACAGTCCAATGAAATATATTCACAGAACCTGTAAAATCTCATGGCATCACACATACAGGCATAAATTCAGTGGTGAGTCCTGTACAAGAGAGAATTCTTATTGGGCAACTTTCCATCTTAAGAGACCTTTTTAAAGTATCCAGCAGTGCTGAGTAGTTCTCCACCTCCGTGCGGTACTAAGTGCTGTAAAGGCCAGTCCCTGCTCCAAAGAGCTTACAATCTGAATGAACAAACTGAAAGCTAATGTTGCCCTATTACAGAAGAGGCGACATTGCATACATTTGCAGGGCTTCTGGTTCTCCCGTCTTACGGCACTCTTGTTTTCTAGGACGTCATTACACAGTTAGTGTAGCCCTACCAGGCTCCATATTGAACAATGCACAGTCCCCGGAGCTGCGGACATACCTTGCTGGACAGATTGCCAGGGCCTGTTCCATCTTCTGCGTGGATGAGATTGTGGTATTTGATGAGCAAGGAGAAGACTCAAAGTAAGGGCAACCCCTCACTTCGTAACTGGGTGACCTTTTCCTCTTGTCTTCCAATTTCTGTGTATTTCTTCCCAAATGAAGGCCAGCAGGAAATGGAGCTGCATTTTCTAGTTTTTCTGAGCTGTCAGGCTTTGTGTGATGAGATCTTTGTGATAAAATATATTTGGATTTATTCCTCAAGCAGCAAGACTAATGATTGTAAAATGAAATCATGGATTAAACAGCCCCTAGAGGGTCATTAATAACCAGTCGCAGATAGCCGTTTGGCCAACTTGAGTTGTTCCTGCATCTTATTTATTTATTTTAAAAACCTTATACCCTGCCCCTCCTGCCACAGGCAGCTCGGGGCAGCTTACAACAATAAAACAATTAAAAAACATTAAAAAGGAGGAAATAGAACAAACAACCTCCCACCCCCATCACCCCTCTCTCCCGCCAAACGCCTGGCGGAACAACTAGGGCTTACAACTTCTTCAGAAGGAGGGGAGGTCCAGGGCCTGTCTCTTATACACATCTAGATGTGTATAAGAGACAGGACGACCGCAGGGGCCGATCCAGGACGCGGGGAGTGAGGCGGTCTCACAGATAGGCAGGGCCCAGACCGTTTAGGGCTTTAGAGGTTATAACCAACACCTTGAATCGGGCCCGGAAAACCACCGGCAGCCAGTGCAGAGAGCGGAGCACTGGTGTAATATGCTCCCGGCGGCCCAGTCCCACTAGGAGACGGGCCGTCGCATTCTGCACCGGCTGCAATTTCTGAGCCATCACCATGGGTAGCCCCACGTAGAGCGCGTTACAGTAGTCTAGTCGAGAGGTGATGAAAGCATGGATGACTGTGGCCAGGTCAGAGTCCGAAACAAATGGCTGGAGCCGTCGCACCAGATGCAACTGGCGGAAAGCGCTCCTTGCCACAGCCTCCACCTGGAGATCCAGGCAGAGCTGCGCATCAAGGAGCACTCCTAGATTCCATACCTGGGAGGTCAATGGAGGACAGACCCCATCAATGATGGGGGCCGCCAATTCCATCGCCTTACCCACTAACATCACCTCCGTCTTGTCAGGATTCAGCCGCAGTCAATCGACTTCCCTCATCCAATTCCTTGCATGCTTGGTTAATTAGTGGTAGCCTCAGCAGAAAGGCAAAGGACTAAATGTGTTGCACCAATCATGAGGCTCGGCTGCACTGGAGACAGATGTTTTGTTTTCCTTCACTTCTGAGCTGTAGACGGAGAGAAAAGTCCCTATGCTGATTTTTAATGTCCTTAGCCGTACGCTTTATAATTCAGAAGAAATGTAGGAGTAGGGTAAGACTGCCTTCCCTCCACCCCCAAGAAGAGATCTATTAATTACATGGGCTGTATAATTATCTTGCCAGCTGACGGGGTTCATCCTTTCCCTTTCAGGAGTGTGGAAGGGGAATTTACTGGGATTGGGAAGAAGGGACAGGCCTGTGTCCAGCTGGCTCGGATTCTGCAATACCTGGAGTGCCCTCAGTAAGACTAATATTATTATTATTATTATTATTATAATAAACATTTGTATAGCGCCAGCCGTGCCCCCACACTTCATCTGTGTGTGAAAGGTTGCAGGAATGTGCATTGGGCAGTGCAAAGATACCAACATAAGTGAGTGGGCTTGACAAAGTAATAACAGGTGGAAATCCACATGTCTTGTGTCTTACAGGAGGTCAGGCTAATGATCTCATTGATCCCTGATCTTAAAATCTAAGTGTCATTGGTATTCTGTATTGTGCTACCAAGTGAGAGATTCTGTGCCGATTCATGCACTAATGTGCTGAAGAATTGGATGTATATGGGAATGGGTGTCATCAAGCATGCAGTGTTAACACCAACTTCATGCTTTTGAAAGCCAGAGGAGCCTCAGGTTAGGATTTAGGCCCTAGCTCCCCAGAAGTAAAATGACTTGTAATCTGCGAGAGTGGCAGGAACCGGTCCTCAGTGGCAACAATCTGGGGTTTCATATTCTATCAAGAACCTAGAGCAGAGATTCCCAAATTGTGGGTCAGGCCACCCAGTGGAATCATGCCATTTGCGTATGGCAGGGGTGGGGAACCTTTATCTTCCTAGGGCTGCTTTGAAAATTAGTGCAAGCTCTGAGGGCTGCCTAGAAGTTGAGGAAGGGGTGTTAAAGAAAAGGAAAGCCGTCTGTCCCCCGTCCTTGTGTTCATGCCTTCGTCTCTGCTCCCTTACTGCAAGCTCAGGTTTTTTTAATTTATTGCTTGAGGGGAAGAACTGGATCCAGAAATCAGATTCCCTGGCACTGGGAAAGGGGCCACATAATAACTTGCCACAGGCTACGTTTGGTCCCTGGGCCTGAGGTTCCCACCCCTGGAGTTATGGGGTCACAATCCTAATTTCTATCCTTTACATGTCACCTGGATAAAGGGATTATAATTAAGGGTAAAAACAAGCATGATTTGGGCCTGGAACCCGGCGGCACATGTAAACACACGCTGCCGGATGTTGGCCCGGAATTGCCCGGGGGGGGGAGTGGCTAGCCTGGGCTGTGACCTCTGGACAGTCTCTGAGGTCACAGCCTGGGCTAAGGCCCACCTGACTGGGTCAGAGCAGGCTAGTACATCTATACGTTTGCAGCATACCTGGCCTGGGCCTGGGCCTGCCATGGCTGTGCCTCATTGGCCGCCATGGCTGCCCATCATGGCAGGGGGCAGGGCACTGGAAGCACAGCACAGGTGGGGCTACCAACCCGTTTGTTGTGCTCCCAGCCACCCCTGGGGCATGCGGCCGGCGGGACAGCTCTCTGGCTGCACGTCTGGTTTTACCCTAAGTCTAGGCAAGGAATTTGATAACCCCCAGTATAGAGTTCCTATGTTGTGCCCCCAGGCTGGCTTTCTGTTTAGATCAGAAATGAAAATCCAGCAGGAAAGCGATATGGTTACGAGATTTAAATTTTTCCCTTAACAGGTACCTCAGAAAATCATTTTTCCCAAAACACAAGGATCTGCAGTTTGCAGGTAAAGACTGAATTCCCTTCCTAAGCCACTCAGTCCTAAGCAGCAGCCCTTCCACTGAAATAAATAGCTTCACTGCTGCCTTCCCACCTCTCCACATTGTTGCTTGACTAGGCAGCTTGCTTTCCCACTGGGGTTTACTTGTCTTTCTGTGCTTTAATACATAGGTCCTATAGCCAGACTCGGGGTAAAAAAAATCCGGAGGGGGGCAAGTATCCTATACGAGCAGCCGTTAATAGTTAGTTCGGTGTCCAAAATGTCAATTGGGAGTGGCGTCTTTGGAGATCCCAAGTGCCCTGTTATAGGGTGGGGAGCTTCGCTCTGCCCCCTTTGGTGTAGCCACACCCTTTTCCGAGTGCTGTGGGGAGTGACCATGCCAGAAGGAGCAAGATCAAGTAGCTACACCAGAAACTCCCCTGCCCTGTAAACTTGCCTGCAGACCTGGCTGGGTGGTTGGTCACCCAGCCCTGATGCCTGGCCAGAATCTGTTCCTGCCCAGGTAAATCGGTCCACTCCTGCATTCAAGCACAGTTTAGTAGCAGCCTCGTCCGCATGTCTGTAGACTCTTTGTGGGGGACCCTGACAATCAAAAGGAAAGAAAGCCACTGGCTGCGGCTGATTACAAGCGCCCGCGTACACAGTGTGCCGTAAGATCCCCCGCCGGGAGATTCAGCGGCCCTGTAACGTGGGCAAGTGGCCTTAGAGCTGCAGGGGTCAGGCCTTTCCTAATGTGAGAAAGCAAGCTCCTGCTCTGCATTGCAGTGTGGGCTAGCTCCCCTGCCATCTCTATGGACACCTGAATCGGTCCCCTTTTCCCCCTTGCCGGCATGCGTTTTTTGGGGTGGGGGTGGGGGGCAGGCCGGAGGGTACTGCAGTAGAGCTATTCAGACTTTGTCTCCAAAGCTTTATGTTTTGTCTTTCCCCCACTTTGCTCTGTCCCATTCCAGGGCTCCTGAACCCCTTGGACAGCCCCCACCACGTGCGGATAGATGAGGAATCGGAATACCGAGAAGGGGTGGTGGTAGACCGCCCCACGAGGCCAGGCAGAGGCTCCTTTGTTAACTGTGGGATGAGGAAGGTGGGCTGAGCCCTATATTCTCTTTCCATCACATCACTCAGCAAGGACTCTCCAGGTCGCATGGAATTCCGTCAGGATGGCAGTATGCTCCTAACAAACTTCCATGCAACAGAAATTCCTGATCTAGCCCGACATGTTTCCTCAGCCCTTCTCTTTCCATAAAGCCTCCTTTTTTATTGAGGTTTTTTCTTAAGAGTTCCCAGCACCACCCGCTGGACACTGGTAGCGGAGCTAACTCTCCTCTGCCTCCTGTAATGACTACTTGCTTCCGTTAACAACCGCTTAATCCAACAATCTGTTCTCCAGCTCATTGATCTGGAAAGTCATCCTCCAGCGCAACTTCCTGGAGAGTCTGGTTCCATTTCAGTACAGAGGGACTTGGACTAGAGACTTGCAACTCAGCCCGTCAAGACTGGGTCACAGGCTTCCTGAGCCCCACAGGTCGGGTCGCCCAATTGCAGGAGATCTCCCCTCTCCATGGAGAGCTATGACATCCCAGCACTCCATAGGGGTCAGACTCATGTTAGAAAGGGCCAAGGGACATTGGAAAGAGGTGGAACTAATGCATTTCCCCACCTCTTTCCTGATGTAGGCTTGCCCCTTCTGGAGCACCATGACATCGCAGGGGGCCACTAGGAGAAGGGTGCACCTGGACACACTGTGCTGGGCCCAATGTGGTTAGTCTCGGGCTCAGATTTTTGGTCCAAGTGGGAGTCTTACTGGAACTCCGTGCTGCTTGTTGATGGGCGAGAGTGGATCTTCCTTTCCCTACATGGATTTGCTGCAGTTCCTCTGTAATTTCTGTGAGCCCGGCTGCCCTCCTGGCACATAAGCCATGCTATGCTGTGTGTTGTGCTTTACTCTGATAGGAGGTGCAGATAGACAAGCAGCTGGAGGCTGGCCTTCGAGTCACTGTGCGGCTGGACAAGCAGCAGAACCCAGGTAACTCGTTGAAGTCCCCATCAGCAAACTGTCTAAGGACATGGCAGATGAACAATACTGCCTGTGTGTTCTGCCAAGTCCTATTCATGCAGAAGTGGAGCTTTTCACCCAGCTCCCCCTAGCCTCAAGATGCTGTGCGACTGCATGTAACACCTTGGAAAGAGGGTGAAACATCTGATATTGTGTGTAGCAGGGGTGGAGAGCCTGGCCAGCCCAAGGGCCAAATGAGGCCCATGGCTAGATTCTATTTGACGTCTCTCCAGTACTTGAATCTGGCCTCTGGATCCATTTCCAACCCTCCCAAGCACTGAAGAACTGAGGCCAGGATAAGGGAGCTGAGATGAAGGCATGAACACAAGGATAGGGAACAGATCCGTGGTACAGACTCTTAGTCTAGCCTTTTCTCTTCCTGAGCACACCCCTTTCATATCCTGCTGCCAACTTCTATGCAACCCAGGGAGCGTGCCCCTGCAGTACAGTCTCTCTCTCATGCTTCAGTTCAGTTACTCATCTGCTCCATTTCACGGATTTGTTTTTATTTATTTATTATTATATGAATAAATGTATTCATTTATTTTAGCAGTATTTTTGGATCTTCAGCTGGATATGGGCTCTGCTGTAAAGACTGTTTATGCAGAGTTTTCTTAGTTTATCTAGTTAAAGGGGGTAGGTCAGGGTTTCTGCAGCAACAAAATCCTATTGCACCAACCACAAGGTAGAAATCACAAAGGTAAATTTAAAGAGATTGGGAGGCAGAGACTTCTTTGTGCAGTGGGTGAATGTAGTAGCCCCCAGAAAAAGCCTTGGTGTGGGTGGTATCTAATAGCAGTCATTCCTATATTCAAAGTGCTTTACAATTCTTGCCTAGCTCCCCCTCGCAATCACCCTGGTGAGGTAGGTCAGAGTTGTTCCCATAGTTGGGGAATGGAGGCTGAGGGAGAATGACTTGCCCAAGGCCACCCAACAAGTTCATGGCTAAGACAGGATTTGAAGCCTAGTCTCCCAAGTCCAACATCTCATCCACTAGGCTACAATTGGCATGAGGAGCGGATTGTTGGTTGACAGACTGTATTGAAATAGCTACGCGTCACCTGAGGTCGCACTGCACTAACTCACCGGCTTTTCTCTCCCCCCCCCAGAGAGCAGGACTCAGAAAGGCATCGTGGTGGCCTCGCACCATCCCCGCACTGTGTCTGGCCTGTACTGGGGCTACACTGTTCGCTTGGCCTCCTGCCTCAGTAAGTACCATTCAGACGTACCAGAGCAGCAATAGGCCATACCCACCCTTGCAGTGTTTGTTCTCTCTCTGTTTTCTTTCATTCCTGCCTTAGGGCAGGGCTGGGAAATCTCATGTGGCCTCTTTCCAGTTCCTGGATCCAGTTCCTGTGCTAAAGCACCGGGAAACGCAACTGAGGCTAAGTGAGCAGAGCTGAGGGCCTGCACACAAGGATAGAAGACAGATCCATGGCACAGATCTATGATCTGGATCCTCCTCTTCTTGAGCACACCCCTTACATGACCAACCTCTGTGCAGCACTTGGAGCTTCTACTCATTTTCAAGTGGCCCCCAGGAGGGAAGAGGTTTCCCATCCCTGTCTTTAGGGCTCCTCCTCTGTATTGCAAGTTGGTGCTTTCTCTAAAAATTATTATTTATTTGTTTAAAGAACTTCTGTCCTACTCACGGCAGCTTGGGGCAGCTCATAAAATCCTCTTGACCTGTTCCTGAGACCATGCCCTGTCCTTGAGTTAATAAACTTTTCCCATCTCTAACTTCCATGATCCAGTGATGGAGGAAAGGAGCCTATATTTAATATCACGTCTGCTCTCTGAATTCAGTAACTTAAGTCTTCACTGATGCAGAAAATGGGGGATGAGCTAATGCAGGGGTGACCAAGAGGTAAGTCACAATCCACTGGTGAATCACAAGCTAGTCTCCAGTCGATCGTGGCAATCATTTCTAGCCCCGCAAAAATCCCCTCCAGGGCTCTGTAAAATGGAGTGCTCCTTTCTGCTCTTGAGACCAGTTGCTTAGGTGCCGTAGAGCTGGGAACCAGCGGGAAGGGCCCCGACGTCACCGGAGGCCTGAATCGGGTGGATTGTGTGCACCACAGTTCTGGCCACCCCTGCATTTAAAATGGCTTAAAACCGGAAGAAAAGACTAACCCTGGCAGTAGCTGCGATTGTGCATCTATCTTTCTTGGGTACAAATGCCCAGGCCTTAGGTATCTGCAACACCTGGGAACTGATAGTTATTGTGTGTAATCCTCCTCCTGTTGAGCTAGAAGTGCAGAGCAGACTCTAAGGTCTTAAGGATGGCAAAATCCCTATATGCTTTTTTTTTTAATATACTGGTTCTTCAAACTCTGTTTGAATAATTTCTACTGCCTCCTCCTCAAGTTGGCAGGCACTGAGAAAGGGGCCACATACTAATGGCTGAAGTGCGGCACTGATTAAGAGCTTGATGCAAGGCCTAGCCAGTGTTCTGTGGAGGTAAGAGGTAGGGTTGTCAATCAGCCTGAATTCTAAGGCTTCTATGGGAAAGAGTATGTCCACTACATTAGTGCATTACTAAGATGTAGGAGGCAGTAGAAGCAATTTACTCTATATAAAATGCATGATTTTGTTGCTGCAGGCCTTCGCTGGCTTACAAAGTACTTGAAATGACAAAAGGTGCCACTCCCTAGACTAATTCTAGGCTATGTTGGTTTCTCAGGTGCTGTGTTTGCAGAGTGCCCTTTTAAAGAAGGCTATGATCTCTCTGTTGGGACTTCGGAGCACGGGGCCCATGTGGATCAAGCAGCTATCCCCTCCTTCAGGTACCTAGCCTGGTTCCCTGGTATTAGCACCCCACCCAACTTCCTTTAGAACAGTATTAGGCCTGGGAGCCAGATGTGGCCAGCAGACAGTTTTTATTTAGCCCCTTTCCAGTTCCTACCCCCCAAGTACTGAAAGACAGAGCTCAGGAAAAAGGAGCAGACATGGGGGCATGCACACAAGGACAGAGGACAGATCCATGATCTGGATCTTCGCATGCACTCACGCCCCCAGCTTCTATGCAGCCCTTGGAGCGTGTGCTGATTTCTATAGTAGCCCCTGAGAGGGAAAAGGATCCCTACCCGATTTAGAAACTTCCTTTGTGTCTGCTAAAACTGGTCATATAGAGCGAATAGTTGCCAGGTCGACTGCTCTCCTATGAAAGACCTTACTCTGCTGCAAGTGTTGCAGCGGTCCTTAGATAAGCGTGACCCCCAGCCACTCCTGTAGGATTCAGCCCTTGTTCTCTTCTGAGCCATGTCTCTGTGTTCTTCCTACACACGGGTGTGCACACACCCTCACCCAAATGCTGTGCTTTTCCAAGGGGGTGTCCCCGCTCTGATCATGCCTGTGTTAAAGCCAAAACATGCACTCATTGGTTGACTGGGCTGCTATTTAGGCTAGGTCCAGGGGCTGAACTCTTCCGGTTCTCTGTGTTCTGCACTGAGCGACTTTCTCAGTGTTTTTAAAAGCCACAGCGTCAACCCTTTGTATTGACCCTTCTCCTCTTGCCAAGAAACCCTGGTGTTAGCAAAGCGCTTGCAGGAGCAGTTGTGAAAGCGTCACTAGTTTTGTAGGCTCCAATAGGTTATGTCTGCTCTTTTCCAGTCACGCCCTCGTAGTATTTGGAGGTCTGCAAGGCTTGGAAGCAGGGGTGGACACTGACCCCAACTTGGAAGTCACTGACCCAAGCGTCCTGTTTGACCTTTATTTGAACACCTGCCCTGGACAGGGCAGCCGCACCATCAGGACTGAGGTAGGTCACCTGAATATTTTAACTTGGAAGTGGACAATATTAGAACCAGCCTCTTGCCACTTCTCCGTGACCGAAGGAAGGCGTCTGAGTTATATTGAGGGCAGCGTCACAGTCTAGGCAGGTACAAGAAGTAGTACCTGCGTCAGAAATGCACTTCTATTTAAAAGCGCTTCCTGTCCTCTTATCCCAACTCTGGTTTATTTTACACTGAAGCTTGTGTTTGTGCAAAGGGGTGAATCCCACTAGCTCCACTAAGGAAACAAAGCCACTCTTCTAATTTACAAAAACTTCCGTTGTAACAGAACATTTCTGTAGTGGGTGTTTGTAACACTAGTGTCTGGATTTGGTTCTAGGAAGCAATCCTGATCTCTCTGTCAACTTTGAGGCCCAAGATTGATGAAGCTGTGAAGGAAGCCAGTGGCAGATGAAGAAAACTATGAGATTGAGCCTGCTTTCCACTTGCTTATACCTACAGCCATGTCTGGGCCAGTGGGGGTAATGCAGACAGAGGGAGGACTTCTGCTTGTTCAAGCTGACTTCTTTCAGGCTATGCTGGATCTGAGCAGGAATGGCTTCAGATGCATCCTTGAAACAACCAGACTCTGTCAGAGGTCAGGCAAAGCACAAATTAGAAGGTGCTGTGGTTTTAGATTGACTTGTACACAACTGAAATGGAATCAAAGAGGAAGGAGTACACTTCCCCAGCCCAGTAGTATTGCTGACTACAGCCAGCTGCTGCCTCGTGTGAAAATGGAATATGTGTCAAAGACCAAGTTGCAAGATCTGTGGGACCAATAAATAAATTGTGTCATGAATATGGCATCTGGTCCAGTGGAGTCCGTGGCAGGTTTACTAGGTGCTGCTCCACCACCTGAAGCAGGGGTATAGGATGTTCCTCCTCCTCCCTCCAGAGGCTACTTTAAAAACTAACACAAGCTTCAAGGGCTACATAGGAAGCGGGGGTGCTTATGGGTGTGCACAAGACTGGGGAAAGGCTCAGATCATGGATCTGTGCCATGGATTCATCCTTGAACCCATGCCCTCTGCTACCTTTCCCTGAGCTAACTTTGTGCTTGAGGGTAGGAAGTAGATTCAAGGGCCAAATAAAGGTAACCATGGCCTGCATATGGCTCCTAAGGTTCCCTACCCCTCTCTAGAGACTAGGATTGAACAAATACCATTTCTTTTTCTCATGAGAATTCTTGTCAGTTCAGGTACTGGGATCGATTTCTTGGTAACGGCCTGAAAGGAGCCCATAACAAATGCTTGGCAAGGAAAAAAATAGAATTAAAACTGCACCTGGGCAAACTAGCCCCCATCCTTAACCAACGTGGTGGAAATAGCATCACGGCCATTTTGCCCAGGCAGAGTTTTTTATTTTGTCTTGCTGAGAATGTTGCAAGATTGTATCGGGCCTCGCCGGAGGTGGCTCAGTTTGTCGCAAGACAAACAGAAGTGGGGTTGATGAGACTTAAAGCTTTTGTGAGAGCTTGTTTCAGCCCTACTCGAGCTCTTTAATGAAAGCAGTTTGCTTAAGCACTTTTAAGATAAATCATAGCATAAGCCTTTCAAAGGTGACAGTTATGCAGCGACACAGGTAACCGCTTCCTTCTGATTAAATAAAAATCATGAATGACTGAACTGCTCCCTTTGGGAGTAACAATTCTCACTTGCCTGATGAACAGCCACCAGGCTAGCAAAACCACTTACGCCTCTTCTACAGGTGTATTTTCTACCTCCCTCCTCTAAGAAAAAGCTGGTCTGTGCTCCTACTCCAGTCAAGTTGCCTACAGTGCCAATGAAAGAGACTTTGTGTAATCAAACAGCAGCAAATTCAGCAGTCACAGTTCTCATTTAGAAGTAGTTTTTATAGCTATTTGTATTTGATAGACAAGCTCACACTGAATGCATGAGCAATCTTATGTCGGCACCCAAACCTGAAGCTGTCCTAGTCTACCACCTTCTCAAAACTGAAACACTTCATTCTGGTTTAAGTGTAGCAGCTGCAGCAGTAGCTTCTGCGTAAAGGTGGATAGTATTTTTGGACAGATCATTAGTAAGTGAAATATCCAAGCCTCAAGACAAAATGGAAAAATGAGCAGACTTTTCCCTTTCCCTCCCTAAAATCATCCCTGCAGCATATCAAGAGAACTGTTTGTGGTCCCCTCTTAGAGGGTTATATAGCTCCCTCTTGATACATCACACAGTGGCTTTTATCATTTAAGAATTCACAAACCATTTACTATAGGCTTTGGGGGACTGCTCTGGAGTACATGCCTTGAGGAGTCCAACCCACAGGCTAAAAAGCCATTTTGTAGGATCAGAGCTTTGGTGTTTTGAGTCCTGGAGAAACAACCGAGGTTTGTTAATGCTATAAATGATTCACAGAACCACAAAAACCTAAACAAATTGACCTGTACAAAAATACAGCCCCAGGACTGTCTGCTCCTGATTAGTCACTGCATTCACACAAGTCCTTTCCACCGGATCCCTTCCACCCACGCCACAGCCAGCTGTGCCGGCTCTAGCCTGCAGGGATTACTCAGCTCCTGCTTCCAGCAGTGATGGCCTTTAAGCTACTTGTTCTTTTTAGGATATTGGGGACAAACAGCAGCCCTGACACGCGCTCAATGCTCTCAATGGGAACCAGAAAACGTTAAAGCGGGATCTTCTCATCCACAGGGCTGTTAGGCATCACATAGGAGCGCAGCTCGATCTCTCCACTGGGCTTCTCCAGGATAAGTACTTTGAAAAAGTGAGTGGGAACTGCCACATTGTTCTTTCCAATCACCTGGTACTTCACATACATTTTCCCATCTGCCTCCATCCTGCACAGAGAAGAGGGTCTTGTTAATGCTATTACCCCTTAACCAAAACCCACTGAAAGAGCGTTTCCTGGGTTTGGAGAGGTTCTAACGATGCCTGGGCCTTGTCCCATTGTCTTGAACTATTGTTCGGGTCCTACACTCACTGCACCCCCTTGATCCATGCTGTTCTTCATAGTGTCAGTTGTGCTCCACAGTGATCAGCTGTAATTGCTTCTTAAAGGGCTCCTTTGTTTGTTGCTGAGCAGGGAGAAGTTTCACAGTCTGCTTCGAAACAATTTCCCCCTCATCCCTGTTTGCTGAAAAGGGGGGGGGGGCACAGCCCAACAGGTTGCACGGAAGCTGCTGTAGCCTACCCCTTCCTCACTGAGAAGAGTGAGTTTATGGGTGACCTACATCCTGGCTCTCTCTGCAGGGACTAGGGGCAGCCTCCATTCATGTGACAAGTGAGATGGGGATGTTGCTAGGGCATGTGGAGAAGGGGCTGCGTTTCGTGCTGGGGGTACGTGTTGCCTGCTTTTGCAGGTGTGGTGTGGATGGACTGTTTTCTGTGTCTTGCTGTGGTACAATAGGGCTGGAGGCAAAGCAGGTGTTTGTTTCTGAGCGACTGCATCCTGGGAAGTAAGTTGTATTTGATAGACAAGCGCACTGAACACATGAGCAATCTTATGTCTGTGCTCAGACCTGAAGCAGCCCTAGTCTACCACCTTCTCAAAACTGTAACACTTCATTCTGGTTTAAGTGTAGCAGCTGCAGCAGCTTCTGTGTAAAGGGGGATAGTATTTTTGGACAGATCATTAGTGAAATCCGCAAGCTGAATTTAGGATTTTTGGTGCAGTAAACATGCATCCTGGCTATTGCTAAGCCACTCCAAAGCAATGTGTTCCTCCAGTCCAGTGTTCCAAAACAAGGCACTAAGTAACATGCCAGAGTAGAGAGGTTACACCAGGGCTGGCCAAACTGCTCAGGAGCCCAGGCAGCTCTTGGGCAGTTCAAGTGCAGCTCTCAGCCAGGGCTGGTCCTGTGCCCTGTGCTGTCTTATTCCACTGGACCCAAATCACAGCTACTGCTCCTCAGAGTCTCAGCAGCTGAAATTGGCTGGCAGAGCCAGTGCTCTACAATCATGAGGCACAAGAGGTTTGTCTGCAAGCACACGCGTCTCTCTTGTGGCTCTCAACCAGAGGAAGAGGTTGATAAGTGGCCACCTCTGAGCTAGAGCTGGACCAAGCAGTACACACGCTCCCTCAACGTTCGAAAGGGGTGGGGTGTACAGTGAGTCCCCACGGCGCTTGCCTGTGAAGAGATCTAAAGGCAGCTGCTCTTCCTTGCTCCAAGCATCCGTTCACAGCAGCTAAGTTACTATGTGGAGGAAAACCAATGTCTTAGTTCCGTTTAGTATACTCACAAGGTTTAACATGCCTGTTGAGGAAGCAACTCTGCCAAGAGGCACTCATGCTTCCCTGTGCATGTGGCATATTTTAAGGATTATTTCAAGAGGGCTGTGGCATTTACCTGGGTAGGAAGAGCGGTCCAGTGCACACATAGACATTCTTGTTATACTTGGTTAAACTCCTGCAGTATTTCTCCAGGTTGTTCCAAGCGTTCTGATTAAGATGAGGATTCTAGAAACAAAATAACGTTAAATCAAATGGTAACAAGGCCCATGATCCACAAATCACTTACTCCAGAGTAAATGGTTTGTAGATCTGGGATTATATTTATTTATTCTCATTTATTTTTATGCTGCCCCCTCCTGCTTATGTATCTCAGGGTGGCTACCATAATAAAAACACAAAATCCCCAAATATAAAAAAATAACCCAGGCAGAAAATACCCCAACCCAACCCCCCCCACCTATCACCCGTCTCCCTCATTAAAGGGCTGGTGGAAGAGCCAGGTCTTACACTATCTACAGAAAGAGGGGTGGTCTAATTATGAAACCAACTTACATAACACATGATGTAAGTACTTTATGTACACATTTCCTAGCCATGTCTGGTATCAAACAACTCAGAATTATGAGGAGGATATAACTATGATGAAATATTGTATATAAGATCTATGTAATGGTCAGAAATCCAAAAAGCAGAGTTGTGAGCCCATAGTCACAGCACTGTCTGACGGACAGGTCAAATCAACAAACAGATTAGCCCATAGCAGCCAAGAAGTCAGTCACCATAAGTCAGGCCCATCTCTTACGTGGTCCCTTATACCCCACACTTTCCTGACATCCTATACAGAAACCAGCTTCAGCGCTGCTGTTTGGGAAACATGAACGTAAAACTCTGCTTAAAGGCTCTGATCATTCAATATTTGATGGGTTTACAATCTGTCCCAAAACTAACATTTCAATTCCTCACCCCCAATCCTTTGCTTTACCTGCAAAGTTAGTTCATTTCAAAAGGGATGACTTACAGGAGTAAAAAGTTAAGCGCCCACAAAACTGTTTGCACAATCAGTGTCTTAAGTTACAATACTTGTAGATGATCATCAAATGCATCTCCTTGCAAGTCTCCACCCACCAGGAACTTGGATCATGTCTAAATTCCCAATGCAAGTTCCATTGAGGGGGGCTATGCCTGCATTTTCGGTTGTTACTGAATACTCACAAGAGCTATTTACTTTACATCAAGCCCTTTGTAAAAAGGGTAGTCTTACTACCCTTCTGTTGAGGGCTGCAGGAGTCTGGTGGGTTAGAGTAGATTAAAAAAATGAGGTTGCCTACAAACGAATACAATATTGTATTGCAAAAAAAGGTCTCTTTTTATGTAATCCTTTACCCTGCAGTATTTGCATAGGTAGGGCAGTACATGAAACCTTGCATCAGCAGGGCAGTGCATGAAAACCAAAAGGGATACAGCCTGTCTGATGCCAGTGTCTAAGTAGACATGGGGGTGGATGACTAGCAAAGAATGAGATGTTTAGCTTTAAAAAATTCTTGGCATTGGCCATTTAAGATATGAGTAAACACCCATAATGCTCTGCAAGGGCCTTATCAGATCAAGTTGACAAATATAGCTCAATCCCTTCATTCGGGAAGTGTAAGCAGGTGGCTGAGGGGTGAAGATCATCAATAGCAATATTACTCCAAAACAGCACCAATAAAATATTTCAAGCATTTTACAGCACAGGATTCTTCACTCCTAGCAATGCGAGTTCGTTGGGCGGAGGGGCAGTTCTCTGTTTATTTTATTTGCGGGAAGATGCTTCGCACCATACAGGATGCGTGCAGGCAAGGTTTAAACCAGGGGTGGGGAGCCTTTTCCTTCCCAGGGGCCACTCTGAAAGCTTGCACAAGCTCTGAGGGCCGCACAGAAGTTGGAGTGGGGGTGCTTAAGAGATGCACTCAAGGAAAGGAGGGTCCAAATTATGGATTTGTGCCATGGAACTGTCCCCTATCCTTGTTTGCATCCCCTCATCTCTGCTCCTTTCCCTTGAGCTCAGTTTTCCAATGACTGAAGGTAAGGACTAGATCCAAGGGCCAGATCCAGGAACTGGAAAGGGGCCACAAAAAAAGTTGCCATGGGCCGCATTTGGCCTCTGAGGTTCCCTACCCCTAGTTTAAACTATAACAGCTGCAGGTGCACCAGGCCCTGAATGCAGGGGACACACATGTGGAATGTGTGGACGTGGGCAAATGGGTGATTAGCATCCACTGAAGGCTTCCTAAATGCTACACCACTCACGGCAGAAATCCCCTGTAAAAAGTGAATGCCTTTGCCCCTTCACCTATGCTGCCCTGAGGTCTGGAACTACCTTCCTGGATGTATGTGCTCTGCTCCCTCTCTCCCAACCTTCAAATTCCTCCTAAAAACCTACTTGTTAGTCTTTCCCTAGCTTCTCTTCTCCCTCCCCACCCCAAGATTGTTCACTAATGCTCCTACTGTCCTATCACAGAGAGACAGGGTCCCCTTTTCTGCTGTAGCTCAGCAGGTTCACCTGCAACTTCTCTATTTCCTGAATGTTCCCTCTCCCGTGTCTTTTCATGACTGTAAGCTCCCTGGGGCGGGGACCTGTCTCGGATTGTACAGAGCCAAGGCCATAGCTGGTGCTGTAAGAACCACCATAATAATGGAAGAATAAAGCCTTCCGGGCGTGTGGACACGTCTCCTGTCCGTGTGGCCCGGGGAAGCGAGACGCTCCCTTACCTGGGGTGCGATGTTGCTCAGGTAGAAGGTGTCCCCCATAGCGGTCTGACTCCACTTGTGGTTGGCGGCCGCGGCTAGATGGCCCCGGTCGAAGCCGCTGCCCCGGTAGTCGGCGTTGGTGGCCCGGTGATACTCGTGCACCGAGTCATCTTCCTTGAAGTCGCAGCTGGCGCGATCGGAGGGGCCGGACAGGCTCCCCGGGTTGAGCTGCTCGATCACCCAGAGGGCGCTCCGGCTCCGCGGATCGTAGCAAAGCACGTAGGAGTCCCGGCTCCGCAGCTGCGACAGCCCCGGCAGCCCGTACTTGGTGAGCTCGGTGCTCGGTGCTGAGCCCCCCGGCGGCCCCGCTGGCACCAGCGGGAGGGAAGAGGAGGCGGCGGCGACTACGGGCACGACCGGCAGCCGGGCCAGCAGCTCCTTTTGGGTCAAGCCCTGCTGCCGCCTCCCCATCAACCCCGCTCCCAGCCCAACCCCAAGAGCCAGGGAGGCCCCGGGCAGCAACCACCGGCTGCCCCGCAATCGCTGCATGGCCAGCTAGGCGCGAGCCCCCCGACCAGCGCCCGGCCCCGCCAGTAGATACAATGTAGTGGCGCGCCCCAAGCCCCCGGATTCTTAAAGGGGCAATGGCTAAGGAGACACGACAGCGCTCAGCCTTTGGCTTCTGGTAGTAGGGGCTTCGCTACAGACAGCATCCCAGCCCCAGCACGTTTCACCGTTTGCCCCCGGCTGGAGAAAAGCCCTGGACCCAGGAGGGACCCCGGTCGGCTCAGCATTACCCTTTTAAGGATCAGAAGGGCTGCCACATGCTCTCGCGCTTCTCTCTTATAACCTTGGCCTTTTCCAGCTACACTGCCCTCTCGCGGCAGCAGCGTGACGGGGAAGGAGTCTCTTCCATGGGATTCTCACGGGCGAGCTCTTACCCACTAACACAGCTAAGCGGCCTCGGAAACTGCTTTCTCTCACACCTTCCCTTCTACACAGCCGTAGCTAAGGCGTCGGTGGGTAGATTTTTCCTCTGCTTTTGAGACAGCACAAGCTCAAAGTATAGCAAAATAGTAACGGATTCATAACCCTGTTCAGAGATGGTAAAAGCCCATTTGGGCGAGACCCCCTACAGGTTGGATCCCATCTGTACTCCAGCCCAGATAAGGGATGTCGCAACAGAGTAACACGTATTACTTGCACCCCAGCTTATGCTTGGCTGTGGTACTTTGAGCCCCCCCCAATTGCTCTACTCCCACCCTTCTCCAATTGCCCTGGCTCAGAGGGTGGCTCTTTTCACATTCTCCTCCCCCCACCCCCTTCCACTTGAGAAGCACTGCATGAGAAGAATGCACACATTGGTCAAAGCCACTCTTCAACTCTTTTCTCTCTCTCTCTGCTTCTATAGTCTTACCAGTGTAGACATTGTTCTACAACCCTGCAATTCATTTCTCCTGGTAGTATCCTTTCATGAAACGTCTACTGTTCCACTGAAAGAACCAGTCTAGCTAAACCCTCCACCAGTGAGAGACGGCTCCTATCTTTGTGACAAAGAAAACTCAAGGAAGGGGGAAAATACCATAAGTCAGTATCTGCAAAGAAAAAAGTTTATTAGGACAAATCAAAAGGACAACATTCATGAGAAAAATAATTCCAGACATTAAGAGCGTTTGTGGATCATGTGATATTATGGAACCAGAGGAAAAGGTTACAAGCCAGTACAAACACCGGGCCCAGCTTTGTTTTGTAAAGGGATTTCCCCCCCAGCCGTTCAACATCAAGGATCCTTTGTTCCACTCAGACCAGAAATGCCAGTACGTTCCTTCCACTGGGTTTATAATAAGTGTCTTTCGCATTGATACAGGATCGGTCCGTGATTGTACAAGATCCTTGGGATTGGCATTGCTGCTTCCATTGGCCCTCAATTAGCTGAGCTCCAAGACGGTCTTCTCAGTGCCTCTCAGAAGGATGCATGCAGCTTCTAGGCTACAGCGCAGCAGCTGCTCTCCCCCAAATGGCCCATCAACTGACATTCGTAGGAACCCATGCTAGCACTTGAGCATTAAGCCAACTGGGTTTCTACTAGGTATGTCCCACCCAACTGGAGGATTCATCCCAAAATCCTCAAGCTTGCAAATTCAAGTTTGGACTACATATTTCTAGGAGAGCTTTACAAAGGCCACCATCCCATAAGCTGCAAAAACAGGTAGTGAAAGGCTAGAGAGTTCAGAGTAGCACAATCTTGTAGAGACAAAAAATGCTGAAATGTAGCTTATACATGCAGATCTGCCGTGCCAATAGCACACAGACTCCTAGAATAGAGAGGGCCGAGGTTAGCTCTATCTACGATCTCCAACTAGTGCCTGTTCCTTTGGTCCCCCAGTTGCCATGAGAAATACCGTAATGTCACCGGTAGCAGCTTTAGCTCCGAACAGGACTTGCAGGCAACGATGAGGCAAAACACACTGGTAATGTAAGCTGAGGTTTTCCTAATAAAAGCTGTCTAAAGGAACATGCATCTTACAGACCATGTTCACCATACCTTGTTTGAGACATTAGAAAGTTTTTCCAGTCAAAAGGGGGGGGGGGGGGAAGTTTAGCTTCCCTTGAAAACCTGTACAAAAAAGTCACCATATTTTTCCCTTCTGCAAAAGGGCATTTTAGAAAAAAATGAACACTCTGAAGAGCTTATATAAAATAGTCACTGCTGCTCAAATAGAAAGAAACAGCCCTTTTACTCATCAATACCCCTGTATTCCATGTAGGTTTGGTCCTGTTCTCCCCACTTGCTATTGAGTCGGGAACAGTTCCTGACAGATTTTCCTTTGCAGTCATGACAATGGATAAGCAGGAACCCGTATTCTCTGCATTTCCCCCATTGCTGTCAATGGGGGAAGATGCAGTCAGCATGGGTCCCTGCTTGATAATTCAGGCAATAGTCAGAAAAGACAGAGTCCCCTTCTCTTTATGGAATGGTTACCCAAACCATTAACTGATCCTTGCTATCCCATTCTTGTTGTTTCCCAAGACTTTGGGATTCCATAACAAGTTAGGCCTTTTCCCTAAAAAGCCATGCGTCATTAGTTTTGTTTTTTCTCCACCAGGACAGAAGGTCAAACTGCCGCTCCCCAAAGTGGCAGTGGTCCCACTCTTGTAAAGTTAGTTGCATAAAAGGCAAGTTCCTCAGATACGGAGGCATCAAGCATGCTCCATCATGTAAGCACTTCAGCACAGTGGCCCTATGGCTTAAGTGTTTTCAGGAGCATGGCCTTACTCCAGCTTCATTTAGGCTTCCCAGAAGCCCCACCAGGCACCATGCTTGGGCACAAGAGGAATTGAGTTTATATACCAAGAGCCAATACTAGCTACAGCTAGTCCAATGGTTCCGGAGACACTGGAATCCTGCAGATTTTTTCATTATAAAGGTCTGTAGCAGCTGCTACAGAGGAGAGGCTCCAGCCTATCAGCTACTATCATATGACTTTAAAGAAGTTTGAAGAGCAGGATCCACGGAAGAAGCTAAGAGTTTAGAGCATCAGAAGAGTCACTTTTGTATTCTCAACTACATCCATAATGGTGGGCAATAAGATGGGAGCATTAATAAAAACTCAGAGCATCAGTGAAGAAAAGAGAAAGACTATATACAAGAACTCGTGTTCACTAAGTTCCCCACCCCCATTAGCAGCAATGGGGGGGGGGGGGGGAGGAATGCAGAGAATACAGGTCTGCCCCACCCCCCTTTAACAGCCATTTTAAAAAGGAGACTCTAGCTACAAGACTACATATTTGTTTTTAGCAGGTGGTGGAGATTCTTGTGATTGGGAGTGAAAGGGATCATTAAAATTTATTAGACTATGAAATCTACGCTAAGAGCACTCCATCTCCCCAAAGCAATCTTGTTTCGCATTCAAAAAAGAGCAGAAGCCTCCCCCCCACCTCAACTCAGTTCAGCTTCCAACTCACAAGTCACAATAAATAAGCAAGTCTCCAAATCCTGTAGTGCATCCTAGCTTGCCAGAGGGAAAGGGAAGACAAGACCCCAAGCCACAGAGCAAGAGAGGAGACTGCTATTGCTAGGTTACTGGGCCAGCACTAATGTTAAGACTCCCACTAATTTAGATAGCATTTAGCTCACAACCCATGAGATACTGCACATCTTCTGACTACTAGGACGTTTGGGGAAGACATAATGAGGTGCTCAGATTCCTTGATAGCTTCAGATAATTGTAAAGTAGCTCAGCTCTTATATGCAGAGTTTGCTTGTTTTCTGCACCTCGTTCGACATCAGCAGTGAACGGAGACCAGTCAGCTAGTTTCAGTTTTGCATACCCAGGACCTAGCATAGTGATGCTAAATACAGCTAGGAAATGTTGTCGTCCTGCTCCCCTTTAAAACAAGTGGGAAAGCTAGTCTCTTTCATTAAAGTTTATGTTTCAAAGTGAGCAACCAAACTCACCACCCACAACTCTAAATTTTCAGCTCATTTTAATGAACTGCATTTCTAAATAACGTATCTCGAGGAAGCCCAGGAAGAGTCGACACAAAAGATCTCTCACTGTGGCTGCCGTAAGTGATCCAGTACTAAGACAGACAAAAGCCTCTGCTCAGTTCTGTGGAAGTGTCCCCGTATTCAAAGTGTCACTTCTGCATGACTCTGGTGTGCATATGATGCAAGGAGGATTCTTTCTGCAGGATAAGCCAGAGACCAGCAATTATAGCAACATTATAAACATGATCTCTTAAAAAAAAAAATTACAAACGATCCTCTCTCTAAAGAGCACATTTAGAGCATTTCTGAGACCAAGCACATCTGATGTCAGCTTTCCCCCTTTGGGCCCTGATTCTGAACCCCCTAGTGTATTCAAATGGAGGTTTGCCCAAAGAATGCAGGATCGGGCTCTACAACTGTATGCAACTATGGCCTTCAAAAAACACCATTAAGGCTAGATAGTTCTTGCCTTTCCAAGCAAAGCAGTTTAACAGTTGGATCATGGTTTTGTTTCAGAAAACAAGATTGCCCTGTAAGGATCTGTAATGATGAACAGGTCTAAGCAGCAGCTACAATTGCTTGCAAACAGTGTGACCCACAGAATCCTTTGGGGGAATAACCTACCCAACAGGGAGGATTTCAGCAGAAAGAAAGGCTCTTGGCCATCCAGGAAAGGATTACTTCAAGCGTCGCCGACACATCAGACCAGCTTCACTTATCACAGCATCTTCCTCGTGCGAGTGTTCACTCTGGTTAATGAAAGCTGCTACTCTGAAGAAATATGCAAGTGCAACCGTGAAATGCCAGGCACTGCCGACATGATCCCCGCCCCCCACTAGCACAGATGAAGTCCTGCTCACTTCCATGGGACTTGCACAGGCACAAAGCAGGTGGAGATCACACCATTCAGAGCTGCTAATAGCCCCAGCACAAAGGAAGAATACATCCCTCTTAAAAATTCCCCAATCTGCTTAAGCTTTTCAGGCCATATTGCCACTCAACTCCAAAGCACTAACCTGGGCACAAAACCCCAGTCTTAATGCTGCAGTTAGAAGGCAACCAGCACATGTTACTCATCAGAGCTCAGAAAAAGCACAACGTTGATCTCCAAGGAAACATTTAAATGCTTTTACACAGGATACAGTAATAGCATCAGACAGCTGCAATGCTCTAATGGGGAGAGTAAAGCACCTGGGGTTAGTTTTGCTTGTGGTAGCAACTCTAGGTTTCCTCCTCTGCCGTGGGGAGGAAACCCATCTTAACCCTAGCCATGGGCTGAGTCCTTCTGTTACTTGGACACCGCAGGCTTCCTTACACGTCTCGGTATTTGGACAGAGTGTTCATCTTCTCTGGCGCTGCTGTCTCATTAATACAGCCACTGTAATGAACTGCTTCCAACCCCTATCCAGAGACAGACTTGCAGTCAGCAAGCTCAGAGTAAATCCCCAGCAAATGGAATCCAAGACATTACAGCAGTTGGGTGTCACTGGAGCCTAGTCAGCAGCCTAAGAGCATTCTGGGTAACATACAAATCATTCAAGGGAAAGAGTCAATTTCCTAGCAAGGCTAACGAGCTCACTTCATGTTGAGTCCAACAGCCTTGATTACATCAGAGGGAGACACTGCTTCTGTCCTTGCAGCGCGTGAACGGATGCCTCATTTGTATTTTGGGATCCTACCTTTAAAAGATCAAGGTGCAGCATGATCCATAGCAGTGGCATTGTTGATGGTCTCAAGAGTGACCCGCAGCCAACAGCATTGTTGATGGCCTCAAGTCCCGCAGCCAACAGCAACAGGCCCCTGCTCTAAGGTAGCGTGTAATATAAGGCTCATCCAACTTAGTTAAAACTACACTTGACTTGCTGTTAAAGCCACGTGCCTAGTCCTAGCTTCCAAAGCATGGCCCAGATCAAAGAGAAAACTCCAATAAGGCAACCTTGGGCTAAGCTCTGCTGAAGGGGAGAGTGCTCTTCTGGGGGGCTGCTTTGTGCAAGAGACGCTTTCTCTTATCCCAGCACCTGAAAGTCTCTTTCCCGCAGAAGGAGAAGTCCCAAATGCAAAGCCTTATCCACCACGTAGCTGAATAACTGGGACTTGAGCCTTTTTTTCCCTGCACACCTAAGAAGGGCAACGTAGAGACATACAGGAGCAGATTCCAGCAGTTACTCAAGGAGCAGGATTCAGGACTTCAAAGGACATATATTTACAGGAGAGACTCTCTCTCCCCTCTCACCCACTGAATTCCATTGGTCCCTTCCACAGCCTAAGAGCTCTGTGCATGAGTGCATGCTACAGTCACTTGGTTTCATAAAACACACAGCTGAGTAACTGCTCTCTCCCCCAAACAAAAGTCAATAAAAAAAAAAAAAACACGAAGTAGAGAACAGCTCCATCAGCCCCAAGATCTGGAAAGCCTGGAGTGCAGGAC
>QEPC01005805.1:3856388-3873569 GCA_003113815.1 Sphenodon punctatus
GGGGGGGGGGGGGGAGGAATGCAGAGAATACAGGTCTGCCCCACCCCCCTTTAACAGCCATTTTAAAAAGGAGACTCTAGCTACAAGACTACATATTTGTTTTTAGCAGGTGGTGGAGATTCTTGTGATTGGGAGTGAAAGGGATCATTAAAATTTATTAGACTATGAAATCTACGCTAAGAGCACTCCATCTCCCCAAAGCAATCTTGTTTCGCATTCAAAAAAGAGCAGAAGCCTCCCCCCCACCTCAACTCAGTTCAGCTTCCAACTCACAAGTCACAATAAATAAGCAAGTCTCCAAATCCTGTAGTGCATCCTAGCTTGCCAGAGGGAAAGGGAAGACAAGACCCCAAGCCACAGAGCAAGAGAGGAGACTGCTATTGCTAGGTTACTGGGCCAGCACTAATGTTAAGACTCCCACTAATTTAGATAGCATTTAGCTCACAACCCATGAGATACTGCACATCTTCTGACTACTAGGACGTTTGGGGAAGACATAATGAGGTGCTCAGATTCCTTGATAGCTTCAGATAATTGTAAAGTAGCTCAGCTCTTATATGCAGAGTTTGCTTGTTTTCTGCACCTCGTTCGACATCAGCAGTGAACGGAGACCAGTCAGCTAGTTTCAGTTTTGCATACCCAGGACCTAGCATAGTGATGCTAAATACAGCTAGGAAATGTTGTCGTCCTGCTCCCCTTTAAAACAAGTGGGAAAGCTAGTCTCTTTCATTAAAGTTTATGTTTCAAAGTGAGCAACCAAACTCACCACCCACAACTCTAAATTTTCAGCTCATTTTAATGAACTGCATTTCTAAATAACGTATCTCGAGGAAGCCCAGGAAGAGTCGACACAAAAGATCTCTCACTGTGGCTGCCGTAAGTGATCCAGTACTAAGACAGACAAAAGCCTCTGCTCAGTTCTGTGGAAGTGTCCCCGTATTCAAAGTGTCACTTCTGCATGACTCTGGTGTGCATATGATGCAAGGAGGATTCTTTCTGCAGGATAAGCCAGAGACCAGCAATTATAGCAACATTATAAACATGATCTCTTAAAAAAAAAAATTACAAACGATCCTCTCTCTAAAGAGCACATTTAGAGCATTTCTGAGACCAAGCACATCTGATGTCAGCTTTCCCCCTTTGGGCCCTGATTCTGAACCCCCTAGTGTATTCAAATGGAGGTTTGCCCAAAGAATGCAGGATCGGGCTCTACAACTGTATGCAACTATGGCCTTCAAAAAACACCATTAAGGCTAGATAGTTCTTGCCTTTCCAAGCAAAGCAGTTTAACAGTTGGATCATGGTTTTGTTTCAGAAAACAAGATTGCCCTGTAAGGATCTGTAATGATGAACAGGTCTAAGCAGCAGCTACAATTGCTTGCAAACAGTGTGACCCACAGAATCCTTTGGGGGAATAACCTACCCAACAGGGAGGATTTCAGCAGAAAGAAAGGCTCTTGGCCATCCAGGAAAGGATTACTTCAAGCGTCGCCGACACATCAGACCAGCTTCACTTATCACAGCATCTTCCTCGTGCGAGTGTTCACTCTGGTTAATGAAAGCTGCTACTCTGAAGAAATATGCAAGTGCAACCGTGAAATGCCAGGCACTGCCGACATGATCCCCGCCCCCCACTAGCACAGATGAAGTCCTGCTCACTTCCATGGGACTTGCACAGGCACAAAGCAGGTGGAGATCACACCATTCAGAGCTGCTAATAGCCCCAGCACAAAGGAAGAATACATCCCTCTTAAAAATTCCCCAATCTGCTTAAGCTTTTCAGGCCATATTGCCACTCAACTCCAAAGCACTAACCTGGGCACAAAACCCCAGTCTTAATGCTGCAGTTAGAAGGCAACCAGCACATGTTACTCATCAGAGCTCAGAAAAAGCACAACGTTGATCTCCAAGGAAACATTTAAATGCTTTTACACAGGATACAGTAATAGCATCAGACAGCTGCAATGCTCTAATGGGGAGAGTAAAGCACCTGGGGTTAGTTTTGCTTGTGGTAGCAACTCTAGGTTTCCTCCTCTGCCGTGGGGAGGAAACCCATCTTAACCCTAGCCATGGGCTGAGTCCTTCTGTTACTTGGACACCGCAGGCTTCCTTACACGTCTCGGTATTTGGACAGAGTGTTCATCTTCTCTGGCGCTGCTGTCTCATTAATACAGCCACTGTAATGAACTGCTTCCAACCCCTATCCAGAGACAGACTTGCAGTCAGCAAGCTCAGAGTAAATCCCCAGCAAATGGAATCCAAGACATTACAGCAGTTGGGTGTCACTGGAGCCTAGTCAGCAGCCTAAGAGCATTCTGGGTAACATACAAATCATTCAAGGGAAAGAGTCAATTTCCTAGCAAGGCTAACGAGCTCACTTCATGTTGAGTCCAACAGCCTTGATTACATCAGAGGGAGACACTGCTTCTGTCCTTGCAGCGCGTGAACGGATGCCTCATTTGTATTTTGGGATCCTACCTTTAAAAGATCAAGGTGCAGCATGATCCATAGCAGTGGCATTGTTGATGGTCTCAAGAGTGACCCGCAGCCAACAGCATTGTTGATGGCCTCAAGTCCCGCAGCCAACAGCAACAGGCCCCTGCTCTAAGGTAGCGTGTAATATAAGGCTCATCCAACTTAGTTAAAACTACACTTGACTTGCTGTTAAAGCCACGTGCCTAGTCCTAGCTTCCAAAGCATGGCCCAGATCAAAGAGAAAACTCCAATAAGGCAACCTTGGGCTAAGCTCTGCTGAAGGGGAGAGTGCTCTTCTGGGGGGCTGCTTTGTGCAAGAGACGCTTTCTCTTATCCCAGCACCTGAAAGTCTCTTTCCCGCAGAAGGAGAAGTCCCAAATGCAAAGCCTTATCCACCACGTAGCTGAATAACTGGGACTTGAGCCTTTTTTTCCCTGCACACCTAAGAAGGGCAACGTAGAGACATACAGGAGCAGATTCCAGCAGTTACTCAAGGAGCAGGATTCAGGACTTCAAAGGACATATATTTACAGGAGAGACTCTCTCTCCCCTCTCACCCACTGAATTCCATTGGTCCCTTCCACAGCCTAAGAGCTCTGTGCATGAGTGCATGCTACAGTCACTTGGTTTCATAAAACACACAGCTGAGTAACTGCTCTCTCCCCCAAACAAAAGTCAATAAAAAAAAAAAAAACACGAAGTAGAGAACAGCTCCATCAGCCCCAAGATCTGGAAAGCCTGGAGTGCAGGACTGGAGTAGCTGGGGGAAATAATCAATCCTCAACCTAATAAATAGCGTGGAAGGGAGTCTTCACAGAAGCAGAGAGCCGCAACACAAAACCAGATGCCCCGTGGAGGCTGCGGTACACGGCACTGTAGGATGACGCCTCCTAGGATACGACACTGCACAGTTCCTCTCCTACAACCTGCCAGAGCCGTGGACTATTTGGAGTCCTGAAGCTCCTTTGCTTTCTTCAGAATCAAGTGCACATCTGAGATGGGATAATCCTGCAGTAAACAAGAAAGAAAGAGCTAGAGTAGGCACCTAATAATCTTTTCCTTTTGTGCCTAATAGGGGAGATGCCAATAGCAGCGTGGCATTGGCTTTACTAATGAATACCCCAAATGGTACCATAGATCCTACAGCAGTGGCTCCCACAATTCTTTGCCTAAAGGACACCACTTGGGAGACTAAAATACAATCCCATGACCCCAGACAAGATACATGCAAAGTATATTCGATATCAAGCAGGGTAATGATCTTGTCTGCAGGTGGCATGATCCCACTTGGTGTCACTAGGACTTCCAGTTTGGGAAACTCTGTCCTACAGGAAAAAGCTACAGGTTTCTTGTCTTAATCCTGAGGGTGGAATTATGATGGATTCATTAATGTCTTGACTAGCTCTACTCTGGAATCCTTCATTAAGGCCACATTCTTGTTCACATCAGGACTGCACCCTAAACCAATTTTACCACCTACTAGTAGAAGTTTAACTCCCTTGCGGGTGCCCTTTCATCCTCAGTAGCAATTGGGTATGATCATACAGTGCAAGGGTAGCCAGACTTAACGGTGCACATGATCCAAATATCAGTCTACCAGGACTTCTCCCACTGGCCCTGGTGCTCCAGGACGGGACCCCTCCCACTGACTCCCAGCTCCAGGGTACTTCAGCAACTGATCTCAGGAGTGGAGCAGTCCCTTTTTGAGCCTTCCCTGTCGCACCGGAGGAGCTCTCCTATCCCATTTGCTTCCCAGACACACTCCCTAGGGTGCTGGTCCTGCTCTCCTCCCCAGAGAAGATCTTCAAGAGGCTGGTCCCCCTCCCCATGCCAGGATCTACTAGCTTGTCATCTACAAGTAGATTTCAACCTACCCCTCTTGCCCGCCCCCACCCCGCCAGAGTGCTTATCAACTAAGATTTTAGCCCTATCCATCAGTTTGCAACTCCATTGAACAGGTGGGCTTTACATCACTTCTTCAGCTACTGTTGTAATAGTAACACAGCTGGCCTCTTGTCTAAAGAGACGCTTCACACTTGGACAGCCCAGACAACCTAGTGTCAATAGCCATTAGCCCAGCATTCATGCTTGGAGATTAACCACCAAACGGCTAGGAAGGGAAAATAACGAAGCTGCTTCCACGTCCTGCATTTCAGTCATGGGGAGAATAAAAGTTGCTGTTAACAAACCAGGCAGAAAACATGGGAGATTACCAGAAAAGTCAAGCACTTGAAGGTACAATTACCACCCCCACTGGCTTTCACTGCAACGAGCTCACTGCGTAAAGGCAGTGACACACTGGTGCTAGGATACTTTGAGACTATCACAGATGCAATAAAAGGCCCAACCACATCTAGCCCACTGCCCTTTGCGGTGGCAGAGGGTCGGTAACCCTGGAGCAGGAAGCCTCTTTCACCACAGCCCAGTAAGTATCCAACTCTCCATCTTAAGCAGCATTTCCTGCTACTCCCCACTCCTATTATATTTTACCTGTAGCAGCCTCATGTTCAAAGTAAAGTCCCCTTCCAGTAACTGGTCCCGAATGAGTCTAGGGGAGCAAAAAGGAAAAACAAGCATGTTCCACTGCAGCCCTGCCAGTCGGCTGGCAGCGCCCTCTTGCAGGTTCCATCAGTCTCTCTTGCCCGTGGGGCGCGCAGGAGGGGGCTCGGTTTCTGCCACAGTTTTATCAAACTCCCTTCCCCAGGAAGTTTGCTTGAGCCCGGGCCTAAGCATCTTCTGGATGTGGTGTAAGACTTTCATTTGAAAAAAGCATTTGGAAGGTGGGGATAGGGGTTGGTTGGAAGTTATAGGATTCAGGGGGGGGGGGGGGGGGGGGGGGGCGGCATGCATAGGGGAGCGGATGCAAGGGGAAAATGAGACTAATGCCAGAAAGACGACTCCTTCCATGTTTCTGCTTATTCACAGTGGTTGGGAAAAATCATTATTTTACTATTTCTAATGGGCGAGTCAGCATGTGTCCATCAAATATTCTTAGGGTAGGACAGGGTCCATAGGTTACACCCTAGTATTCTTGATCCGACGCCCGGCATCAGTAACCCCTTTCATCTTTTTTTACCAGGTAGGGGCTTCTTTGTCTCAGGCGGAGGACAGGGATGAGAAATAGAGACGTTCATAACCAATCTAATATTGCCCCACCCAGGAGAGGTTGTGAATTAAGAGCCAAGGGTCTAGCACGTTAGAATCCCCCTCCACACCCGGTGCTTACGTCAACATGGCACAGCAGACCAGCAGCAGGAAGTCAAAACGACTGTCGTCAGCAAAGAGAGAGTCCCAGATGCGGATGACATCCGGCAGCAGGAACTCTTGGGACAACAGCAGCGTCAGCCAACGGAAGGCAAAGAACTGGGGCTTGATGTTCTGTTCTTGCTGTTGGGCACAGAGCAGAGAGTCGGTCATTTCTGTTCAGCTCCCTTAGAAGAGCCAGGTGTTCATCTCCTCCTTGCTTCTACTCCATGACCTGGACTATCGACTAGACTTATTTTTACATTGTGGCTTTGCTCTCCTCGGGAGCTTTGCTCCTCCTCTGCCACCACGCTCGCAACTCCCCTGCTCCTCAAAACATATCTCCTCTCTGCTCCTCTTTGCCCTTGCTGCCTTGCCTATATCTGGAGCTTCCTCCCTGAATGCATTTGCTCTTCTCCTTCCCTCTCAATCTTCAAAACCCACTTGAAAACCTACCTTTTCCATCACACTTTCCCTAGCTCCTTATCCCCACAGAATCATCACTGATACCCCCCCTCCTCCATCCTTCACTCAGAGCCCCTTCTCTCCTCTAATATAAGCTAAGCACGTGCACCTTGCAATCTCAGCTTTGTGAATGTATCTCTCTGCCTCTCCCTTTGTTCCCCTCCTCCTTGGCTTTCCTAGACTTTAAGCCTCCTGGGATAGGGACCGATCTCCAATGATTGTACAGCACCAGGTACATTGCTTGTGCTATATAAATAATAACCCGCGATCTATCATAGAGAGGTCAGCGTATGTTCTGCAGTCGCCTCCAGTTCAAAATCCTAGTATTCTTTGTGCGATGCTGCTACCATGTCCCATCTCAAAAAGCTTTCCCCAATCCCTGGCCAGATATTCCCCCTCCTTGGTAGCTGTGACTAAGACAGACTGATTCTGGGTTTCTATCTCACCAATACAAAGCTAAGCATCTCAATTGCAACCCGTAAGGTTCAGTTTCACTTCCTCGTTGGTAGCCACAAGCTTCCTCCCAAGGGCAATTTCTTCTCTCTTTGCCTGGACATTAAAAGCTCAGTCACTAGACGTTATTCTTAATGTAAGAGACCAAAGTTCTCCAGACACAATGCACAAACAGCCACCAACTCTGAAAGCATTTAGCCTCCTATCAAGCCACTTTCAACTGCAACCAGATTCCAGAGAATCGAGCTAGCCCAGTACAGAGATGGAGACCTCCAAGAAAGGTCTCTGTTGATACTTTTGCAGGTGGCCCTCTTTCTTCCAAGGGAACATGCTTAGAAATACCATCATTCAGCCAGAATGTTAAACCAAGATCCCAACTACTAACAGTCATGCCAAATTCTCAGTGCATTAACTGGGATTGGTCTCCTGTTATACTTGCTGTCTCATTTGCATACATCAGGCTTCACGTCCTGTCCTAGGTTTGTACTGTTATTTTACCCTGGTAAAAAGCTGTATTCCACCTTTCAGAAACATTCCCCCTCCTTGCTACCCTCAAAAGTCCTTGGAAAAAGGGCATTAATAAAAGAGCTACACACTAATCCTATTACTAAATTCAACTTTCCACTGGGCTGATGCCATTTTGCAGCTTAAAATTATTTATATCGGTGTGGCTGGAACATTTGGAGAAGGGTCAATACGTACAAGACAATTATGGGCTATAAAAGGAACTTTTTCAAGAGGACATTTTTTAGGCTACTGGCAGAAACTGTACGGAGCAAGTTAGGAGGGTCTTTGCTTGTGTGCCTAGCTGAACTGGGCACCGTGGTGCCTGGGTACATTACACAACGGACTGGCGATAAAGGCAGGGACCAGGAACCTCAAGCTCGGGAACCAAATGCAGCCCATGGCTAGTTTTTATTTGGTCCCTTTCCAGTTTCCGGATCTGGTCCCTGGAACCAGTCCCTGTCTTCAAGCACTGAAAGAGTGAATCTAGGGAAAGGGAGCAGAGACAAGATCATGCACACAGATATAGGGGGCAGAGCCACAATCTGGATCCTCCTTTTCTCAAACCCCCCACCCACCCACCCTCAAGCACGACCCCTGCCTTCAATGCAGCCCTTCGAGCTTGTACGCATTTTCAAAGTGGCTCGTGGAAGAGAAGAGGCCCCCTGCTGAGTCTGTTTTAGGGCATACAAATTACAGATTCCTTCCTTGCTCCCAAAAAAGGAACATTTATTAGTTAACAAGGTTCTAGAGAAGGGGTGGGGAACTTCTACACCCCCCTCACAGTCCACAAGATCCATAGCCTTAAGGTATTGGATCCATTATCTGTCTTCAAGTGCAGTCTTTCAGTGCTTGAGGGTATGAACAAGACGCACAGGTCAGATCTAAGGAATGGAAAGGGAACAATTTTAAAGCCACAGGTTTCTCACTACTATTCTAGAGCGGTATTTCAAGACAGAGCAGCTGTGTCATGTCCCTCAAAGCTTTTTTTAGCCACCTGTGCTGCTGAGCCGGGGGTGGGATGGGGAGAAGTGAGGTATAGCTTCCACCAGTTTCCCTCCTGCCCAATGTTATGAGCTCCCCGCTGCTGCAGGGATCACCCCTCTCTCCTCCACAGTTCTGGATTTTTATTTTTAAAAAGGTGGGTTCCAGGTTTGCTTGTTTTTCTAAAAAATAAAAATAAAAATGTTTTGGTAGCTTTCCCACAAAAGGTTGAGAACCACGGTTCCTAGAGAAAGAGGGAAAGATCCTTTCATTTTTCAGATGGATACCTCTATCCTGCAGTGTTCTTCCTAAAGATAGTACATCCCCAGAGGCAGAGGCTCTTGCGGATCTCTAAGCATCCACCAACAATATCAGTGCCCAGATGCAAGATTAAGACTTAACATGTTCTCTACTCGGAATAGGACCAAGATCAACCCTTCCTCCGCCACCTCTCAATTCCTCATTCTTCAACATTTATGAACATTGCTGATGACCAGTTCCTCACCAATTTCATGTAAAGCTCCACATCCTTCTCTTTCAAGGTGGAGTACACCTTCTCCATTTTGTAGGTGATGCCACACTGAGAATCATCCAGGCTTTTTATGAAATTGTCCCGGATCTCAGCCATTAGGTTAGTAAAACAGAAAAAAGTATCTGCCTCAGCATGTTCTGAGAGAGAGAAGAACAAGAATAGAATCAGGATTATTAAGTAGGTCAGAGAAGATCCCCAAAAGCCCTCTGATGGAGCCACCATCACTGTGCAAATTAGCTTCTGTTAGAAAGACCGAAAATTACTACAAGCTCTGCTCAAGTGGCTTTTACACTCATTCTCTGCAGCGATTCCTTCTAGGGAGTATGCCAACACCACAGGTTTCTTACCTTTCCACTCACTATTGGGATCTGTAGCGAAGGTGTAGTACAAAGGCCCCACTATTTCATTCATCCCCTGGACATACGCTATGCCAGGATTCAGTTTGGCGTAGATGAACAGGATTCGTTCTACCACTTCCCAGTGAGCTTCACAACCATTGGGCAGAACTTCATACTCACTTAGCGAGCTATGGGCAGAGGCTTTAAGAGGGGAACTCACCTGAAGGGGGAGGGAAACATGAAAGAAAACACCTTCAGGAACTCAAGTTAGCACAGTTAAGGTATTTCACATGAAGCAAGCACAGTACTTGGGCCTTCAACTCCCACACAGAACCAGTAACTAGCTGCTACACCACCTCCTCTCTGTTAATGCTTAAGCTTGGATGGTAACCATGAAGACTTGGCTAAAGTTGTCAGCTTGACCTTTTTTGTGTGGCATGGCCAAGTTTATACAAAGAATTAACAAGCTAGCTCAGCAAGCCAGTGCCCTGAATTGGAACAACCGCTCAGTGCCAAGGTGAGAAGGGCAAGTGTGAACCAGGTACACTGGTCTGTTAAGAATGTCAGGAGGGGAGGTAGCCAGTCACATTAGCAAGCTACTCCAGGTGTCAGACTAGGGCAAGAGGCGAGCAGTGTTTGCCTTAAGGAGATTGGGGCAGCCAGCAGTAACCACATACGGTACAGATCAGTCTGTCTCGTTTGTTAGATCACAGGAGCTAGGAGGCTAGTCAGTCATTTATCTGCGGTTACTCAAACCACCTCATTTTGGGGGAGGGGGGCAAATATGTAGGGAAATTGAAGCAGCGAGAGCTTCCTCCTGAAACTACTTTAGTAACAAATAAAAGTACACACACACCATGCACAATTGACTTGTGGAGCTTGTTGCCAGAGGATGTGGTCAAGGCCAGAAGCATAGCTGTGTTTAAAAAGAGACTGGATATGTTCTTGGAGGATACATCCATTAATGGCTATTAGCCAGGCATGCTGGGGGATGTAACCTCTTGACTATCAAGTGCAGGGAGTGAATGGATCACTCCATTATGACCTGTGGGGAACTCCTCTGAAGCGACCGAGAATGGCCACTGTCAGAGACAGGATGCTGGGCTCAATGCACCATCGGTCTTGCCCAGTAGGGCATCTCTTATGTTCTTCTAATAACTCACTGACCTCAAAAGAAAAAGCTTTGTACCCAAAAAATCCATCAAGAGAAAAATCAGCAGAGTCATCATACCCATCAGACATACCACACAGCACATGGAAAAGAGTGCGCGAGGTCAAATAACTAGCTGGATAGGCAGGAAATTTGGGGCCTCAGAATGTAGAAGATGGAGAATTATCATTACGTAGAGACCACTCCAAATTCTACATTTCCCAGAAGTCATTTTCTTCACCTGCACTTGTGCAGGAATTTGAGATAGGAGAATTTGTTTGGAACATCTATGAGGTTGCTATGCGTACATAGTAGGTAAAGGATCACACCTTGGTTAGCACTTGTTTCGCACCAGATTAAGAACCACATTAAAAATCCCTGTTCCCACATTTGAGATAGGAAGAAACATCAGTCAACTTCAAAGATGCAGAGAAGCAAGTCTGGTGTTGGAGGCAGAGGGAGTGGTACCCCTCCTACGCAGGCCAGTATCTCAAACCATCTAGCCTGGCAAAGTGATAAGCCCTCTTGAAAACCATCTCCCTGCCACATTTCCAGAAGGGCAGGGAAACCTCTGCCGAAACAGCTGGCTCTCACATTCGTAACACCACTCCGATTTCGTGCCACCGTCTGCGACTTGAGGGTTGTCTGTTCCACACGTTTGCGTAGAGTCTCAAACTCATTCTGGGGGTCCAGGATCAGCAGGCAGGGGTAGTCAGTTGGGCGCTGGAAGAATGCAATGTCAGGGTACAGTCGCCTGGCAAAGAAACAAAAAGAAGAAACCAAATCAAATATAAAAAGAGGATTCAGAGGCAGGATTGGAAGCAAGTCACATGAGACCTGGGGCATGCTGGTCACATGGGACATTCAGTACTTGTGAAACCCCATGTGCTAGAAGTGCTAGCTAGCGTAAGGGTGCTTGCACACGTTACCGGGGGGAGGAGGACTTGCGTGTTGGCAATCACGGCTCTAGTCTCACAGGAATTAGTGTATATAGGAATGTGCTCTTCCGAAAACAAGTGACAAAACCCGTGATTGTAAGAGCTACATCGGAGGACCCAGTCATGCATGATCGTTCTTACAGGAGTAAAGCAGAATAGCGCATTCCTATATGGGCTAATTCCCATGAGAATAGAGCAGTGATTGTCCTCACAGAAGCCCCCCGCCCCGACATGTGTAAGTGCCCTTAAGTCTCCACTTCCTTCCCACCCCCTGCATAGCCCCCATGTCAGCAGTCTACACACACCTGACATCTTTGTCTATCTGCAGCAACACTTCATTGTCTTTGAAGTAAGTGTTCCATCTGCTGTCTGGGTTCGGATTGAGCGGCTGCACAGAAGCACATAAAAACAAGACATGGCAAGATAGTTGTGCTTACAGCAAGCAAGCCTGCAATGACGACAAGCCGAGATCAGGCCTTTCTTGATAAGACTAAAAGTCAACAATGTCAGCTCTCTAGCAAGGGCAGCGATTAAACCCCAGGGGTGGGGAATCTTTTCCCTGCTAGGGGCCACTTTGAAAATCAGCAGACGTTCCAAGGACTACATGGAGGTTGCAGGTGTTTAAATGGATGCCCTTGGGAAGAGAAGGATCCAGGCCATGGATTTATCCCCCTTTCCTTGCCTGCATGTTCTTATCTCTGCTCCCTTACCCTGAGCCCAGTCTTTCAGGCCTTAGGGATCAATGAGCCAGGTCTAGGAACTGGAAAGGGGTAACACAAAGAACTAGTCAAGGGACATATTTGATCCCCAGGCCTGAGGTTTTCCCCACCCCTGGTTTAAACTCTTATTTGTCTAGGTAAATGCAATGGTTTCTCTTCAAGAATGGCCAACTCAAATCAGTCACAACACAAAACAATTAAGATCTTGCAATCACTTTCAGCCAGTCCAAAGCAGCAGCTAACACCCTACAATCCGTTCTTGCCTATCTTAGCATATTCATTTCTTGGCATCAACAGATGTTCTACTTTCAATTCTGTCCTGTGTTCGAGAGGATTTCTTCTATTAAGATATGTTGAAACTGGTATCCAAGTTATTTTCATTTTTTGTGCATTACATAGTTACTAGAAGTGATTATCTGAACTCTAAGTAGTCATCCCAGTTTAGATGGTCTGGGGCAAAGTTTGATTGACACCGTGGAAATGTTAAAGAGACCATGTGTGATGATAACATGAAAGGATGGACTTAAGAAGCTAAATGCAGGCTTTTCTCCCAACAGATTAAACATCCAAAGTTAGACAGACATTTTGAGTGAAAGAAAGTTACCATGAATTAGGGTTGTCACCTATGCAACTTTTTAAGGAACTCTTACGACAAATACATGTTACAGGCCCTGCATTAGTGCCTTAAGGTGCCAATGCAGGCCCTGCAACATGTATGTGTCATACGTGTTCCTTTCTTCTGGCCAATCTATTTACCCTGGCCAACAATACAGGAGCTTTGTCAAGGATATGGAAATTGGCTGTAGTAGTTCCAATATTTAAGGGGGGGACCGGAATATTCCAGCTAATTATAGACCTATTTCTCTTCTTAGTATTGTAGGGAAGCTATATGCTAGACTTCTGCTGATTAAGTTGCATTGTTGGATGGAGACACATCATATATTGGTGGAGGAGCAGCCAGGATTTAGAGGAGCTCAATTTACAACCAACCACTGCTTTGTCTTAAATCATTTGATAGCAACCTTTAAGAAGAAAAAATAAGAAATTATTTGCCGCCTTTATAGATCACAAGGCGGCATTTGATACGATCTCACGTGATAAGCTGTGGTGGAAACGGTCTGCTCTTGGGATAGAGCCTAGATTGCTCTCTCTGATTAAAGCTCTTTATACAGACTCTTCTATGAGAGTAAGGATTAATAACACTGGTGTACTCTCTGATGCTATTAGAGTCGAGAAGGGAGTTAGACAAGGCTGCCTCCTGGCCCCATCCTTATTTAATCTATATGGGACTAATCTTATTTTGGATCTTAGAGACGAAGGAAGATATATGGCACCAAAAGTGGGGGCCAGGAGGCTATCAACCTGGTTTTATGCTGATGATGCAGTTTTATTGTCAACCTCTAGACTGGGGCTTAAGAGGTTATTGGACGCTTTCAATCTACATAGCCTTACAGATCTTGTGTCTGTTAACTATGATAAATCTAAGATCATGGTTTTCTGCACCGACATTTAAGGTCTATAATTGGTTTATGGATGGAAAGGCCCTTCAGCAGGTTAAAAGCTTCAAATATCTGGGGCTCATCTATTCCTATAATGCATCTTGGGCAACTCATGTTAATAGGTTAAAAAAAGCGCCATCTCTCTCGCAGTCTCAATGATTAGAAGGGGTTTTTTATACTGCAGTTGGCCAGCAGTTGACACCTGCCATTAAGGCATTTGAAGGGAAGATTATTAGTAAGATGACCTATGGAGCACCTGTTTGGGGGGTAGCTAAATGCTATCCCAAGTACATAGCAACAGTGCAAAATAAATTTGTTTAAAAGATTCTGGGGGTGCCAGGTTCTACCTCTTAAGTGCTGGCTAACTTGGAAGCAGGTGTACAGCCGCTGGAAATAAAATGTGACAAGCTAATCCTCTCTTTTTGGCTTAAAGCCCATTTCTTACATCCTGAGTCCTTGAGGTTATGCTTACAAGAATGCTATGTTGATACATATAATTCTTGCTGGAACAAGGTGGAAAGGAAGATCAATAACCTAGGTTTTTCACAGGCTTTTTTCTCTGCTATTCCCCCTAAACAAGGTTTAAACCTCCTACGAGACAGGATTACAGATGTGACCCTACAACAACAGCGAATGGGAGTTATGGAAGGAAAGGCAGCTCCATATTATAAATATTGGGCGGCAAGGTTAGAGAGACCACCTTATATAAGTAACTTGCAGGTACCAAAACTGCGTATTGCATGTAATGCATTAAGATGCCAAACTATGGAAACAGAAGTATTGCGTGGGAAATGGGAGGGTCGTAATTATGCAGGACGAATATGTATTTGTGGAAGATCTTCCACACGCTGGGTGATTTCAGAAGTGACATGTTCCAATTCACCACAGCGAATCCCACCGCGGTGTGAACGGATTCACCGTGGGCTGTGGTGACACGTGTGGCCCCAACAGAAGTGACGGGATCGTGACCACCGCCCAGGGGCAATCAGAGAGAACATGGGCCGGGGGAACACAACAGACATGCAGTGGCGACGTGGACCGCGGTTCGAGCCCCAGAATGCACCGCGGCTGGGGTCAATTCCTTCCACCGCGGCTGTGGGTTTCCGTTCAGAAGTTACTTTTCATTCACCCCTGCCATGGTGACCATTCACCGCACTTCTGGACCTCCTCCCGCCCCGCCCTCACGAAGCATGGTTAGCTTCACCACGGGCCGCGTTTGACTGTGGTGAACATCTGGATGCGAGCAAACAGGCATGCACGGCGCTTTCACCACCCCCCGCGTTTGACTGAGGTGGACTGTGGTGGACATTCACCACGTCACTTCTCAAATCACCCTATGTGTTGGAGTGTCCATTATTTGAAGAGGCGAGAGATAAGCTATGGGCCTCAGTGGGGGTTATGCAAGGAAGATCATCGTTACAAAGATTCATTTTTCTCTTGAGGGATATGGTTCCGGAGGTTAGCAAGACTGTAGCTATATTTGCCTATAGGGCAAGAAAACTGCGGGTGGCTTGGCCACTACATGTTTGAGCAGGCAAGTGGGCCCTCTTCTTTATGTTCCCAACTTATTGTGTTGGGAACGGAAACATCCCTTTGTGCTGGGTATATTGCAATCAGCATATGTAGAGGAATGATAGTTTTGGTGGATGTGAAGGTGATTCTGCTATTTTGATATGATCACTGTCACTAGTTGTATTGTACAGGTGTTTTGAAACTTTTATATACTTTTTGTATGTATTAGTGTGATTTTGTCAAAGACCTTTATAGGTCACAACTAGTAAATAAATATTATTATTTATTATTATTATAAGTGTTCCTTCAAAAGTTGCACAGGTGGCAACCCAACCATTAATGTAAAAAAAGAATACTAAAAAAAAAATAAAAAAAATAAAATCTAAGAAAAAGTTTAGAAGCATCACAGCTGCCCTAACCTTCCAAAGCTCAGCGGCTAGGAATGGCTGCACACTGACCAAGACAGCTGGGATAGGAGAGAAGGCATGCAGCCAGCTGCAGCTTCCTTTAGCTTTCAAAGATACCTAACTAGCTCAAACAGAAAAACATATCTTGATCAAAGCTCTCGTACTGCTTTAGTAAGGGGGTTGCTACCCCATTTTACAGATGGAAACCAAAGAACATAGAAATGGCCTTCCCCAAATTACACAGCAAATCAGCAAACGGAAGTCTCTAGATTCTCAAGCCCATGGTCTAACCCAGAGGTTCCCAAACTGCAAGTCATAATTTCTAGTAGGGTCATGTCATTTACAGAGGCAGTCACAATCCCAAATGATACTCTATAGTCTTTGCATGGTTGGTTTTTTTGTGCACGCACACTGGCTGGAGTCAGTGGATTACAGTCCAGTTTCAAAATGAGGTCTCACAGCCAGAATTTTGCTAACCACTGGTGTAGCTACCTTCTGGGCAATGCCATTTCCCTTATATGGTGATTTCAAGATCAGCCCATTCTGAAAAATGATTGCTACTCATTAAGGTGAGATTTTCACTCAGATGGGCCAGAAAGTGAACTGTTACTCCCACTGGAGGTCTACTGCATGGACACAGAGGATGAAGTTCAGGAAGGGGGGTGGGGGAGTACAGCTTAGGACAATATGCGTTTCCAGATTTTCAGTTCTACAGGCTGAGAAAGATACAAACCCTCTCAAGAACTCACTACCTCCCTTCTTGGTTCTCAACCTATTTTATTCTGCAGGCTTTGAGGGGATCACAGGTAGAAGCTCACACACACTTACATGGTCCTCTAGGGTCACATCCTCCCTGGAGACACCAAGGTTGGCTTTGGCTATCCCAGGCTGAATAATCATTTCTTTCAGGAATTGAGAATATAGTTCCCTTAAAAAGGAGAGGAGGAAGTCACATTAGGAAAACAAGATAACCACACAATGGAATAAACAGAGGTCTAGCCATGAACCCAGAACCTTTGTTCCCCTCTGCCAGGCTGCTAAGTGAACAAGCGGATGGCCTCCAAGAATTGTTCAACCCCTATGATAGAAGCTACTTGGGGAGGGGGGTCGGGAGAGAAAGGGCTACTCTGCAGTTGGGGGAAATAAAGGCTGGAGAACAGATGTAACCCCACCTCTGCTTTTTCAGTAAGGGGCTCCATAAGGCTCTCTCCACAGGGAGGTAGTTCAGAAGTATCTGTATAAAAGAAATGCGTAATATGTTACTCTTTGGAACAAAGGGTAGCCCCAGCAACCAGCAAATTCAGTCAAAAATAGAAAGTTGGAAACCAGGATGAACAGCTAGATTGCTGAGAAACACAACAGCTTTCTGGACATCCACTGGTCTGTCACAAAACTTCTATTCTGAACGCAGACTGGTAATCCATGCTTTACCATCCTACAAAAAGACACTAGAAGCTGCATCTAGGGAAGCAGCTACCCACTAACCCAACTTGATTAGGGAGAACAGGCGCAGTACGTTTGCCAAAAGAAGTCACCTTTCCATTCTCCCAACTTCACATACAAAGGGTGTTTTAAAGATAAGCGCCTCCTCGCCCACCACACAAAGGGTGTTTTTAGACAAGCACCTCCACACCCATCATGCATGTTGCAGGGATGCATAGGGTACCAATGCAGCCCTGCAACATGCATCATGGGTGGATGATAGATGGCGAGGTGACTGTCTAAAAACACCAAATTGTATCCCCAAACAAATGGAGTCTTTGGGTGAAAACAGACATGACGCTAACCACCCTTTAACCACCCTTGGTGGTCATTTATGCATGTTTCAGGGCTGCATAGGGCACCAATATAGCCCTGCAACATGCATAAATAACCACCAAGGGGGGTGGTTATTTATGCATGTTGCAGGGCTATATTGGTGCCCTATGCAGCCCTGAAACATGCATAAATGACCACCAAGGG
>QEPC01005805.1:3880825-3925888 GCA_003113815.1 Sphenodon punctatus
CTGGTTGAGTTCCTAAATAAGCATCTTACCCTACAAAGGTCCATAAGTTCTTCTCAGTTCTTGATGTAAGCAACTGGGTCTTCAGTCTTAGAGTTGCTAGAAAGCAAAGTCTCTCCGTTCATGGTTCGGCTCAACCCTCCTGGCTGCAAGATGGTGAGTGAGTTCCTGATAGTCACTGTAGTTTCCCCGCCTCTGGGGTACAACTCTTTATATCCCCAGGAGGAAACTCCTCGTATCTTCTCGAGGCTTCTATAATTCCTTTTGTTCTCTTTATCAGCTTTTCTGTGTCTCTTGCACATAGGCAATGGCTGCCTGCATTAGCATATTAAATGTCTCTGGCCATCCATCTGGGGCAAATCCACAAACTGTCTTTCCGTTTCCTGGAGCTTGGTCAAGTGTCACAGTCTTGATTTGGGTTTTATAGTTCTTAATTGTAACTACATACATGTTGAACCTTTTGCTTTACATATTTACTAGATTTGTAGTCTACATGTAGGACAGTATCACGTGTGTGTGACCCTATGTTCCTTCGTGACAGTGTTATCCTCCATAATTGAAATAAATGGGTCAGCTCCCATCTACTTTAATTGATGTGTCTTTTGCTTTTGCTCATTGTAACCACCTGACCAATTTTTTCGGCCTCTTCACAGAGAATATTAACCCTGGGATAATAAGCCCATGCCTCCCAATGCTTTGAGCAGCCAGAGGATCAAGTCCCCCACCCCCTCCAATAAACCCATTCCCTTGTCTGACAAGCTCCGCCCCCTCATACATTTGCATGCGCGCACACACACACACAAGCTCCCAACATTCCAAGTGCATAAAGAGAGACCGACACCTAATTAGCTTCCTGTTGATCCGTTATCTCCCCATTGTCCTCACAAGGGCTTTTCCTGGGAGGCAGTCAGGAGAGAGGTGCCTGAGGCTTGAATATGTGCCGTTTTGTCTCTCTTGCCTGAAAGAGGGACAGTGGGATTCAACACCCACTGAAGTAGGGACTGTTTGGAGGCATGCTCTCAAGAAAATTAGCTAACTCCAGGGTGTCCTTCTCTTTTCTCTAGCCTAATCTATTCTGGGGCACTTGATGAGAAAGTGGATATTCCCTTGATGTAACTGTCTTTGAAGCAGGATGTAGTTACCTAAAGGTGTGCTTATCTAAATGCTTACTTTTGTCCTAAAGTCTTCCAGGGAAACCTTTGATTTGTATAAATATGACCTTCAGTTGTAAGACCTTTGGGTCAGGGACCACATTTTTGTTAAACGTTTGCACAGGGGCCTAGCACAATAGTTATGTGACTGGGGTTCCTAGGCACTAGCACGATCAATAATGCTATTGCTGCTAATTATTTATTATCACTAGTAACCACTCTTGGTGTCACATTATCAGGTTTTTCTCTGTAACTATGAAGGATAGGTTGCGGTCTTCCATCTATTAAACAGCATGCGCTCCAGGTATTTGACTGACGGCCTCTTGCAAGTGCCAACTACCCGTGAAGTTGTTACAACAAGAGCAGGCAGGAGGGTGTTCTCAGTTGCTGCCCAACAATTATTAATCTTCCCTCCTCTTGGAGGTCCGCTTGAGCCTGTTCTTCTTCTGGAGGAAATGTAAGACTTCTTTGTTTGGCCAGGCGGGAGTAGGGTTGGATGGGAGTGGGTAGACGGGGTTGGGAAGGAGGATTGGTTGGAGGTGGGGTGGCTGAGATGGTGCTGTTTTTTGCTTTTTTTAGGGGAATGTAATATATATTTACTGTATTTTATATCATTGTTAGCCACCCTGAGTCTGCGAAGAAGAACGGGATTGGAGAAGAGTGGGATAAAAATGTAAGAGCGGGATAAATTCTCAGAGTGTAAGCCCTAGGGCAGGGATTGTGTCTATTCCATTACCTTGTAAAGCACCAGGTACATTGCTGGTGCTATATAAATGCTTGCTAATAATTAATAATAAATATTAAAGTTCATTTAATGGGTGAGGATGGTGTCCACAGGTCCTAATATTAACTGTAACCCACATAAGGGTAGGTTATGTGCTGTTCTCTGTGTCAGATCCTTGGAGGGGCAATGCTATCCTCCATCTATTTAGCACTGGACCAGACCCTTCAGGGCAAATCCCATTCACTTCAGTAGGACTTTTGCCAACAATAAGGGTTAGTGTCAGCAGAACTAAACCACATAGAATGAGAATCACATCCTAAAATGTGGCTATGAGCACGTGTGGTTTTGAGTCTTTAGCTCTAATTGTGGAGACTCGTTCCTTTAGCTCTGACAATCCCCCGTTCAAATGCTGGTGTCTCAGCCAAGATATGGGCTAGCTTGCACTCAAAGACTTGTATGCATGTATGCTTAAATTTACATACCATGATGTTGTCCTGCAAACACCTATGCAAGCACGTAACTGTTTGCAGGATCATGCCAAAAAGCAACCCCACTCATGCTGCATGTGGGTTTGCAAATGGTTTGCAACCATCCCTGGATGTCCCTGCTTTCAAATCCCTGATTTATCCCATTGATGGCTTGCAAATTGCTGTTTTTCACATCTCCCTTCCTAGANTGGTGAGAGTGCTGGGGAACCTGGGCTCTGCAGCGCTCCCGGCCAGTTCCTGTCACTTGCAAAGGCTGCTTCCTCTGCCCACACTGTCACTGAGCAGCAGCCCTGTTCGCCGGCGTGGCTGGCTGCCGCCATTCATCAGGGTAGGGGCTCTGTGGCTGCCTGTTGCCCCAAAGCTATTTGAGCTGCCCCACATGGAACACTCTATTTCCTGGCAGCGCTCCATGCCTCAAGGGAGAGTGCATCCGGCCGCTCCACCTTCAGACGGGCAGTCAGATCCGTGGCTCCTGGGTGCTCACGCAGGGTAGCATCTCGTTTGACAACACCCACTTCTTATCCCTTTCAGCCACACCTGCTATAATTTTTAGTTTGTAACAAACTGCGTTTCATTAAACCGAGCTGGTAAACCTTGTGGCAGCAGGAACGGTCTTTGGTGGTTTAACATTAGCTCAAGTGGAGTTTGACACCTTACACTCAGCATTTCAAATTCCCGTTAGCCCACTAGAAAGACCAGAACAGCTTTGTATGTTTAGACACAATACATTCCTGGAAGTCACTTACCACTAAAGCAGAGTTCACTGAGCTTCTCCAGAATAATCTTGGGTTCACTAAGTACTTCCTGAAATTCTGCAATCCTATAGAGAGTAGCGACCACAAAATGTAAAGTTACATGCCGACACCAGAATTCCAAGAGCAAGTCAGAAAGCTAGCTGAACTAGCTGCAGAGAACTACACCAAAACTGCACAGTCACTTCTGTTACAAGAAATTAAGCTCACACATCTCTTCCAGCTGCCACGGCTTTGAGCTTCATTCTCATAGGTTGGCCATTATGGACATAACATGAAGCACGGAGGTTCTTACCAAGAGAGTTGGGATACTAGGGATAGTTACTGTTCAAAAACGGTACAGCTCTCATTAGCTTCAACTGTCGTTCTGAGTTAATATCATCCCTGGCTTGCGCTCAAAGTTCATTTTCTTCAAGGACACTCAAACCCCTTGAAGCACATAGTAAACAGAGAAACACACTTTGCTTTTGTTCTGATAAGGGCTTTTATCACAGCTGCTAATAGAATACAGTTGCTCACGCTGCAAAAACAGACATGTATTAGCACAGCCACAGCATCAGAAGTGCTGAAATTTCAGAACATTCACACAACAGGGTGGGGGATGCTCCAGCTCAAGGGAACTTGCAGAAGAATCCTGGAAATACCCTTAGCTTTGAGTGCCAGCACATCCACAATCCTGCTGTAGCAAAACTACAGCCAAGAGAAACAAAGGAGTCGCTTTCATCATCCTGCCTTGACTAGAATATTTTAATCTGCAATATAAACACAGTATTTCACCTGTCGCCAGATCCTAGGTTAGGGCACTTTTTAGAAGTAGTAGGGCAGGATTGCTTGTGTTTTCTACATTAATTCTATCCCAGCAGAACTAGAGTAGGAAAAGCTTACGGGCTGTAGAACGTAGCGTCACCTCTCATAGAATTTGCACAGCAAGACAACTGCCAATGCCTACGAAAAGTCCTTCAGTACAACCTTTCTACTCAACTACTGTTCCCTAGGTTTACACCCAAGACAAAAATAACCTAGGGTACTTTGTAGCAATTTGCCCTTGGGCAGTCTGCTTCGCTTAGGCACAGTCACAGGCATCAGGGATACAGCTTGAACCCAAACAGCTCTCCTGGGTTTGGATTTATTCCAGTTTTGGAGCAGGACCCCAGAATAACTGGCAAACGGCTAAAGTTACTATCGAGTCAGCAGGAAAGGTTGAAGACTTCCAGGAGTTACCTCAAAGTAAAGGGTACCTGCCTTGTATGCAAACAAACCCAGAGTGGATGCAATTAGGGCATGTCCACACAAAATGGCTACCCCCAACAAAATCCTCTCAGGGTAACCACCCTACAGCTGCAACACACCAGGGCTTCTGTGCGAACACCTCCTGAAAGTGTCGTTATCACAAAATCCCACTGAGGAAGCATGTTGAAAGAAAACTCCCTAGTGAACAGGGCAACTGTGGGACAGTTCCTGCCCCTGAACTGCAGAGCTATATAGTCACAAGCCTCAGGAAATTGCCCCAGGGGGGTAACTCCAGTGCTTTGTGGGAATGCAGCCAAAAGATAAAACACATGGACTGTAAGCCACAAACAAACCCCTTACTCCAAAGCAAACAGGGTGTACAACTTGGCCACTGTCATTGCATGTGAAAGCTAAACCAATGACACATGGGAAACAGGATGCTGGTTTTATCCTGTCCCAATTTGGGGGGGGGGGGACCTGCTCCCTCAGCTAAGCCTAAGTGACTCTTTCCCAGAAAGGGGAAGGGATGCATGTGAAATGGGGCGGGGGTGCTGGAGGGANAAGACTTCTTTGTTTGGCCAGGCGGGAGTAGGGTTGGATGGGAGTGGGTAGACGGGGTTGGGAAGGAGGATTGGTTGGAGGTGGGGTGGCTGAGATGGTGCTGTTTTTTGCTTTTTTTAGGGGAATGTAATATATATTTACTGTATTTTATATCATTGTTAGCCACCCTGAGTCTGCGAAGAAGAACGGGATTGGAGAAGAGTGGGATAAAAATGTAAGAGCGGGATAAATTCTCAGAGTGTAAGCCCTAGGGCAGGGATTGTGTCTATTCCATTACCTTGTAAAGCACCAGGTACATTGCTGGTGCTATATAAATGCTTGCTAATAATTAATAATAAATATTAAAGTTCATTTAATGGGTGAGGATGGTGTCCACAGGCCCTAATATTAACTGTAACCCACATAAGGGTAGGTTATGTGCTGTTCTCTGTGTCAGATCCTTGGAGGGGCAATGCTATCCTCCATCTATTTAGCACTGGACCAGACCCTTCAGGGCAAATCCCATTCACTTCAGTAGGACTTTTGCCAACAATAAGGGTTAGTGTCAGCAGAACTAAACCACATAGAATGAGAATCACATCCTAAAATGTGGCTATGAGCACGTGTGGTTTTGAGTCTTTAGCTCTAATTGTGGAGACTCGTCCCTTTAGCTCTGACAATCCCCCGTTCAAATGCTGGTGTCTCAGCCAAGATATGGGCTAGCTTGCACTCAAAGACTTGTATGCATGTATGCTTAAATTTACATACCATGATGTTGTCCTGCAAACACCTATGCAAGCACGTAACTGTTTGCAGGATCATGCCAAAAAGCAACCCCACTCATGCTGCATGTGGGTTTGCAAATGGTTTGCAACCATCCCTGGATGTCCCTGCTTTCAAATCCCTGATTTATCCCATTGATGGCTTGCAAATTGCTGTTTTTCACATCTCCCTTCCTAGAACCTGCAGAAGTTTTCCATGACTGCCAGACAGATAACAAAAGAGGTGTTAACACCAAGATGTCCTGGAAAATCTGGGATACTTGAGAGGTCTCATGAGATTGGCGAAGAAATCATGAGAGTTGGGGGGGAATGCAAGCTGCTTTTGATTTACGGGGACGGGTCACCATGAGCACGTTAGACCGGTGCTCCGAGCTCTGCACTGGCTGCCAATAGTCCTCCGAGCCCAATTCAAAGTGTTGGTGCTGACCTATAAAGCCCTATAAGGTCTGGACCCCTCCTATTCGCGAGACCACCTCACTCTCCGTGCCCTGGGTCGATCTCTGCGGTCCGCCGGCAGCGCCTCTCTTGATGTCTCCTGGGTGGCGCAGGGGGCTACAATGGAGAGGGTGTTCTCGATGGTGACATCCAGGCTGTGGAACTCCCTTCCCGTGGAGGCCTGGGTGGCCTTGGATCTTGCCTCATTTCGGCGACAGTGCAAAACCTGGCTGTTCTGCCAGTACTTTGGGGAGGGAGGTGGGTGAGGGTGAGTGGGGAGGATGTTGTTTTTATTTTCTTATTTTTTATGCTTCCCTTTTATGTATTTTATATATTGTAGGTATATTTTTAAACATTTTAATTTTTGTAAGCCCCCTTGAGCTGCCTAAGCAGGAGAGGCGGGATATCAAAATGTTGAAAATAAATAATTAATAAATAAATACTTTTAAAGTTTTGGAGCAATTAGGGTATGCAGCAATCATGCTTCCAAGATTATCCCTGCAACCATGAAGACTAGACTACAAAGGTACAGAAATTCTCAAGATTTTATTGCACTTCCTAGCCTCCCATCCTCCCCATCAAGTTGCAAAAATCAAAATAGAATGGTAAGAGCTGAGAATCCTGCATAGGTAGGATTTCTAAAGTAATAACGAAGGAGCTGTTAGGATGCAAGAGATAGGACTGGAATTTATAATCTAACAGCTCTGTATAAAGGGGAGTGGTTTAGATGCATGTAATATCTAATACATGCATTTTTAAAGCATGTCTGGTGGAAGGAAAGAAGTTAACTCTCTTGAATAAAAAGCATGGCAGCTGTTTTGGTTCTTGATTTGGTTGCAATGCTTGACTTGCTTGAATGACAGGATAATTTATTTATTTATCATTCCTCCCACTATAGTAATTAAATGAATTTATTTTTGTGTTTTCAAAAAGGGGATGAGTTTTCTCTGACTCTCCTCAGCTACTAATTATTATTTATCATTATAATTGTTAAGCAGTCTGGTGTCACATTATCAAGGTGTTATCTGTAACTATGGAACAGTTCTGTACAAATCCACTCGCTTGCTTGCCTCTGGAGATTATACTTGTATGCAAGCCTCACCGAGTCACTGAGTAATTCCATTTATGTCAATGGGAGTATTCACAATGCATAAAGTTAAGCCTGTGCAGGATCCTCGTGGTCAAAGTAAATCCTATTGCCTTAATTTATTGTGCATACTCCTGGCAGCCAACAGCACAGGACAGACAGAAGCATTGGTTTCCTACTTTGTATTTGCAATACTAACCAAAGAAAGTAATTGGAAGTTGTGTGTATGTAGACTAGGAAGGACACAGAGGAGCTGAAAATCTCAAAAGCATCCTGTGAATTAGGGAAATTCCTGCAGAAATTGTTTTGTCTGACTCCAGTTATTAAATTAGGCTTTGGAACAAGAGCTAATAATTCTCTTGAGGTCTTTCACTCATGATTGAGAAAAGTCAAGCATCTTGCGAGTGCTAGTGTCTATCCGTACATCAAAGAATCCAGAAGTGTGAGTTATGACTCTAACTGGGATCAGGCCATCTGTGGATAGGGTCACAAACCCAATCAATATTCAATATACTTTGCATATCTAGGTTATATTTAAGTCTCAAAATGGGTTCACACAAAATGGGAACCACTTGTTTTACATGCTGAAAATCAGTGGCGTAACTAAGGGCTACAGACCTCCTCACCCCATGCAACTGTTGCCATTGACTTCAATAGGTTCAGGTTTTCATACCTCCCAACAGTCCCTGCGTAGGAGGAATGCTGTTTGGGTGCTGCATCCCACTGTCCCTCCTGCAGGGGTCAAAGGAGAGAGAGAGTTTAAAGGGGCAAAGAGCCCTTGGGCATGGCCCTTGGGGGGAGAGGGGGGCTGGAGCTAAAGCCTGTACAGGATTTGAGAGGTGCGGGACTGGTGGGAGGATTTGAGGGGCTTTTATAATTTAGTGTTTTGGGTTGGTGGTAGGAGGACCTGAGGGGATTTTATTATTTTATGTTTAGGGGGTGGGTGGGAACTTAGGAAGGTAATGGAGAGGGACCCTCCCCCCCAAGCAGATGGGCAGGTGGTTCGTGGTCAGAGGGCCCTGGACCCTGTGCTGCTGCTGTTGAATGTGAGATCAGTGGTTAATAAGGCAACAACTGTCCAAGAATTGATCCTGGACTATGCTGCCAATCTCATATGTATCATGGAAACCTGGCTGGACACTGAGTCGGGGCCTTCTTTGACTGACTTGTTCCAGCTGGGTATTCTGTGCAAAATCAGCTGTGGTCAGAGGGACGGGGGGTGGGGTGGCACGGTGTAGCCATGATTTCTAGGGAGATGTGGTCTGTTAGGAGGTATCCAGTGCAATCCATATCGGGTATTGAGGTTTTCCATCTCGTGATTGATTTGTCTGGGGACAGATTGGGAGAGCTGCTTTTATACCATGCCTGTGCAGCAGCCTCCCTACGTGCTCTGGTGGAGTTGGTATCGGAGGTGGTGTTGCAGTCCCCAAAGACATTAGTCTTGGGGGACTTCAGTATCCATGCTGATGCCGACCTTGGAGGAGCGGAGCAGGAGTTCATGGCCATTGTGGCAACCATGGGCCTGTCCTAGATGGTTATCGGCCTGACACATCAGCAGGGACGTACCTTGGACCTTATGTTTTGCACTGACCTTGAGGCGGGGGTTCCGTTAATGGGGGAGATATCAGCTGTGCCCTTGTCATGGACAGATCATTACCTCCTGCAGGCCTCTTCCCCCAAAAGGGTGCCAAACCAATTTGAATTGTTTGCTCCTGGAGACTGATGGAATCGGAGCGGTTCCGAAATGCCCTGGGTCAGATACCCTCTGACCTTGGAATACTCTGCTGACTGGGGCCATTGATCAGACAGCTCCTAGGCATCCGCTTCCCAAGCGACAGTACCACAGGCCCCCTTGGTTTTCTGAGGAGCTGCAGGTGCTGAAGCGAGAAGGATGGCAGTTGGAGCAACGGTGGCGTCATTCGCATGCTGAAGCCAACAGATTGCATCATAGAGCTAGTTTACGAGCCTATGCGGTGGCTATATGGACAACAAAAAAGGAGTTTTTTGCTACCCTCATAGCATCTGCAAAATCCCGTCCAGTGGAGCTTTTCTGGGTGGTGCGGGGGCTGGTCAGTCCAGTCTCCTGCCATCTAGGTGACAAGTTTGTGGATTATTTTGTGGATAAAATTATTTGTATTCACCACGACTTCGATGCCGCACTTATTACATTAGGGGAACCAGAGGTTATGAAAGCTCCGCCTTGTCTGAATTTGTGAGATCAATTCCAGTCAGTGACAGCCACTGATGCGGTGGATGTTCTGGGGGCGGTCAGGGCCACCTCTTGTGAATTACATCCATGCCCGTCCTGGCTGGTTTAAGCCCTGCTGGAAGACAATGGGGCTGTTGCCAGCTGGGGTGGTCAATGCCTCCCTTTGGGAGGTCAGAGTGCCGGACTGTCTCAAGGAGGTGGTGGTGTGGCCTCTGCTCAAGAAACCATCGCTTGACGTTGACTCCCTTGCCAGCTATTGGCCTGTCTCTAGCCTTCCCTTTTTAGGGAAGTGGCTACAGGAGCATCTTGACCATATCGGTTTTCATGATCCTTCTCAGTTGGGATTTTGGCTGGGTTATGGCACTGAGACTGCGCTTGTGGCATTGGTTGGCGACCTACGCCGGGAATTGGACTGGGGTTGTTCGACCCTGTTGATTTTTATTAGATCTGTCTGCTGCATTCAATACCGTTGATCACAAGATGTTAGTGACGTGCCTGTGGGACCGTGCAGGGGTGGGCAGGACTGTTCTTGAATGGTTGTTGTTATTATTATTATTATTATTAATAACAAGCATTTATATAGCACAAGCAATATACCTGGTGCTTTACAAAGTAATTGAATAGACATGGTCCCTGCCCTAGGGCTTACAAACTGAGAGACGGGGGGCGGTGAGGCGGGGCGAGGACGGAGGAAGGGGAACAGAGGGAGAGACAAGGAGTGTAACATTCATGAGGATGTAAGGTCCCAGATGCACGTGCTTGGCTTAGTTACATCAAGAATGATGGCTGGTTGGTTCATGTGGTGAGGATATGAGTACACAGACCTTGGGTAACAGATTGTACTGGATGGTGGGTATCAGCAGGAGTTAGGTGAGGGGAGCAAGAAGTCGGGGAGGGCAAAGCGGAAGAGATGGGTCTTGAGGAGGGATTTGAAGGTACAAAGGGAGGGGGTGAGGCAGATGTGGACAGGGACAGGGTATAGATAGAGGAGAGGGCCAAGGACAGAGCCTTGGGGAACACCAACCGAGAGTGGAAGGGAGGAGGAGGTGGAGTTGGCAAAAGGCACATCGAAGGAGCGGTCAGAGAGGTAGGAGGAGAACCAGTCGAGGATGGAGTCACGGAAGCCAAGGGAGTGAAGTGAATCCAGCAAGAGTGAGTGGTCAACAGTACTGAAGGCAGCAGAGAGGTCAAGGAGGACAAGAATGGAATAGAGGCGATTAGATTTAGCCACAAGAAGATCATTGGTGATCTTAGCGATAGTAGTTTCAGTAGAGTGAAGGGGCAAAAGCCAGATTGGAGGGGGTCAAGGGAGGAGTTGGTGGAGAGGAAGTCGAGGCAGCGGGAGTAGACAACACGTTCTACTCCTTCCTGACTGGAAGAACTCAGCGAGTGGTGCTTGGGGATTATTTTTCAGCATACCAATGTTGAAAATTGATTAGGCAGTTTGGCCATGGACAGAGAAATTAGAAGGATGAGGCCTGAAGAAATTCAGCTCAGCTAATTTGATGTATAAGTCTCAGGCTGGCATAAGTCAAGAAGGTCCATGAGGAAAAAAAGAAAAGCAGTAACTAAGCAGATTCCAGGAACTTACATTCGAGCAGAAAATATGTATCGTTCAAGGTCACACAAATAGATGCAGATGGCCATTATCTCTGATAAAGAAGGTCTGAAAGAAAGGGAATTAGCCTCAGCATACCAGACCGACAGCTAGACAGTAGATAAAAACTCCCAAGTGCCAAGCAGCTTTAATTACTATATTCCAAGTGATAAAGAAATAAATGGTCAGCTTATTTCTGCACCTGGACTGTTCAAAGAAGGGACCATGCAACATGTATTCATAATAAATAAAACTATAAAAGAGAACACCCAGGGCCTAATCTTCATCTCCGCGCTTGTGGCCTTGCAGTAAGCCTGCGTGGGCTGTGACCCTTTCTGTTGCTCTCAAAGATTCAGAGACCAGAGGCTCCTGTCCAGCTGTCTCCTGGGCCCCCTCTGCTCCTCCTCTGAGCCAGCTCATGTCTCTGACCGTGGCCTTGGACACGTAAGATATCCTAGGTTAGGTTACTGGGGTCCTTAACTGGTAATATTGCCATGTCCAGATGTTATGTGTTTATCCAATAAAATTGAGTTGTACCCACATACTTTGGCTTGTTAACTGGTGACCTTCGATCCCAGTTGGAGTAAACTGTGGTACAATAAACCCATTTATTTCCTAACACCAAGACCTCTTGTGTGGGGTCCCACAGGATTCTGTCTTGTCCCCTCTCCTGTTCAATGTGTATATGCAGCCGCTCGGTTAGGGGGTTTGGCGTGCAGTGTCATCAATATGCTGATGACACCCAGCTTTACCTCTCTTTTTCAGCAGACCCAGGCCCGACGATCTCGGTGCTTACTCAGTGTTTGGTGGCTGTGGGGGACTGGATGAGGGCTAATCGACTGAGGTTGAATCCTGACAAGACGGAGGTGATGCTGGTAGGTAAGTTCGTGGAGATGGTGGCCCCCATTATCGATGGGGTCTGCCCTCCATTAGTCTCCCAGGTGCGGAGTTGGGGTGCTCCTTGATTCACAGCTCTGCCTGGATGTTCAGGTGGAGGCTGTGGCAAGGAGTGCTTTCCGCGAATTACATCTGATTCGACAGCGTCGAGCGTATGTTTTGGACTCTGAGCTGGCTACTGTCATCCATGCTTTCATCACCTCTAGATTGGACTATTGTAACGTGCTGTATGTGGGGCTACCCATGGTGACGGCTCGGAAATTGCAGCTGGTGCAGAATGCGGCGGTCCGTCTCCTGGTGGGAGTGGGCTGCCGAGAGCATATTACGCCGGTTCTCCGTTCTCTGCACTGGCTGATGGTAGTTTTCCAGGCCCGATTCAAGGTGTTGGTGCTTGCCTATAATGCCCTAAATAGCCTAGGCCCTACTTATCTACGGGACCGCCTCACCCCCCGGGTTCTGGATCGGCCCCTGTGGTCGTCCGAGAGTGCCCTTCTTGTGGTTCCCCGAGTCTTCCGGAGGGCCACATTGGGGAGGGCATTCTCGGTGGCCGCACCACGGCTGTGGAACTCCCTTCCAGTGGAGGCCCGGTTGGTTCCAGATCTCCCCTCCTTTTGAATAAGTTGTAGGACCTGGCTGTTCCACCAGGCGTTTGGTGGGGGAGATGGGTGATTGGGTGGGGGGAGTGGGTTAGGGTGGTTTTGGGAAGGGATATTTTTTATCCTCTTTGTGAGTTTCTAGTTTTATTGTTGTTTTTATCTGTTGTGATTGTAAGCTGCCCCGAGCTGCCTGTGGCGGGAGGGGCAGGGTAGCAAAAGTTCTAAATAATACATAAATAATAAACAAGATGCATCCATGCATTACCCTCCACCGACTCCGTGTCCGACTGCTCATGTGAAGGGAGAGTGTACTTCCATGAACCACGCGGTGACCACTCATGGCCCTGCACAGAGCCCCTCTGACAAATCGGGAGTGTTCCATGTGGGGCCATGCCTCTGTGGCCGGGGTAGCCATGCCAGGAGCCACTCATGTGAAGCACTCCCCACACATGCAGGCAGCCACTCAGCGGCCACGGACCACCCCATCCCTTGCTTGTTTACTCAAGCCTCAGTTATCTCTTTCCTGGTTGTCTCTCTGGACAAGTTCTATAATGGGGAGATAATAGAATGACAAGAAACTAAGTGTAATGATAAGAAGAAGGTCTGTCCCTTTATACACTTGAAATGTTGGGAGGTGTGGGTGTAAGTGTGCGAGGGGTGGAGCCTATTTACTGAGGTGTAGCGCGTAATCTGCTTGTATGTTGAGAGATGGAACTTGTCCCTCTGACTGCTGGAAATGATGTGGGGTATGGGTTTTGCATAAGGGGGGGAACAGAAATAATACTTATTTGGGGGGAGCACCACTAGAGAGAAAGGAGGACAGGAATGAATAGGAAGTATCCACTTTGCATGGGGGCACAGGAATCCTGGTTATGTCAATGATGAAAATCCCAAGACACAGTTAATAAAAGTAGAGGTGTTAGATCATGGCGGGGGTGCAATGTTCCACCATTAAAGACATAAATTTTAATGGCTGGAGGACTGCATCCTTTGTTGATTGTTTGGAAGCTGCAACTAGTGCAGAATGTGGCGGCGCGGCTCCTTTTGGGGTTGAGTCGCCGGAAGCATGTTACACTGGTGCTCCGAAGTCTGCACTGTCTGCCTATAGTTTACTGGTCACAATTCAGGGTGCTGGTTTTGACCTTGAAAGCCCTGAATGGTTTGGGTCCCACATATCTGAAAGATCGCCTATCCTACCATGCCCCTTTGCGGCCCTGTACGATCGGTCAGGGGCACCCTCCTGTGAGTTCCATCTGTTACCCTTGCCTATGGGGCGGGGTGTGCAGTAGGGCATTCTCGGTTGGTGCTCCCATTTTGTGAAACTCACTTCCCCCAGGAGGTTAATTTGAGCCCAAGCCGGGGCATCTTCCAGAGGCAGTACAAAATTTGTTTATTTTAAAGTGCATTTGGCAGGTAGGGCTTGGGTGTTTTTGGGGGTAGGGCTGTTGGGGAGGGAGGCAGTTTGAGGGGAGGGATGGATGTTTTTCCTCGCTCTCACCTTTCTTCCCTCATCTCTGTTCAAAACTCTCCTGCCAGGATCATCCACCAAGCCTGTCGCTTTGACCATGTGCAGCATCTCCTCTCTTCACTGGCTCCCTCTTCCTGAGCGTATTCTGCACAAACTTCTCGTCTTCCCCTTCAAAGCCCTTCACAACCTTGCTCCTCCCTACCTCTCTGCCCTGATCTCCCTCCGAACCCCTGATCGAGCACTCCCCTCCTCTTCCATCCCCTCCCTCACCCTCCAATGCCTCCCCTGCTCCAACCACCTTCATCCCTTCTCCCTCGCTGCCGCACATGCCTGGAACGTCCTCCCTGCCCTCGTCCGCCTTGCCCCCACCCTCCACACCTTCAAGTCCCTCCTCAAAACCCACCTCTTCTGCTCTGCCCTTCCTAACTCCTGCTAATAATCCTCACCCAGGATTATCCCCCACCTGTTATCTGAAAACTCCCAATTTACTGTAACCATTCCAAGCCAAGAACGTGTACCTGAGTTCTCGCATCCTCATGAATGTTGCATCCCTTGTCTCTCCCTCTGTTCCCCCTTCCCTGTCTCCCCTCCCCCTGTCTTTAGATTGTAAGCTCTCGGGCAGGGACTGTGCACGCCAGGTACATTGCTGGCACTATATAAAAGCTTATAACAATAATTGTTGAATTTTACTGTTTAATTTCAGTGTTGAAATGTTTATGGGTTGTGAGCCGCCCTGAGCCTTATGGGAAGGGTAGTAGGGACAAAATAGTGTGGTGATATCTTATACTGGACCAACTCAAGTTGGTGGAAGTTTGCAAGCTTTCGGACCTTACAGGGTCCTTCGTCAGGCAGGTCAGGAGTCAGTACTGCACGCTGAGCAAAGCAAGGTAGGTATAGAAAGGGACTGGGGAACAATACATCATGGGAAGGTAAGGACAGAGTAGGGGTGGGGCAGTTACATTTGAAAGGGTGGAGGGAAAAGTCAATCAGTAGTCCCCTGGAAGATTCCCGTGACTCTGATTAGTTTAGGCTTGCAAATTTCTGAAGTGGCTTGTGAAACCCATGTCTTGGTTGAGTCCATTGTTTCTTGTATCCAGCAGGCTAATGAATTTTTGTTCCCAGGCCGCCTTCCCTTCTGGGAAGGGTGGCATATACATTTGAATAAATACGTAAATAATCTCTCCTTCTCTCCCCTATTGTGCTTAGAGTAAATCAACTTGGCATATTGTTGTTTTTCATTTTACCATTGAATTCTGTGTGTAGAGGATGTGCCTTTCAAGCCCCACTGCTCTCAAACTGCTGTGCTGGTGCAAGCCCATTCACTTCTGTGGGTGAATGGAAAGTTTTGAGGTCCTGGAACTAGAGGCAGGAGCAATCCTCAAACTATTTACTGCAGAGTAATCCCATTGACCTCAACAAAACTGCTACGGGGAGTAAGTGGTTTGAGGACTGGAGCCCTAGGACTTACTCCTTCTCCACCATTAATGTCAATGGAAGCTAAGTCAGTCTATTCTATGCTACTTGCAATGCAAGAGAAAATTACTTTGTTACACTGTAACTATACATGACAAGTTGCTTTTGCCTATCTCTGTGTTACTGTTGTTTACCCATTGTTCCTTTTCTCCTTCACCAGTACACATCTTTTATAGCTGTTCAATGTCTGGCATCTCTCCTAACCCCCTGCCCCACCAATTACCTTGTCTTATCCACTCCCACCCATTTCTGCCTCCTTATATACCTGCCCTAAATTTGCTCTGTTTATATATTACTGACTGACTATGCTACATGCCTGAGGAAGGGCCCTGTGTGCCCCATGAGCTTGCTCATTTTCACCAGCAGCAGTTGGTCCAATAAAAGATATAATTCAAACCACCTTGTCTTCCTAAAATGTAACTGTTGGAGACAAAGAAGTGTTGGAGATTTTATTATTATTATTGACCCAATTTCTATTGGTAAGAGTGTGGAAGCTTTCCACCACACAAGTCAGTTGAAGAGAAAGTAGTTCAGGTGTTACCTTTATCCGACCAATTTCCTTTGGTGAGTGTATGCAAGCTTTAGGGCCATATTAGGACCCTTCCTCAGGCATGTGAGGAATCAGAAGTCTGAGTCCTCACGTGCCTGAGGAAGGGTCCTGGGTAGCCCCCAAAATTTCTTACTCTCACCAACTGTAGTTGGTGCAATAAAAGACATAATTTGAACTACTTTGTCTCCATCTCTTACATTTTGAACCAACATGGCAACCACTCTCTCTAGATAGATAACAATCTCATGTAGGAATGCATTGTTTCATAGGGTGCCCAGGGGTCCCAGCCGCTGGAAGGAGACTCCCCAGCAGTACCAAAGTCAGGATTTGAACTCAAGGCTCCAGAAACACAGATTGGCACCCTGAACCCTTTTCTCTGTTGTTCAGCTCAGATGGGAGGCGGGGTGGGGTGGGGTGGGGGTGTACTTGTGACCTGTGGGGGATGGTGCCTAGGGCGCAAGGGATTTTTAATCTGCCTGTGTCTGGGACGGGTGCCCCAAGGCAGGGCTCTAGGGTGGAAGGGTGGCATGTGTCCAGGCAGCGGAACCATTCGTGCAGGGCTCTTGTTTGCCATGTAAGACTGTCTTGTATTTCCGGTCCCTGGGTGTCCGGCTGGCGGAAGTGAAGCTTAGATTTGTTGACAGCGGCTGCTGCTGCTGCTGCTTGTGGGGGGAGTGGACCCCGAAGAAGACACGGATCCCCTCCCCCCCAGTCTACCGGGGACCGGAAGCGGAAGGAATCTGGATCTGCCTCCCATTCAGGGAGCCGGTTGCCAGGTGGGTGTTGAGCTTTGCGGAACGGGGAACTCAGAACCATCCCGGGACGGGCAGAGGGGCTGATCCCCTCTGGGTCCCTCCTTCTGCGGAGGGGGGCTGACATTCCCCGGGGATCCACTAGCTGCAATGGGGGGGCGGGTGGTGGCTTGATCTATGGGGATCCACCCACTGCAAAGGCGGGTTGGTACCTCACCCCCTTGGAGTCCACTTGTTGCAAGGGGGAAGCTGGAACGTCCACCCCCATGTAGATCTACCCACTGTACCCCCAGGAATCCTGCCGGTGCAGGAGGTGGGGCTGGCACCTCCATCCCATGGAGATCCACTCTCTCCAAGGAGGGGCTGGCACCCCCTCCCTGTGAATCCACCCACTTCACCCTTGACTATCCACTCCCTGCAGGAAGGGGGCTGACATCATCCTATGGGGATTCACCCACTGCAAGGAAGGGCTGGACCACTTACCATACGGGATCCACATGTTGCAAGGGAAGAGGGAGCTGGCACCCCTCCTCCCTTGGGATCCACTTTCTACAAGGGATGGGGGGGCTGGCATGCCCACTCTGGAGATTTTTCTGCTACAGGGCAGAGGGAGCATGATATCTCTGTTCTAGGTCTCCACATGTGAGAAATGGGATTCCCCCCCCCCCCCAACACACATACATTTTGACTCCTTAGGGTTTTGTTACGTATCCCCAGATCTACCCTTTAGCAGTGATACCCAGATGTCTTACCCATCGATGGGTGTAAAGACACCCTCCTCCACCTCCTCCTTTTAAGATTCACTTGTGTGGGTGGAGAAGAAGATTATGACAAAAATACTTAGAATCCACTTGCACAGAAGACACGGGTTCTCCATGTGTGGAAGGGCGCTAAGCAGCTTTTAGGTACATTTGGGCACTTGCAAAATGCATATCGCAACTCCTGTGTCCCAAAAGAGAGTACCTGGAGTGGGTGGTAATTCTGATAGAACTATTTTTGAAGTGACATTTAAAATAGGTTGAGAATAGCCACAGCAATGTGGTGAGAGAGCCAGGCAGTGGTGTCACTGAAGGGAGTTACCACCTGTTCCTCCTTTCATGGGACAGACCTGATTTGGATAGACAGACAGGTATAACTGCGCCTAGTATCTTTGGGGCTTGCGATGATTGGGTGATGCAAACTTCCCCATGGATTGTTAATCATCCACTGGGCTCTTCTGGAGGCATTTTTGTGTGGGGTGAATTTTGGGGAATGGCTGTATCGATCTTGTGGAGGGAAACAAATAGTAAAATAAAACAAGATGGTAGCCTGCTGGAATCCATGTTCAGTCCATGCAGCCCCCACATGCTGCAAGGGAAGAGGGAGCTGGTACCCCCTCTTCCTTCGGGATCTACCTGCTACAAGGGGAAGGGGGCTGGTATGCGCACTCTGGGGATTTTTCCGCTGCTTAGCGCATCCAGCCCGTATTTCATATGCTTGTGGCAGCTTCCACGAGTGGCACTAGCGATCTCCCTCCCCGTGGCCACCTCTCAGGTGAAAGGCATGCTAGAGATCTCCCTCCCCCTCCAACTCCCTTCTCCACATTTGCTTCTCATCCGAGAGGCACGCTAGACATCTCCCTTCCTCTCAGCTGAGAGGTGCACTAGAGATCTCCGTCGCCACCTCTTGACTGAGAGGCAGCTGGGGGCGGGGAGGGAAATCTCTAGCATACCTCTCTGTTGAGAGGCAGCTGTGAGTGAGGGCAATTGCTATCGCTCCGGCCTCTTAGCTGGCCACGCACGCTAGGCAAGACTCTATGGTGCTGGTGACCTGGATGCCAGGGAGGCTGTGGGCAAACCTAATTGAAGGGACATGGACATGTAGGTGTCCGCCGTCTCTTAGTCCTGATTGGCCTGTATGGTGGGCCCGCAGTGCCCCTGGACTCTCCATCGTGAGTGGTGACTCTGTGGTGATCGTGTGGCGGATGTCTAATAAACAGGTAGGCAGAAACGCGCTTGGTGAAGGTGGGCTATCGTCTGCTTTGATTTCACCCCAAAATAAACATTGTGTCCTGACTTTAAAAGGAGTGGTGGTGTTGCCTGTCAGGTACCTAAAAGACAGAGCATCCCTCTGTTTAGTATAATCCCTCTGATTTATAATCTCTACCATGGGCTGAGCAAAGGGGTGGACACCGAGGCTCTAGGCCTTCAAATCCTTATGCAGATTATTAAATATACTCCTAGAAGCAGCCTCATTGAAATCAATGGCATTAGATGCAGGCATAAAGTTAAGCAGGTTCATAAGCTTTTGCAGAGTAAAGGACCATGGAATCCCTAAATGCTAAACCTAAGCTTTGATGCTGTAGATCTGTGATCCCTCTTCCCGTCTGTAAAATGGGAGTGAGTCTCCTGCATGGGCAAGTTGTGATGATCAGTTAGTTAACGCTTATAATAGGGAGCCTCGGGCCTAGGGGCCAAATAGGATGACTATACCTCTCCTTTAAAAGAGGATGCTTATGAAAAATACATGTTACAGGGCTGCACTGGAACCATTGCAGCCCTGTAACATGTATTTTTCATAAGCACCCGATTTTAAAGGGGAGGTATGGCCACCCTAGGATCAAATGTGGCCTGTGGTTAGTTTTAAACCCCGCCTTCCCAATTGCTGAATCTGTCCCCTGGATCCAATCCTTAAACAACAATAGACTGAACACAGGGAAAGGGAGTAGAGATGAGGGTGTGTGCAGAAGGATAGGGGACTGATCCATAATCTGGACCCTCCTTCCCCTGAGTGCACCCCCGCCTTCTACGTTGCCCTTGCAGATTGAAAATTAGTACAAAGTGTCCCCTAGGAGGGCGAGGGTTCCCCACCCCGGTTTATACAGTACTCTGAAGTTGCAAGTTGAAATATGCAAGCAACATAGAATGACAATGCACTTTCCTTCCAAAATCCAACCTACACTGAGCCGTGGAATTCACAGCTTGTGATTGTAAAAGCCTCCCTGGTGATCACCCCCATACAAATGTCTGTTGTGTCCCTTCTTCTACATACCCAAGAGATGGTCTTGGTTGCTTGTCTGAGTGTGTGTTTTTAACAGGGAATATGAAGATTATGCAGTTTGGCATGGGATCATGCTGAATTTGGCTTGCCCTCAAGGTTGGCAGGAGAATGTTTTGGGGATTGGTCTGAAGTACAGCTTGCACAAGGCTGGCACAGTCATCCTTGAGGAGTGACAGCAGGCACTGTATGCCTGGGAAAGTGGGAGTGTATGGAAACAGCAGACTTATTCCATAGAGGAGGTGGCAGTTTGGATCTGGGCACCGAAGATGTGATTCCTGTCCTTCTGTTAAGTGTCAAGAGGATGCTGTGCTGTCGTCTGATGGCTCCAGCCCATGCACGGCACTTTGATTAACAAGCCTGTTTTGCATAAATCGACCCCTTGGATCAACTCCATTATCTTTGTAAATAGAGGAGGGACAAAGTCATGCCTGCCATCCCTCCGCTCCTCAATGCAATAAAGAAAAGGGGGATGGGCCAGGCTGGGGAATGAATGCACAGCTGTGCAGTTGCCGTTCTGGTGACCTTTGAATCACTGCTTGGATTTCCCTTCCATGCACAAAATCTTTGACATCTTGCTCGCAAACTAGATAGCTCCTGGCCTACCTTGGAAACCTCCGGTGTAAACTGCTAAGAGAAATACATGACAAACTGTGCAAGGGTTATAAGGTGAGTATCCTTTAGCAAACAATGGGTGTCTCAAGTTCACTTAAAGTGTTGTTCCTCCCTGCCCCCTCACTGATCCTCTTCCTTCACAATGGTGTGTGTGCTGGAGAGCTTGCTGTCACCTCTTGTTCCTCTTTAAGGACTCTGGGGTAAGGACTTGTTTGTACAGAGACTTCAATCCCAGCTGCTGTCACGATGCAGGTGATGTAATACTAATGATAATTCTCCTCTTTAGTGCTGTTTAAGTGAGTCCATATGAGCCCCTTTTCCCTGGAATTGTTTGTTGTGTTTTGTCTATAGCAATACTTGAGGCTGTTGGAGGAAAACAGGTTAAAGCACATTTTTTTTCTGAGACCCAGGATTTTAAAATGCCAGCATTCCCTGTGGCTCAGAGATAGAAGGCCTTCCACACCATCGCCTCAAATGTCAACTTTATCAGCTGTTAAGAGACCGCTGGATTGCTCCAATTCCCAAAGTCAGAGGATATTGAACAGCATTCCTCTGGACTCAGGTGTCCCTGCAGTTTTAAGATCTGTAGCAGTCTTTGGTCATTTAGCCCAGGGTGTCAGAACACAGATGTTAGTATCCTCTATTTGATGTAGTGCTGTCACCAGATGTTTACTGTATTTTATATATGTTCAATTTTTGTTATTTTGTACATAGTCTTGGTTGTTTTTTTTTTCTATTTTAGATTTGTCAGTTTTTCCACTACAAACAAGATGAAAGCCAAAAATAAAGAATAAAATTGTACCCCTTAAAAGCCAGAGCAGTTGTGATCACACTGTAGCAGTGTTCAGGAGAGCTTTGACCAGGATTCGGGCCTTGTTGTGTTGGGGGTATGTACCGCTCCAAAGGAAAACAGCGGGTGCAGTCATCACTCATTAAAGTCGATGTGAGTTGAGCCATTCGCTTCAGTGAGGACAGATGCACCCCGCAAGCTCACAAACGGATTGCTGTTTGCCACATTTCAAGCTGTGCTGGTGTAGCGATGGGTTGGGTGGGGCATCAGGATTTTAAAATGGATTTGAATAGCTTTTTAATTTTGTTTTTATTATTGTAAGCTGCCATGAGCCTTTAAGGGAAGGGCGGCAAAGAAATATGAATAAATAAATGGATATTGTAGGCTGTTTGGTGGGGTTTTCCTATGAAACTCCTAGCTGCCAGCAGAGTACAATGGAAAAGCTCTGTTCTTGTAAATACAGAGGTATGTTTGTGCAAAGAAGTGTGGTAGACAAAGTAAGGTTGCCATGCTGGGGCTGGCTTCTTCTGGAGTACGTTAGGTGTGGTAAGTGGTTTCTCAGTTTTGCAGAGTTAGTCTGCATATCTTGAGCTGTAAGTTGTAGTCAAGGGATTGTAGATGGTAAGTCCTTTGGGAACGAGGTTGTCTTTTTTCAATTTGTTCAGAAAAATAGATGTTGAGCTTGGCTTCAGTTTCTTCAGGTTGTGAAGTTTCCATTCATATATAGGGTGTTTTTAAACGAGAGCGGTGGGAGGGGACCCGTGGTCGGTGTGTCAGGGGACGGGGTGCAAGGGGGCGATGGCCAGTAAGGGCAACCCGGAGGGAATGGGGCTACAATGGGAGGGAACCGTGTGGCCAGAGGAACAAAGGGGAGCTATGATACAGACCGGGCAGAGCTTACTACCAGGCTCCGGGGCATGGGGCCAAGGAAAGCGGAGAAAAGAAGGGCAGATAGGAGGGGAATGGATTGAAGGGAATAGGGGATGTCCCACGGAGCAAACAGGGAAACCTCTCAGCTGTTCTCCGATCGCCAGGAGACTGAATACTCAGCATGAGCCCCAGACAAGCTGGCCTACAAACGCTGATGGCTCATCATCGAGGTCAAGGGACAAGGGGCTGGGGAACCAGAGACAGGGAACTGAGGGAGCAATGGAGAACTGGAGACCAGGGGCTAGGGACCCAAGCTGGGGGAGCAGCGAGGAACTAAGGGAGCAACGAGGAACTAAGGGAGCAACGAGGAACCAAAGAAAGGGAACAAGGGAACCAAAGCTGGGGGGAGCAACGGGGAACTAGGGGAGCAATGGGGAACGACAAGGGATTAGGGGAACCAGAGCTGGGGGAGCAAAAGGAAAATAGGGGAGCAACAGAGAACAAGAGATTAAGGGAACCAGAGCTGGGGGAGCAACAAGGAACTAAGGGAGCAAGGGGGCAACAGGAAACAGGAGACCAAGGATTAAGGGAACCAGGGCAGGGGGAGCAACAAGGCGCTAAAGGGGGAACAAGGGACAAGAAATGAAGGGAACCAGAGCAGGAGGAGCAACAGGGAACTAGGGGAGCAACAAGGAGCTAAGGTGGCAACAGGGAACAAGGTAAGAAACTGCTAATGAGAAACAGGTGGGCAGGAATCAAGAGGGCAAGACAATCCGAGCTACCAGAAAGGGAAAGGGGGGAACAGAGCCAGAGGGGGCTAGACAAGAAACAGGCCAAAGAGCTGTAGCCCCAAAGACTAGAAAACAGCTAGAAGGAAGACAGTAGGCAGACAGGATCACAGTCACAAGCTGATGTCCCACAGCTTGCAACTGTTCCCATCAGGCCTTTTATCCGGGAGGAGTCAAGCAACGCAACGCAAGGCACCAGGCATAAAGGGGGAATGTTCTATCAAGCCCAGCTGCCATATGGTGCTGAGGAAACTTCCCTACCTACCAAGGTCAGGGTCACAGGTTCAAGCCTGGACCCTGACAGCTTCACACAGGCAGCTTCTGGCATGGCTGCCCCGTCCATGGAAATGGCCACCCTGGCCTGCCTGAGGCCCTCCTGATTTTCCAGGAGTGCTCCATGGGTGGCCATGGGTGGCCAGTGTGTGGATCACGGGAGCGCACTTCCCCATGCACTAATTCAAATGAGTGGTTGGACGCCTGGACAGTGGGGGGGCCATGCGTGGACCTGTCTTGTTTTAAAACACCTATATATACACCTTACCATATAGATTGATTTATTTAAATTTATTACCTTGCCCTTCCCACCAAGGTGGCTCAGGGCGGCTTACAATATTAAAATTATTAAAATATTACAACACACATATAAAACAAACATATAAACACACAAACATATGTGTGTATAAAATACACATATTACAACACACACATAAAACAAACCAAAAGCACAAAAACGTAAAAGCACATAAAATAGACTAGAATTTTTCTAAAATTATGTATACCTAGGCAATTTTTTTCCAGTTCCACCCATTTTATCATTGGTACGGTGTGGTACCAATACTTCACTGCACTCATTGAAGCCGTTTTAGCCGATTTTAGACGAGTGGGGGAACCCAGCGGGTTCAAGAACCTGCTCCTAGAAACATCGCTTGGGGAGCACCCAGAAGCACCAGAAGTCTCCCAGCCACCACCAAAACAGCGGCACGCACATCAGCTCCAAAACCGGATTTGTCTGGTTGTCAAACCTTGATATCGGGGTTTGACAGTTACGATTTCGGAACTAACGCATGAGCAGCCATTCCAACGGCGGCCAGGCGACCCCCGATGCATTCAAACGCTCCCCACGCAACCCCCCTAAATGCAGATTTTGAAACTTGCCAGGTTCCCCCGCCTGTCCAAAAACGGCCTTTATGATATAACCTTGTGATGGGTAAACTGATGCCCCCTTTATCTTTTGGTCTATGTGGTACTTGCTTACTAAGGCCCTTTCCACGCAGACACTCTAACACCAATAAAATGGGTGTCACACTCCACTGCACATGGTAGATATATATATTACACACACACACACACACACACACACACTCCACTGCACATGGTAGATATATATATTACACACACACACACACACTTTATACTATATTATATTCTATATAAGTTGGCTGTTCAGTTGCTTTCCAAGTATCTCTCTACATATATATCAGAATATACATATTCATATATATAAAATAAACCTCGGTATATACCTCAACGCTTTGCTCAGTCTATACTTCTAACTCCAGACTTGCCTGAGGAAGGACCCTGTGGGGTCCGAAAGCTCGCACACCTCCACCCACTGGAGTTGGTCCAATAAAAGATCTCACTGTACTACTTTGTCTCTATTGCCAAAGAAGCATGGGAAGACATTTGCTGGATGGATATAACCTATGGGAGCGACTAGGTTACATCTTAAACCAAAGAAAGTAGCACCGCCTTAAATCAAAGTCTGTCCTGAGTCGTGCAGGCCATTGGACTGTTATGGTTACTGCACAAGGCCGTTGCCGGAAGATTGAATTCCCAGGGATGTCTATTTATTTATTTATTTACAAAATTTGTATCCTGCTTTCTCCCGCCACAGGCAGCCCAAAGTGGCTAACAACAATACATAGAATATAATAAAAACATTTCAATTAAATAAATAAAAAAATTCAACAATAAAATAAAACAACCATAAAACACCCCCCACCACCAGCCTTCTCCCTCGCCAAGTGCCTGACGGAACAGCCAGGTTTGGCAGTTCCTACGGAAGGTTGGGAGGTCTGGGGACAACCGTGCCCCCACCGGGAGGGAATTATTTATTTATTTATTTTATTGCATTTATATGCCACCCCATGCCCACGACATCTCGGGGTCTGCTTCCAACACAATATAAAACAATACATTAAAACATTAAAATCTACAGTATCATCATTAAAACCCATTTAAAACACCCCCACACAAATTTAGCCCCCCCTCCCCTTCCTCCCTCCTCCCTGCCTGGGAGAACAGCTATGTCTTACAGGCCCGACGGAAGGCCAACGGACTTGGGGCCAGCTGTGCTTCCTCTGGGAGGGAGTTCCACAGCCGGGGCCCAGCCACTGAGAACGCCCTCTCCATTGTAGCCCCCCGTTTTACGTGGGGGACCTCCAGGAGGGCGCTGCCGGTGGACCGGAGGGTCTGTCCTGAGTCGCGGAGGGTGAGGCGGTCCCTGAGGTATCCCGGTCCAAGACCGTACAGGGCCTTATAGATCAAAGTCAAAACCTTGAACCTGGCTCGGCACGTTACAGGCAGCCAGTGCAGTGCACGGAGCACCGGTGTTGTGCTCTCGTCGGCCTGCCCCTGTTAAGAGACGGGCCGCCGCATTCTGCACTAGCTGCAACCTCCAGGCCAGCGTCAGGGGAAGCCCCCCACGTAGAGCGCGTTACAGTAGTCCAGCCTCGAGGTGATGAAGACATGGATCAAAGTGGCCAGGTCGGGTATGGAGATGTACAGGCGCAGCCTCCGAACCAGATACAGCTGGCGGAACACCGCCTTCGCCACCATATCCACCTGCTGATCTAGACGGAGACCCCCAGAATGGGAAGGAATAGATCACAATCAGGTTGTATCTCACAACCTGGAGATCTAAGCTCAATCGCATCCAGAATCACAAACTAAACTGTCAGGCGTTGCTTTCCACGAGTGCCGTCAGGCCCAGGCAGGGTAAAGCAGAGCTGGAACTCGGGTTATCAGTCCAAAGAGGCGATCCAGCTTGCATAGTCAAACAGCAAGTCAGAAGGTCGGAGCCAAGGTCAGTCTGATATAGGACAGGTCTAGGGAAGGGTGAGCAAGGGCCGGACTGTGGGTTCAGGATTGGGCAGACTGGGGAACAGATGGGCAGGAATGAGGGCAAGGAGCTAAGATGGGGATGAGCAACAGGACATAGGAGCCAGAGACACATTGCTCCATCTGGTTTCCTCTGGGAACTAGGCAGCCTTATAATCAGACAGGAACCAATCCTGAGCCAACAGGGGTGTGGCCACAACCTGCAGTAGAGAGCCTGGAGGGGAGCAACAAGGTGGTGAAGTTGCAGCACAGTCAGCCAGTGGCTCCGAGAGATCAGGGCCACTGGTTCAAGTCCCAGGTCCTGACACAAAATGGGCCTTGGTACCTGCACCTACTGACGTCGACAGTACTTTGTCCAGTGCTGGATTTGGCCCAGGAAAGCTCTGCTCAACACAAAGAGCCATTCTGCTTGTTTCTCTTGGGTTAATTCCTTGGCCGAGTCTAGCTCCTGGGGTGAAGTGCTCTCTCAAAGAGAGACTTAACAAGATGTGTAAGGAAGCAAAAGGCTTTTGATTCACAACTCATATTGCCTCTTGTTTGGGCAGGAGCCCATGCTGAAGCAAAGAGCAGGATCAGAAGGCCAAGAGCCGTGACTGGCAGGCACGCTTGGCTACCCCTGTGATCCTGTCTCACGTGGGTACCACTCAGCATACAAATGAGAGAGGCTACCTCACCCCTGGCTTTAACAGATCTGGCCTCATGAAGTCATGGCTGAGGCAGTAGCTTCTGATTGAGCTGCCTGGCGTGTCTGCCACTGTTGTCATCTCCCCTAGGCCAGCGCATAAGGCAGAGAATCCTGCGTAAGCATTTATAAACAGCTGGAGTTTGCCATGACATGGTGATGAAGAGGAAAAGAAACAAAGTTGACATCGGAGGGTTCCTATTGAGTGGCAGGAAAGGAGAGAGTCAGTAGGTTCCATGATTTGTCCTGAGTTTTTGAGCTGCCAGATTTACAGAGAGTAACTTGGAAGACATTTTGTAGCAATTGCCAGGAGACTAGTTGCTCAGCTCATGTGGGAACAGAGAGAAAAATAGGGTTGTGTCATTGGCGCGATGATCAATTCTTGCTTATATGTATTCTTGGAGTGGGAGACAATCAGTTCAGCTCGTCTCAAGCATTTAGTTGAAGGACTTGGGAGGAAGGAATGGTCTTAAAGCAGATGCATAGGCTGGTGTGTCAGGAGATATTAGTGCTATTCCCAGCTCTGCTGCAAATTCAACACCCAACTTTGGAACATCATGTCAGCACTATGTGCCTCAGTTTCTTCTTCTGTAAAGTGGAGACAATAGTTCTTGACTCTGAAAGGGCTTTTGAGGAGGCAAGGTTTGATTAATGAATGGCTATAAAGTGTTTGGAGATCTCCTATAGGAGAGCTGTCAAAGGCTCCTAGCTCTCTCTGGCATGACGCAGTTGGGTTGTTGGTGCTTGTCTCTTCAAAGGGCATTATTAGTGGGATTGGCCATCCAAGTAGAGCTCGATGTTTGGTTTGTGAAGACTATTTTCTTTATTTAGTGCTTGTATACATGATTAACTGTTTAATTGGGGAGTTAGAAGTTTGTCAAAATGCTTTGCTCCATTGTAATTTCCAGGTCATCGTGAAGTTAGACACCTCGTTGCCATAGGAATGATAACTCCAAATTATATCTCTCTCTCTGCTTCCCTTGGAGTAAGATTCACATTCCATTCATTCACTCAAAAGAAAGGCGCATTCCATGATGCTTCATTGCCAGATAAGAGCAGCCTATTCCACCATAAGGGAAATTGACTATTGATCATGTGTATGCTCTGCTGAGTGGTAAATAACTGCTCAGTAAACATCACTGCAGTTAATTACTCTGCAGTAAAGTGTTTGTGCAAACCCTCATTGTGTTCCCTGTGAATTACGCAGTAAGGGAAGATGGCCAGATAGTTTTCCCTCTGTGACATCCTATAAAAAACAGCAATTTCAAACTGGAAATAAGTCCCAAAGGGGTGTGAGCATTATCTATGGTTCAGAGGTAAGAAAACTGAGGCACAGAAAGCCTGAGGTGCCAGGAAGAGCCTGCAGACTGTATAAAATCCAGTGACGTCTGACTGGTCCTGCCATGCTTGGTTTGACTCAATACCCTCATTCTCAGGCTGGGTTTCCTGATGCTGTGACCTCATAGTGTTCCATAGAGGGCAGAACTATGTCAGAAAGGGAGCGGAGTTAGGTGTTCTTCACCCCGTTTCCTGAGATGACACTGCCCCATGGGGTGCTGTGATGCCACAGAGCTCCATGGTGAGAGGGGCTACCTCCATTACATTGGGCTCTGGTTCAGAATGGCCCGTCTGCATTGGGACCAGGTTCATATCAGCCTTGGACTGGGTAGACTTCTCCCCCATCCAAGCTGGGCTCTAAGGCCAGACTTTTTGCAAGTATGTGACCTGTCCACAAATCTACCTGAATGGCCATTCTGCAGGGCGTTTCCAGTGCCACTTTCTTTTATCTGATTGTCTGTCATCCCTCCATTTGCAGCTATCCTGATGTTCCTGTAAATCCAGCCAAGAATCTCCTTTAGCCCAGGAGGGATTCCTTCTATCAAAAAACCCTCTCCCTCTGCCTTGCTTGCCTGCACTCTCAAGATGGCATCCGATAGCCCAGAGTCGCTGATGGCCTTGTGCACAGATTACTGCCTTCGCAACCTGGAGGGGACCCTATGCTACCTACTGGACAATGAGACCCTCCGACTTCACCCCGACATCTTCCTGCCAAGCGAGATCTGTGACAAGCTCGTCAATGAGTATGTCACCAGCTCAGATGGATAAGATTATTATTGGCGACAGTGGGTGGGGAAGGAAAACCAGGACTAGCTTAGTACATAAGATGTGAGCCAGGGTAGATTAGCAGGTAAAGTGTTGGACTTGGACCTGAGAGACCAGCGTTTAAATCTCAGCCATGAAGTCAGTAGTTTTAGCCTCAGTTCCTCATCTGTAAAATGGGAATAATAATGGCAGAGTTGTTGTGTAGGTGAACTAGAAAAAACTTCATAAAGCACTTTGAGCATGGATTAATAGATAGGGTTAGGAACATGTGCATCAGAACAAATGTTTGTTAGGGAGAGATTTTCATATGGGGTGATAACTAGACACTCCCAATAGCCAACAGCAGATTTGAGGAGAAAAGGGTGGCCTCTCTCTCACACGCATTTTATCATGGGGTGATGATGCTAGGGCCGTAACGCAGCGAGTACCAGTTGTGACCATTTTAAAGCTAGTCTCTGTGCTGAGTCCTCTGCCTCTCATATAGGTACATGGAGCTGGTGAACGCAGACAGCATCTTTGAACACAACGAGAGCTTCTTCACCCTATTCTCAGACCCTCGGAGCACCAGGCTCGCCCGAATCCATTTGCGGGATGACATAGTGCAGGACCAGGATTTGGAAGCCATCAGAAAGCAGGTACGATCGCACTGATCTCCTCTAGGCCAAAGTGGAGACAATTTAGGCAGGAGCAGAGATTGGTTTTATTACTTACATCGTATGTGTCCTACGTGTGGGAAACTCACAGCATCTTGAGACCTAGCCTGTCCTTTCAGGAGGAAATAGGTGCAAGATCAATAGCTCTGGGGAACATAGGTCTACTGTAAGTCCCAATCTCTCCTAGTAGGTGGGCTGTAGAAAACGTTGGAGCACTGGCTGGTGTTGGGGGTGGGTGGGTGGGGTGGAATGTATTATCGCCAGCAGCGGGCACTGTAGAGAACAGTTGGGGAGCATTGGCTGGAAGGATCAGGCAGGGGATAGAGTTATTGTAGTAGGGGATGCTGCAGAAAATGATGGGGGAGCACTGAGGAACACAGGGCTATTGTGAGAAGAGGTGGAGGTACAGGCTGGATTGGGGGTGGGGGGGTGATGGAAGAGTGGGGGTGGTTGTTTTTAATTTATGATTTATTTATTTTTTCATGTTGCTAGGGACTGAGGAGGGGAGAGGGGTGCTGGGATAGCCACGACTCCCCTGCGAGAGGAAGGGGTATGGACTGGGGAGGGATCTTGCATAGGAAGAGAGAGATCATAAACTGGAATAGAATAGTATGGGGAGAGCTGGGTTTAGGGGATTGTATCTATTATGCAATTTATTCATGTTTGATGAACTTGCTATTTTTATCATTGTGAACCACCCTGAGCTTCTTTGGATAAGGTGACCTATTAATCAGAATTAATAATAATAATCTTTATTATAATAATAATAATAATAATAATAATATTTATTTTTATATAGCGCCTCCCCGTCATGGCACTCAGAGTGCTTTACATATCACTAACACCGCTTTTTAAATCCTTACAACAACCCTGTTTTCCATCTGCCCCGTTAGAGGGCCGATATACGGGTGTCCCACTTCACCGAAGAGCCTGCCCTTGTGGGTCCGGTGAGGTGGAACCAGTGGCTCACACTCTGCCGCACTGTAGATTATATGTCGACACTAGAGAGAGGTTACTCTCTCCTTTTTTAAAATCTTTTTCAGGAAGCTCACAGGAGGTTTATGCCTCCTTTTTTACTGGCTGATAGGACTCCAGCCATAACTCTTGCTGTTGCAAAATTCTTGGCCTATGCGTGTAGGATTAGAACACAATGTTTTAAGGCTTGGGGATTGGAATAGGTCAGTTTATTTAAATGTTTTCTAGTTATTTTTTTTTAGTTATGTATCCCACAGGAGGATTGTTTTACTTTTGTATCTCTATTCTCGTATGATTCTATTCTGTTGTGTTTGTATTTGTTTGTGTCTGTGCCATGACCTGTGGTCAAACATTCCAATAAATTCATTCAGCTACAACAATCCGGTGAGGTAGGTTAGTCTGAGAGAATAATGTGACTGGCCCAAGGTCACCCAGTGAGTTTCTGGCTAAGGCGAGACTAGAACCAGGATCCCTGCCTACCTCCCGGTCCGAGTACTGCACACTTAGCCATTACACCCCACTGGCTTGCAATAATACATTGCAGTCCCATTGTCTCCCAGCAGGGGGAGCTGTAGAAAATGGTGTGGGCGCAAAGGCTATGAAGTATTTCTAAGCCTTTGTCTCCCTGCCTTTCAGGACCTCATCGAACTGTACCTGACTAACTGCGAGAAGCTGACAGCCAAGAGCCTGCAGACCCTCATGAGCTTCAGCCACACGCTACTCTCCCTCAGCCTCTTTGGTTGTAGCAATATCTTCTACGAGGAAGAGAACCCCGGGGGCTGCGAGGACGACTGCCTGGTGAACCCCACCCGCCAGGTCTTGGTCAAGGACTTTACCTTTGAGGGCTTCAGCCGCCTGCGCTTCCTGAACCTGGGCCGGATGACTGAGGGGGTGAACGTGGAGACCTTGCTTCGGCCTCTGGCCTCCCTCACTGCCTTGGATCTGTCTGGGATCCAGCTGAACGAGGTCATGTTTCTCACCCAGTGGAAGGACAGTCTGGTTTCCTTAGTACTTTATAACATGGACCTGTCGGAGGAGCACATCCAAGTCATCGCCCGGCTCCACAAGCTCAGGTCAGCGGAGGCTTCCCTCCATATTTGTTCTGCCCCCTTCGCTGGTCATTGGGAGCCTCTGATCCACTCAGTGTCCTTCAAAATGTCTCCCTGTCAGGGAACCTCAGGCCTAGAGGCCACATGTGACCCGTGGCTAGTTTTTATTCCCCCTCCCCCTGCTTTCCAGTTCCTGAATGTTCCGTAGATCCAGTTCCTACCCACAAGCACTGAAATATTTGCAACTGCGGTGAGATACAGACTGTAGCTCTCCGTAGGACCACTGCGGTCAGGGAGAGTATGTGGAATTAGCAAACCCCTGCTGCCATGCAACAGGCCTGCTTTCTTGGAGGGATTTATATAGTCTTTCAGTTTCTTAAGCTCTGGCCTAGATCTCAGAGTACATAACAAAGCCCCACGCTCCTCATTAGGGAGAGCATATATAGCACTCCCCTCCAACATCCCCTTATTTGCCATGCCTTCTCCACCAGATCATTAAGCTGTTATATCTGGGCTCTTTAAAATTCATAGGGCTCCAACAAAAGTCTCTTAAGTTCTCATGACAGATCCCACCTGGACGTGGAGCCAGCTCTCTGTAGCAGAATCCCAGCCTGCATTGGGGTCACTTCCGTCGCTGCTCCTGCTTCCCTGGGTGCTTCTTAGGAGGAGACCACTCTGAAGAGCTCCTGCTCCTTCAGCCACAAACACAGGCAACTGAGCAGACTCTGCCTTCTATAAGTCTGGAGCATGCCCAGAACGGCTCACTCTTACTGAGCATGCTCTGGGACTTTGCCTCTGGGAATGACTGCAGTCCCTAGTGAGCATGCCTGAAGTGCTGCTGGAGGGGTTTCAGGGCCCACAGTACTGCACCCTGTTACACAAACCATGGAACATCTTCTGGTCAGTCAGCTCCTGGTTGAACCCTGTACTGCAGAGGGCTTTGCCAGGGCCCCAGATGGAGTTATATCATGTGCCCAGCATCGGAGCGATGTATGAACATGGTGGCAGGACATGATGAGAGAGAGAGAACACACTGAAAGAGCGAGTGCAGGAAAGGGAAGGACAGGGGCTGGATCCATGACAGAAATCTGTGATCTAGAGCAGGGTTGGGGAACCTTTTCCTTCCCAGGGGCCACTTTGGAAATTAGCACAAGCTCTGAGGGTCGCAGAGACGTTGGAGGAGGGGAATGATTAAAGGGTCCCTTCAGGAAGTGGAGGATCCTAGATCTGTCCCCCATACTTGTGTACATGCCCTCATCTCTCCTCCCTTACCCCCCTCAATCTTTCAGTGCTTGGGAGTAGGAACGAGATTCAGGGGCTGATCCAGGAATTGAAAAGCAGCCTAATAAACTAACAGAGAACCACATTTGGTTCCCCACTCATGATCTAGCCTCTCCCCTTCCTTTCCCATCCTGAGTATCCCTGTTGGATACCCCCCCCACACACACACCTTCTGTGAGGCCCTCGGAGCTTGTACTAATTGTGGCTCTGGCAGGGAAAAGGTTCCCCGCCCTTGCTGTAACAGTATGGTCTGGTGCTTGTACATTTGTGCAGGATTCAGTTCTCAAGCACCCCGTTTCACTGTTGTTGTCTCCAATACCAGTGCTCTTTATTTACAGCTTCACAAAGATCTCTCGGCAGCTGACAGTCTCTTTATGGCAAGCCCCCATCCCAGTACATTTAGTGGCGAGTCCCTTGCTGGATTCCCAGCCACACCCTCTTTTTGCTCTGGTGCTCCTGTCAATACATCCTGCAGCTCCGAGCTGGTGATTCTCCAGCACCCTGGCTTCTGCCTGCCTGCCTGCCTGCCTTTTGGGGCCAGAGCTGCCAGCCTTCAAGCTTCCATGCTCAGCCTTTCTCCCTAGTGGTCTAGCAACTAACTGCTCCTTGCTGCCTCTTTATAAGCCCAGCCCTGATCACCTGACCTAACCTGCTCCTAGTTACATGGTTGACTGGAAACACCTGAGCTAAGTTCTGCTTCACATCAACCCTTTCTGTGCTGAAACTCAGGTGCCTTATAGGCATATGCCATTTCCAGCTTGCTCCACAGGGGATTCTGAATTTCCCCTGCAGGATCTTGATCCTGCTGTTCCTACCCAGACGGAAGCCCCTGGATTTTTGCCTGCATGAGGGTTGCAGGATCAGACCCTTGGTGAGAGGACTGTTCTGTCTCTCTCCCCCTCCCCCCGGTCTCTCAGATTGTAAGCCCTAGGGCAGGGACTGTGTCTGTTCCATTACTTTGTAAAGCGCCAGGTACATTGCTGGCGCTATATACATGCTTAATAATAATAATAATAATAATAATACCCGATTCTTACATAGGGTTGCTGCTAATCCCTAGGCACACACAGCTGCTGGGATTGTGGGGATAACTGCACGGGAAAGCTGACTCAAGCTAATGTTTTGTCGAATGGGAAAGTCCAAAGTTTGAGCTGGAAAACTTAGTATTCTGTAGCTGAACTCACACACCTGAGTGCCACATACGCCCATCACGTGTGTATTAAGCAGAGGATCATGTGAGTGCTCAGGAATGAAAACCATCAGGCAAACATTGTCATCTAAATCATCAGGCACTGTGGCCTAGCAGTGCCACAGGACATTGTAGGGGCTCTCTGCTTGCAAACAAACACCAGCTAGGGTGCGTGCTTAGGATGCACTCCTCCACCATTAATGTCAATGGGAATTGAGCCACTGACTTCAGTGCGTTGAGGATTATGCCCTATTAGGAGAAGAATCAATGGATTTTTGCTCTTAAGACATTCCAGCAGTATGATGATTTACTGCCCCTCTAGGCTGCAGCCACCAGGGGGCGACTTGATCACGCACTCCTCCTTTCTGAAGCTGGATGTATAATGCATAACTTGCAGTCTGTGGGAGCTAGGAGTGGTTTTAAGCCCTCCTGATGCAGGCCTGCTCTGCTGGTTTTGGCATAGTTTAGACAGATGTGTAAGAGGGGATTCTAAGCCATGGAGAATGGGAGCATTTTCCCTCCCAGGGGCCGCTTTGAAGACAAGCTCCAATGGCCACAAAGACGTTGGGGCCAGGGGTGCTTATAAAGGGTGCAGCACTCAGGCAGAGGAGGGTCTAGATCATGGATCTGTCCTCTATTCTTGTTTGCAGGCCCTCACCTCTGCACCCTGAGCTCAGTCTTTCAGTGCTTGAGGGTAGAAACTGGATCCAGGGATCAGATCAAAGAACTGGAAAGGGGCCAAATAAAAACTAACCACAGGTTTCATTAGGCCCCTGGACCCGAGGTTCCTCACTCCTGCTGTAGGTATCAACATGCCTCTCCTCCTCTCTCCCAGGGAACAAATCTGACCTTCCTTTCAGGAGTGGGAAGTGGTATCAGGCTGCAATCCTAAAACCATTTTTTCATGAGCCTGCATGTTTATGATTGGAGCCGTTGCAGGCAATCCTAGAAACCTAGGGTGTGTTTAATTACAAAGTTTGATAAACTTACACTTTACACTTTTCATGCAAACGTGAAGTAGTTTGAAGGGAAGAGGTAATACTCTGCCCTGGCTGCTCCGAAGCACCTTGAGCAAGACATTTAACCAGCTCTGCTCCATAGCTAGAGAAACCATTAGATGCCTGGATGTGACCGAGCAATGCGAAAGGGAGGCTGTTGGGCCAGGTCTAATTCCCATTTGAATCATCCCCATGGAGACCCCAAGCCTGGGACTAGGAGTGTAGGCATGATTTACACGGGGAGGTTGGCCTGGCGAGGTGCCATTCTGTGTCGCTGTGCTCCTTGGGAAGCAACAGTCAGTCTTGTGGGCTGCGGGACGGGTTATTGGGGGAAGCCCCTCTCAACAGTCTCCAGACTCTGCGATGCTCATTTTCAGGCACCTAGATATCTCCCGTGACCGACTGTCCAGTTACTACAAATTCAAGCTGACCCGCAGGGTGCTGAGTCTTTTCGTGGATAACCTAGTCAACCTTTCTTCGCTGGACATCTCTGGCCACACCATGCTGGAGAACTGTACCATCTCGAACCTGGAGGAAAAAGTGGGCCAGACAAGGTAAGGTTAACAGGCCAGGCAGGGTTGGAAAGGGTCCTCTATAGAAAGCTGCCCTGAACTCTGATCCCATTTGGGGAAGGGTTTCACCTTGAACTGAATGAAGTTCACGTCCCTCCTGTGGACTTTTAGAGAATAAGGATTTTAAAATAGGCCCAGCCCCTGCTCCAGGAATCCTGGGGGCACAGGTTTGAGACCCAGGGCCTGACAGGTCCTAGGTGGCTTGTGGATGTAAGTTATGATTGAAAGACCTTAAAAAATATATTAGCGGGCTATGGTCACACCAGCTCCTTGTAAGATTCATCTGAGCAGACAAGGAGCTCTGTCAGTGTCTCTGGAGAAGCAGAGCTGAGGCATGCGCAATCCCCTCTTTCCCCCAGCTCCGAGCCGGAAAAAAGCAGCATCGCTCCCTTCAGGAATCTGAAGCGGCCGCTCCAGTTCCTGGGCCTCTTCGAGACCTCCCTGTGTCGTCTGACGCATATTCCAGCCTACAAGGTAAATCGCCAGCGGGGATATTGCCTGATGGACATTCAAGACTTGGATAGGAAGAACTTTGCCTGCCTGTGGTGGTGGCTGACGTGTTTCTCAAACTTTATGTAGCGCCCCTTGTTGGAGGAAAGCAGCAGCAATGCTAGATGTTAGCCCAGTGGCTCCCTACCTCTCTCACTTCGAAGCTCAGCAGGGTTTATACATTATTTATTTTAAGCAGTGCTGTGAAGACCTGACCTGCCCCTGCATCCTCATTGGCTAGAGATGGGCAGATGGAAGGGGCTGGCTTCTCAACCCCCATCATCCTGATTGGCCAGAGGAGCAGAAGTCGTCCCCCTGTCCCTGCCTCCTTTTGAGATAATGCCTATGGGACCATGTGGGGGTTGGCGGAACGGTTCTTGACTGGTTCTGCTCTTTCCTCGCCAGGAGAACTCAGTGAGCGGTGCTCGGGGATTATTTTTCATCATACCGAGACCTCGCGTGTGGAATCCTGCAGGGTTCTGTTTTGTCCCCTCTCCTGTTCAACGTGTACATGCAGCCGCTTGGCGAGGTGGTCAGGAGGTTTGGTGTGTGGTGTCGTCATTATGCTGATGACACCCAGCTTTACCTCTCCTTTTCATCAGACCCAGACCCGGCAGTCTCGGTGCTTACTGGGTGTCTGGGGGGTGTGGGGGATTGGATGAGGGCTTAGGTTTGGGATCTGTTTTTCCCTCCCAGTTTGATGTGTTTATGTTTTTAATGTTTTAGGGTTGTAAGCCGCTTCGAGCCGCTATGCGGGAGGGGCAGGGTACTAAATTTGTCAAAATAAAATAAAATAATGTGTCAGTTACAAGAGAGAAAGGATGTTTGAGGCTGTGACCGGCAGAGGCAGACCTACCCCGCATGCGGACTAGGGAAAACTTGATCATGGAGCAGCACCGGTTCAGACTGGGGGTTGAGAAGTTCTGCCCTGCCCAGTCTTTGTGGGACAGGAAAGGAAACAATCTCTCAGAAAGTAAACTCTTACCCCCCCGCTTCTGCCTGCCCTCCTGGAGCCCAAAGGACACTGGAGAGCCGATGTTAAAGGCTAAAGAAGGAAAGATTTTACCTACACAACCCTCCTTGGTGACCCTCCGAGTGACACCATCTTGCTACTCCCTAAGATTGGATTGAGAGGGAGTTCAGCCTGGGTGCTGCTATCCTGCGTATGTCGGAGTGAATGAGACTGCACCAGACTCAAGGACCTCTGGTTCAGTTCCTGGTTCAGCCAAAGACTTTCTGTGCAGCTTTGGCCAACTCACTTAGTCTTCCCTGGGCCTCAGGGCTACAGGGGTGTTGGGGAGGGGGAGTTGTTACTGAACTTGTGAGGGATTGAGCCTCCTGTGAGCATGGTAGCCACATAGCTAGTACCTGGATGGACAGATAGTTCTTGGACCTTGCACAGGGAATGAATCCTGCAGAGGATGGTGCTTGGGTGAGTTGCTCCCATAGGGCTCCTTGCTGTGAAGTGACTCCTCTCTCTTGCTGATCTCTTTCTTCCCAAGTCTGAATATTTCTGTTTTCTCTGCCAGGTGACCGGGGATAAGAACGAAGAGCAGGTGCTGAATGCCATTGAGGCATACACTGAACACCGTCCTGAAATCACATCCCGGGCCATCAACCTCCTCTTTGATATTGCCCGCATCGAGCGCTGCAACCAGCTGCTGAGGGCACTACAGGTGAGCACCCAGGCTGTGCCTGAGAGACCCCACTGCCTCCCCCGGGGACAGAAATCAGACCTCTTCTCCCAGTTCCCTAGGGCCTAATTCAAAGCCCATTGAAGCCAGTGGGAAAATCCCCTTGGCTTCAACGAATCCAGGTTCCTGGCGAGCGGTTTCTGGTATCACAATAGAAAGAAGGGCTATCTGAATGAAAAGATTAGAGAGGGATTGACCTGAATGAATGGGTGTCTCTTATGGGAGCTGTCTCTTATACACATCTAGATGTGTATAAGAGACAGCCCCTGCACTGTAGAGTTGCTGGTGGATTGCCCAATGCTCTAGGCTGGGGCCCACAACTCTATGAAGTTGCCCAGGGCAACGGCTAACTGAAAGCGGAGCTGCAGCGTGGGTGGGTCCCTCGAGCAGGTGGACCACAGCTCTGCTTTGGGCCGGTGCCCCCAGGATTGGTTGGGCTGCTCCGCAGGTGTTGCTCTCGCTAGTCCGGAGTGCTACAAGTGGGGCTGGTCCAGAGCAGGCAGGGCCTGCTTTGCTTCCACATCTGGCAGAGCGTCTTTAGACAACAGATGGGCCAGCCCAGGGGTAAAGCGGGCAGCACCCGTGCAGCCCGTCCGTCTAAAAGCACCCAAGCTGTCTCCTATGCTGCTTTCCTGGGAGAGCGTGCGTATTTTGTCTGAACAAGCCTCAAATCACATTAGAAAATTATTTACGTTACTGAGAGCATCTTTCTTATGCAGACAAGCCCCGACGCATTGGGAGGCCTTGGATGAGTCCCATGATCCCTTCCCCCACCATACATATATGAATTATTTATATAGCACAAGCAATGTGCCTGCTGGTGTGGAACAGTCAGGATTACAGAGACAACGCCCTGCCCCAAGGGACGTACAATCTAGAATGGACACAGGGAGGGGCACATAAGGAGGAATGGGAGGATACGTTTATGAAGCTGGGAGGTTGCAGGTGCACGTGCTTAGCTTAGTTAGAAGGGAGGAGTGGAGGGTCTAAAAGCTGCAGAAGGAATGGGGCCCTTGCTTCTGTGAGGAGCCCTGAAATCCTCAGATGGGCAGGTGTTAAGTAAGCGCAAAGTGGTGCTCTCATAGCAACACTGAAACCTATTTAGGGAGATCAAAATCTGAGCGCAGAGGGATAGGTGGTGGCAGGTGAACGGAACAAATTGCCGTGTCTGTTAGGAGAGGTTGTTATCGGATCATCTCCAGATAGTTTGTACAGAATATGTTGATTGCCCACTGAGCTGTCTCTCCCTGCATAAGGAGACCGCCGTACACCTCTGATAGCTCCCCTCCTGTCTTGACAGCAACTTGTTGGAGAGCAAAGCAGACGGGATCGAGGTGTCTTACAACGCCTGTGGGGTCCTCTCTCACATCATGTTCGATGGCCCAGAGGCATGGTCTATCTGTGAGCCGCGTCGAGAGGAAGTAGTGGACAGAATGTGGGCAGCCATCCAGAGCTGGGACATTAACTCCAGGAGAAACATCAATTACAGGTGAGGGTAGAGTTTTTATTTATTTATTTATTTGTTTATTCAATTTATATCCCGCCCCTCCTGCGAACATCTCGGGGCGGCTAACAAATTCAACATAAGACAATCTTAAAAAACCAATATATTAAAACAATCCATAAAAACACGACAATAAAACAGGCTGGGATAATAATAAATAAATTAGGGTGGGGGAAGATAAAACACCCCCTAACCCACCCCACCCCCCTCCCCAAAGGCCTGGGCAAACAGCCAGGTCTTACAAATTCACCGAAATGTCAAAAGGCTTGGGGCCAGGTNATATCAGCAATACTTGACCCCAGTAAAAATCCATCACGTTTTGGCAACAAGGGAAACGCTTTGCTGGAAGGGCTATGATGAAAGAGGAACATACCTGTGCGTTATTTATTGATTTTTATTTTTATTTTTTTATCCCACCCCTATCTCAAGAGTTCAGGGTGGGTTACAATACATACAATATATATATATATTTAAAAATACACATAAATACAACCAGCTTTATATTCCCTATCCCTGCCTGCTAAATGCCTGGCCTAAAAGAAAAGTCTTGCATTGCCTCTAGAAGATGACTTTCAAAATTTCCAAGAAGACTCACTGCATCCCAGATCATCAAATGAGGGGCTATGATACTGGGCATTTTCAGCCTTTTTAGCACCAAATTCCAGCTATCCATGAGCAAATTTGATCTCTGCCTGTGTTGGATGACTGCAGTGATCCCCCCCGCACTAACGCCTCCTGTTGTGTGTCTGTAGCTGGTCATCACGGCTCTCAAGTGTCACAAATACGATAAGACCATCCAGGTGACGGGGAGTGCAGCCCTCTTCTACCTCACCAACTCGGAGTACCGGGTGGAGCAGAGCGTGAAGCTGCGGCGTCAGGTGATCCAAGTGGTGCTGAACGGCATGGAATCCTACCAGGAAGTAACAGTAAGAAACCATCCAGATCTTCCATATGTTTCTTATGGCCTTTCTTTCTTAAGATCGGCATCTATGGTGATGGTGCTAGGAGGGAGGGTGGTAGCGAGTGCCTATGAGACTGTGTGGATATTTGTGGCGAGGTTGCTCAGGGAAGGCCTGAATGCTGTTTGTAGGAAGACCTCAGCTTGCCTTGCTTCCCCCTCGGTAGGTGCAACGCAACTGCTGCTTGACCTTGTGTAACTTCAGCATCCCGGAGGAGCTGGAGTTCCAGTACCGTCGTGTAAACGAGCTGCTGCTAAACATCCTCAACCTAACCCGGCAGGACGAGTCCATCCAGCGCATTGCCGTCCACCTCTGCAACGCCTTGGTCTGCCAGGTGGACAATGACCACAAGGAGGCCGTGGGCAAGATGGGGTTTGTCATGGTTGGTATGGTTCTCAATGGCGGCTTATCTCACGCGTGGCTAGATTCCATGAGGAATCCATGGTGGCTCTATTGCTTCTAGATGTCCTTGATGGACAGGGGTAGGAGCTTGTGGGCCAAATCCAGCCCACAACTGATTTGCCTCATTTTCTGTTCCTGGATTTGGACCCAGCTAAGGAGAGCCAGTCTCTCATGAGTTTATTGTCTGGAGTTGTTAAAGGAACCCCAGAAGTGGGGATTAATTGAAAGTGTTCTCCGTTAGTGAAACCGAGGCTAAGAGCAAGGCAGGGCAGCTTTGCCCTCTTGTATGGAAACTCCCAGAGGGCAGCAGTCTGGAATGCTGAGAGCTTCACACTGTACAATTGTCTTTTGCCCTCCAGCCACACTTATAAAGACCTAGCACCGGGAGTTGGCACAGTGCATAGTTTGTCACTGGCGTGTGTACAGAACAGCTGTCCATATCCAGTTTCCAGATCCGAAAGGTTACCCTGGCCAGGGGCTGGGGGAAACCTGCTGTTCACCTTGAGACTATAAAGGGTCTTACAAGCCTGCTTGGTGATATAAAAAGCAATCTCACCGAGCCAGGAAAACTTACATTCAGGGACCTGCGTTCGCAGTGTTTTCCCCATTGCCACCAATAGGAAAATCACGGGTCCCTGCCCCACGCTTAACCATGGAGGGTTACATGATATAAGAATTTGCCTCGAGATGCGCAAGGGCCAAGACCGTTTTGGGTGGGAGGAAGCACAATCTGCATTGATTGCAGGGAGAGAAGTGCCTCCTTGAGCTGCAGGGCTGAATTTGATCTGTAGCCTTCGGTTTCATCCCTGTGATTGGTGGGCAGTTCCCTGACCTGCTGTTGCTCTTCTCTCTGCTCACAGACCATGCTGAAGCTGATTCAGAAGAAGCTGGTAGATAAAACTGTAAGTGTTTTCTTTTGAAGCCTCTTTTCAAAATATACGCCATTGATATTCACTCTGTCCCCGGGCTGGATGGGTCACCTCAGAAGCCCTAAGGAATCCACATTTCCTAGTCAAACAGTCCTGCTGCACCAGCCAATGGAGTGGTGAACTTGCCCCTGGCCCAAACAACTGGACAGCAGGAACATTTTGCATGGTAGGTTGGAGATGAATGAAATAAATCTGTTTTGCTTCAAAGCCCCTTCCAAGATGATCACGGTTTCTCCTTCTTTGCCGTTGGTTTGCCAGCGTCCTGTATTACTAGAGGCCTCTACAGGCCCCTTGTGTTGCATGTGGGCTGGGACCCAAAGTGGGGTCATGCCCTCTGTGGATGGGGTCATGATCTGATTGATATTTGATATTCTTTTGCTGGCTGGCATCACGAGATTATATTTAAATTTCAAAATAAAGTCACACAGATAAAACTCTTGGAACCGCTAACCTTTCCCTCTGCCTTGGCAGTGCGATCAAGTGATGGAGTTTTCTTGGAGCGCCCTCTGGAACATCACAGATGAGACTCCCGATAACTGCGAGATGTTCCTTAACTACAGTGGCATGAAGCTCTTCCTGGAGTGTCTGAAAGTAAGCACATGGCCCTGGTTTCCTGAGACGCGTTGAAGCTCATCCTGTCCCTGCCAGTGGCTGCAGAAGCAACGTGATCCACTTTATCCAGGTGTCAACCATAGGTGACCTATCCAGACCTGCTCCGGTGCTCCTGGCTGGGACCCCTCCTGCTGCCTTCGAGCTCTAGGGTGCCTCAGTAACTGGTCTCAAGAGCGGAGAGGAGCCCTCCCTTTTAGAGAAAGCCTTCCCCACTGCACTGGAGGAGCTTTCCTAGCCCCTCTCGGCCCTTGAGACACTCCTTGGGGTGCCCGCCCGTCCCACTTTCCTCCCCCAAGGTGATCTCGGAGGGGCTGTTCCTCCTTCCACACACTGTGATCTACTGGAGATTGGCTTGTGATCTACCAGTAGCCACAAGTTACCTCTTGGCCACCTCTGCAGGGGCAGAAGGAAGAAAGCCATAGAGACGCTGTCCCCCTTCTCACACACACCACGAGCACAAGACGACTTGCTTTCTCCTGGCAGGTGTTTTCGATAGCTCTCAACTCCCTTAGCACAAGTTCCCTTGATTTCTAGTCGGACTTTTGCTTCTAATTTACTTCATGCTTTCTCTGCTGCTGTGTCAAGCGATGGAGAATTTAGCCCCGTCACGTCTGAAAATACCCAATAACTCAATTCGGTATTGTTCACACTACGCTCCTAAGCTGATATAGTGCCGGTGCCATCTGCCCCCAGTGGCCATGTTGTGAAAGTGCACACAGTGAAATCTATCCCTTTGTACCTTGCACGCCAAGCATTCTGGGATGAATTCCATGGCCTTCTCAGCAGGAGAGACACTTGGCGCTGCAGCCTGAGATTGATCTGCAGACCGTGTTTGCCAACCAAACACAGAAAGAGTTCACATTGCAAGGTACCTCACTTTAGAAAGCAAAAGGGAGCATCTACTCCTGATTTTTACGGAGCATGTACTTCGCCTTCTACTTCTGAATAACATTGCTCGACATGTGAACGATACTAAGGTACAAGCAAGTTAAAGATTCATTACGTACCTTTTCTAATTCTAATTACGTACCTTTTATAATTATGCTAGAAATTCTCCATTGCTACCCCATTATTTTGGAAGGCACCCACTCACTCAAGAGTGGAACTAGATGTTTGCCAGCTGTGCTCCTCAAATACTCCCAAAATAGCTCCCCCTTTCTGAGAACCATTGTTCTAGGAAATGCTCCAGCCTCCGGGATTTGCTGCTGCCTCCATCTCCTCAGCTGCTGCTTTGCCACATCTGTCACCCCTGAATTCCACACCCCGGTTCTATTTTATGCACGTGTCTTATTTCCTCCAGGAGTTTCCAGAGAAACAAGAGCTGCATCGCAACATGCTGGGGCTTTTGGGAAATGTGGCAGAGGTGAAAGAGCTCCGCCCACAGCTCATGACCTCCCAGTTCATCAGTGTGTTCAGGTTGGTGTATCATTGGTTAAAAAGCAGTTAGAGACAGGGAGCTGGGAGTCCTGGGGCTTGGATGCCATCCCTGATTCTGCCACCGTGGTCTTGTCTCTGTGAAAGTTGCACAGGTGAATGGAAACCTTTTAGTCAAACCAGTGTAGACACTTTGAGTCCAGTTAAGTCAGATTTATGCTATTTCAGCTTAATTTAAAAAGGATCTAGCAGAATTAGAAAAGGTACAACACATTATTATTATTATTATTATTATTATTATTACGCATTTATATAGCGCAAGCAATGTACCTGGCGCTTTACAAAGTAATGGAACAGACACGGTCTGTTCCTAGGGCTTACAATCTGAGAGACTGGGGGGGTGGTGGACACAGTCCTCTCACCAAGGGTCTGATCCTGCAACCCTCATGCAGGCAAAAATCCAGGGGCTTCCGTCTGGGTAGGAACAGCAGGATCAAGATGGTATGGATCAAGGATATGAAATGGTATGGTTTTATCCTTTCTCATAATACTAGAACTACGGGACACCAAATGACATCAGAACATAAGAAGGGCCATACGGGGTCAGACCAATGGTCCATCAAACCCATCATCCTGTTAACAACTGCGACTGCTCTCAGTCGCTTCAGAGAAGTACCTAACGGATCCTAATAAGCGGATCCATTCCCTGCCGTGTTCACTCTTGACTCCCGACAGTCAAAGGTTATGTTCCGTAAACCTACTTGGCTAATAGCCATTAATGGGCCTATCTTCCAAGTATTTACCCAGTCCTTGTTTAAACCCAGCTAGGCTATTGCCTTCACGACATCCTCTGACCATAAGTTCCACAAGCTAATTGGATGCTGAGTGGGAAAAGTACTGCCGTTTGTTTGTTTTGAATCGGCTGCCAGTTAATTTCATGGAGTGTCCCCCCCTCCTTCTAGTATTATTTGAAACGCTAACTGGCAGCTGATTTAAAACAAAAGAAAGTGCTGCTTTGTGCAGTTAATCGATAGAACTCGTTGCCAGGGGATGTTCTGAAGGCTGATAATATGACGGCTCACAAAAGGGATTGGATACATTAATAGAAGATGGTCCCATCAATAGCTATTAGCTGAGTTTGTTAGGGGATAAAACCTCTGATGGTTGGGAAATGGAACTAAAGCACGGCAGTTTGTACAATTCCTCTCCAAAGCCTCCAGTGCTGGCCATTGTCAGAGACAGGAGACTGGGCTAGATGGAACATTGCTCTGACTCCAAATGGCAATTCTTAAAACTCTGGTTTAAGTCAGTTAAGCTTGTTAAGTTCACACAAGTGAACAAGTGTGTACATAGGGGCTCCTACCGGTTTTGAAAGGCATGGTGACTGGAAGCACTGTACCGCAAAAGTTACCCCAGAGTGTTTGCACACTTCCAGAAAAAATAGTGGAGTAAAGTCTTCTGCCCCTGGGGTAAATGGCTCCTATTTATTTCAAGGAGTGTAAACAGATGGATGCAGAGGCTGCCTGCCCCCGGAGGTGCTTCAGGGTCACCCCCCTGCATCTGTCCACTTGCAGCCCCACCCAGGTCCATTTTAGACAGACCTATTGGTTGCCCCAGGCTACAGTCCACCTGCCCCCCCCCCCCCCCCCCC
>QEPC01005805.1:3927592-3942601 GCA_003113815.1 Sphenodon punctatus
GGAGCCGCTCTGGGGTGCAGAGGGCGAGGCGGCCCCTGAGGTATGAGGGGCCCAGACCGTGAAGAGCCTTGTATATTAACACCAATACCTTGAACCTGGCTCGGCATGCTATTGGCAGCCAGTGCAGAGTCCGGAGCACAGGTGCTATATGCTCCCGACGGCCCGTCCCCGACAGGAGGCGAGCCGCCACATTCTGCACTAGCTGCAGCCTCCGGACCAGGAACAAGGGCAGCCCCGCGTAGAGCGCAGAGTTCCTGCTCTGGCCAGAAATTAGTCCCGAACCGGACGGCTTTGGGTTGAATGCAGCTGGGCTCTTTTGAGCCCATGCTCAATGTGTCTGCATGGCCCCGCCCCCTATGGAGCATCATGATGTCACAACATTCCATGTAGGGTGGGGCTACATTGGAAAAGGGGTGGGGCTATGGTATTCCTTGCCCCTTTCCAGTGTGGCCACGCCCCTCAATGGAACACTGATGTCACAGCACTTTGTAGTGGGTGGGGCCTCCTGCAGCTAGGGAGCCCCAGTCTGAGCCTGAGGGGTTTGGGCAGACAAAGCACCCAGCCTGGCCTAGGTCCTATACGACCTGTTGTGTCCCATCAGGCTCGGGTCACAGGCCTGTAGGTGAGGGATATTAGCTCCCAGGCTGTGTATCCCACAAGAAGGGGCTGTCACAGGAAGTTTTGTAGAATTCAGAGACTGCACTAATTTAAAATTTTCTGAAAGAACCTCCTGCTAGGAGCCTGTCTGTCATGCCATCTGTAGCTTTATCTCAGGGGTGGGGAATGTTTTGCTCCTTGGGGCCACTTTGAAAATGAATACAAGCTCTGTGGGCTGCATAGAAGTTGGGACAGAGGTGCTTAAAGGTTGCACTCAAGAAGAGGAGAGTCCGGATCATGGATTTGTGCTAGATCTGTTCCCTTTCCTTGAGTGCACGTGCTCATCTCTGCTCCCCTACTCTCAGCTTAGTCTTTCGGTGCTCAGAGATAGGAACTAGATCCTAGGGCCAGATCCAGGAACTAGAAAGGGGCCAAATAAAAATTTGCCACGGTCCACATTTGGCCCCTAGGACTGAGGTTTTCCACCCCTGCTTTATCCCTTCTTTAAAAGCATCTGTTACTGGCCACAGTTGGCCTAAGAATTCCTATAACCCTATAGACTGGGAAGAAAGATAAATTAGCCTGAATTCTTAGCTGAGAATGATTAGAATTTAATGGGGCTGGAAATTGTCCTGCCTGTGTCTGGTGGAATCGGGTAACATTGACAACACGAGACACGTTGCTGCCTAACTCAGCTTAGATCTTTTTCGTGAGATGCCTCTTCCTTACTGGCTCCTCATCAAGTCCACACCTTGAACAAACGCCCATGTCTCCAGGATAGGATTTTCAATTCATCCCTGAGGATGTTTAGTATTTCGGGTGGCCCGGTGCTTTTGGGGGGGTGGGGTGTTTCCTTAAAGTGCCTGCTGCAACAGCTGGGTCAGTAGTGCTGGCAGGAGGCCTGCAGGATGCTCCGGTGCAGACAGTTGCTGTGAGCGGAGCAGCACGGTATGTTTCCAAAAGCTGATGCAGAGTCGATGCCTTTGGCTGTTGCAAGAACCAATAGGCCAACCAAGAACCATTGCGTGCAGCCAGTGTCCCTGCTAGCCTAGTCAAGACAGAGCCTTTAACTGACATTCTCTACAGCAGGGGTGGGGAACGTTTGCCTTTCCATGGGCCACTTTGAAAATTAGTATCCGGCTCCACAGGCTGGATAGGAATGGGGGGCAGAGGTACTTAAGGGATGTGCTCAGGTTGGGGGAAGAAAAGGAGGGTCAAGATCATGAGTGCTTGTCCTCCTCTCTGCTCCCAGGCTCCCTCTCTGTGGTTGAGGATATGGGTTGTTAGATCCGTGGACCAGATCCAGGATTTGGAAAGGGGATAAAAAACAGCCCTGGGCCAGATTTGGCCCACAGACTGCAGATTCCCCATCCCTGCTGCGCTGAAGAAGGGCACCTGGTTCTCAGCATTAATTGACCGGGATAGGATAGAAACTGGTTCCCTGTTGTGGCTCTGAGTGGGGCTGTGCTGATGTTAAGTTTCTGGCACTCTGAGACTGATTGTACCACAAGACTTCAACATGAGGAGCTGCAAGGTGCCCGTGAGATTTATTGGCATTGCCCCGTGCTTGCCAGAGCCCATGACACTTCCAGCCAGAAGTTTGGAGGAGATGCTGAAAGAAGCAGCTTTTAGTTCCTCACTTTTTGTGTCCTGTTTTGTGCAGGTCGTTTGAGCCGATCCTACGTCTTATTCCTCAAGGAATCTCTCCAGTCAGCCAGCACTGGGCTACCTGGGCTCTATACAACCTTGTCTCCGTCTACCGTAAGTTCCCTCCTGGGAGAAGTGAAGAGGTGGTTGGGGGTTTGGGTCTCTACTGTTAGGTGGCAAGGATGCTGAGAGGGCTTGGAAAACAATGTTCAAAGCTGGCCAGTCTATTTGTGGATAAGGTGCTGGACTTGGTCCTGGGAAGCCAGGGTTCAAATCCTGCCCTAGCCATAAACTCACTGGGTGGCCTTGGGCAAGTCACAGCCTCTCAGCCTCAGTTCCCCATCTGTAAAATGGGAATGTGTCTGTGTCTCCCTGTGTTCCCCTCACCCATCATGATGATTAGTAGTAGTATATAATTTCCATAGCGCTTTCAGCATTCCAAGTGCTTTGCCATCCTTATCTCGTTCACCCTCACAACAGCTCTGTGAGGTAGGTCATTATTATTCCCATTTTACAGATGGGGAACTGTGGCTGAGATATATTTGGATATGTTTTAGTATGCTATTACCCAGCCTGAACCTTTGGGAGAGGGCAGGACATAAATTTAAATAAATAAAATAGTGACTTTGCCGAACACCACTCAGCGAGTTCATGGCTAAGATGGGATTTGAACCCTGATCTTTCAGGTCCCAGTCCAGCATTGTATCACACCATCAGTCCATTCACAAGCGGTAGCTAACAAGGCAGTGCCTTGACATTCCCAAGGGCATTTGAGAGGTGTAGCCAGGAAGAAGATACCAAAGGCTTGGAGCCTGAGAATGATATGGAGTAGGAGCATGTGCCCTGCTCAGAGCCAAAAGGGGCCCAACTGGTCCCATTGGTCTCAGATTGGGTCAGACGCACTCCCAGCCCAAGCTCTCCCATCCGAGCCGGCCCTGAGGGAGCGACCGGACCCCATGGCGCTCTGTAGAGAGCAGGGCTTCCCACGGACACAGCAGAAGAACCCAGCTGCATCGGGTCCAGGTTTGGACTGGGCCCAGCACACTCGGGCTTGGGCCAAAACTTTCCGCCTGAGCAGAGCTCAGTTCAGGCTATCTCCCATTAGTGCTACCAATTAGAGATCCTTTAGACCAGAGGACGACCAAGAGGTGGGTCACGAGCCAGTCTCCAGTGTGAGCAGAGATTGCCTCTGGGGTGGAGAGGAGAGCAGGATCAGCACCCCAGAGAGTGTCTCCAGGGAGGAGACAGGAGAACTTCGCCCGGGCGGTAGGGACGGCTCTCTCTGCGGAGAGGGCTCCTTTCTGCTCCCGAGACTGGTTGCTGAGGTGCCCTAGAACTGGGAGCCAGCACCACATCTGGAGCTGGGAGCCAACCAGGGGGATTCTGGTAGATCACTTGAGTGGAAAAGCCAACCCTGTTTTCCTACCTTTTCCTTTCACAGCTGACAAGTACTGCCCCCTGCTGATCAAGGAAGGTGGAATGCCTCTGTTGAGGGACATGATTAAGATGGCTTCAGCACGGCAGGAGACCAAGGAAATGGCCCGGTAAGAAACCAATAAATAGCTCTGAAACATGTAGCTTTTGTGTGCACAATGGCAAACCTATCTGAGGCTGTGGCAGCATGGAAGGGGAGGAGACAGTGCAGGTGTAAGTAGGTGAGCAGTACACCTTTGAAGATGGAGAACATGTGAGGCTGAATGGAGCTTGGAGGGTAGTGGGATAATAATAATGATTGTTGTTGTTATTCATATATATAGCACCAGCAATGTACCTGGCACTGTGTGATCATTAGAGACAGGTCCCTGCCCCAAAGGACTTACAGTCTAGGGAAGACAAGGGAGAAGAATAAGATGGATTTTCACGTGCAGAGAGGAATCTAGATGAGGTAGTAGAGCCATGCTTCTCAACTCTGTCTCGTTATGAGGACATTTTCTGCCCAATACCAGGGTCATCTCACTGCTCATATTATCTATCAGACTTACTAACCAGGTGAGACAGCATATGAGGAGGTAAAAACAATCCACCATTTTCTCAAGCTTTCTCTTTGGATTCTGGTCTTGAATTCCTTGTTTGAAACCAATGTTAAACATCTGATTGCACATGCCTGAGAGCTGTGGTGTGATGGGGGATACTATCGGTGTTGGGTAGGGATGACTGACTGTTCCAGGAACTGACAGGGATGAGAAGTGGTGGAGGAGGCGAATAATGCCAGTAGATAATGGAAGGTACATAGATGAGATAAGGGTAACTTATAAGTGCACAATAAGGGTAGCTAGGCGGTGAATGGCAAGAGGGAGCTCAGTTGTAGACACATGGGAACATATTTTCCCTTAGGCACAGGGTGGCCTACAATTCTTTAACTTATTAACTGTAATGTTAACTACCAGCTTACAACAACCCTATGAGGCAGGTTAGGCTGAGAGATCTGTGACTGCCCCAAGGTCATCATGACTAAGGTGAGACTTGAACCAGTTGCCTCCCCCTACCTCCCGGTCCAAGTACTGCAGTCTTAACCACTACACCACACTGGCTCTCTGGTATATGATAGGTAAGCAGTTATTATTATTATTGATGTATATAGCGTCGGCAACATGCTTGGCACTGAACAATCACAAAACATAAATTCTGAACAATCATGAATGAAGAGGCAGTAATGGACGCTAGGAGGTGATCAGATATGTGACTGACAGAAGGGTGATTGGGTGTTTTTCGCCTACAGGTGGCCAATAAACCTGCCACCGATTGGTTCTGCACTACAGCACGTCCTGCTGGGTTTCGCGGCAGCCTTGTTCACATGTCTTTAGACTGCTGTTGTCAAACGGCTGGTGTTTTACATCACTTAGGAATTGTTTCTAGCTGAGACCTAGTGGGGAAATGGGGAATCTTCCCATTTCACCTGACTGTGGGCCTGGGTGATAAATGAATGGGTGTGTGTAGCGGGGACAGGCTTACCTCGAGTAAGTAGTGGCAGGATCTTGCCCAAACAGTCGCTCTCTCAGGGGAACTCTCCAGCTCCAGGTGTTTTTATTTGCACACCGTGTCTCAGTATCTTTACACACGGTCCTTATACAGTTAGTTCTCTTTACTGTCTACAGCGCTCAGTCTTTGTGGGCCGGGCACAGCCCCTCCCCCCCCCAAGCATCACTCCAGCAAACCAAACCCTCCAGGCCAGGCAGGCCCCTCTGGCAGGATCCTTTGTCTCCTGGCTGAGGCACGGCTCTCCACTGGCTCATGCTTCCTCACCAGCCTTTCCCTGCCTCTTAACCCTGAGCTGGCTCTGCAGGGTCAGCTGTTGCTATCCAGACCCTGGGATGCACCTTCCTTCCAGCCCCAGAGATGGGTTACAGCGTGGGTTTAAATGTGTTATTACCAATCCCGGGATTGTGGACTCCCAAGAGATGGATTGTAAGTGCGTCACTGGATCTACTGCTTCTGGGGTGTCCTTGTTTCTGACACTGGGATTGCATTGATCTATCTGAGGACAACCCACCTGCTCATTCTAAGTCAGGGATGGGAAACCTTTTCCTTCCCGGGGGTTACTTTGAAATTTATTACAGGTTCCAAGGGCCACATAGAACTTGGGGTCAGGGGTGCTTAATTGGTGTACTCAAGAAAATGAGGATCCAGATAGGGCTCTGTGCTATGGGCCTGTCCCCTATCCTTGTGTCCAATCCCTCATCTCTGCTCCCGTCCCCTGAGCTCATTTTTTTTTGTGCTTAGGGGCAGGAAATGGATCCAGCTTCTAGATCCACAAACTGGAAAGGGGCCACATACAAGCTTGCTGAGGGCCGCATTGGCCCCCAGGCTTGAGGTTGAACGTACAACGTTACCAGAACTGGTCCTGCCCCTGTTCTAAGGCCTGTGCTAGAGGGAAGGACAAGAGCCAACAATCATAATAGCCCTTCCGACTTTAAATAGCTCCTTATTCCAGCAGTTCAGAACCAGCGTGCCAGGGTACATGGGCATGCCTCATTAGCTTGTCAGGTGAATATTATAGGAAATAATATTACAGTAGAATCCACTTATGTCAAACTTGCATCATTTGAATTTCTAGATAAGTTGAATAAATTTACTTTCCCCAGCCTCGGGCCTTTCTTGGATTGGATACGTTGAATCTTGTGCCCTGATAACTTGAACTTTTAATAAACAGATTATGCTCAGCTAGAACTAGCAGGGCCTTCAAATATACTAATTGTTGGCAGCATGTGGTTAAAATCCATTAGCAAATACCCTGTCAAGATGAGCCTGCATGTCAGGCAGATGGGAGTTAGGACTTCTCAGTTCTCTCCATCCCCATCCCCATCCCCTGCAAGATATAGACTTGCACTGAAAGTGGAGCAGCATTGTGTGTGTGTGTGTTTGTGTGTTTGTGTGTAAGTAATTCTGTCTGTTCTGAACTGACAGCATTACTTGACGTAAGCAGATTCCACTGTCTCGGCGCAATGGATAATTTAACAGCTCAGACTCTCCCTCCTTCATTCTGTCTCCTCATTTACACACAAGAAGGGTTTTCAGTGTTCTGTTTGGTTTAGGTGCATGGCAGTGTTGGGTGTGCATTGACAAGTGAGCATGGGCGTACTGGGTGACCATCCCTGCAGCTTAGCTCTGACCAAGCCCCCAAAAGGCTGGGATTCCTACTTTATGCTCGTGGCCCACTTTGGCGTTTTCCTAACCCTGCTCTCCTTGTCCTTGTTTTGTCTCCAGGAAAGTCATCGAGCACTGCAGTAACTTTAAGGAGGAGAACATGGACACTTCAAGATAGAGGCAGTGACCCAAACACCTCTTGCCAGCACTGTATCCAACTTCTCTCCAGTTCACTGTACATAGGGAGGACTCTCTCTCACCAGCGTGGCTGTTGGGAGGAACCTTTATATATATATATATGTGTGTGTGCGTATGTATGTATGTATGTGCGTGTGTATGAAGACCCTCAGTAGGTGGAAGTTCAATGGCATGGTGGTTGCAAGGGGGACGTTTTGCACAAAAAATGCTTCCTTAAGTCGGGGAGGGAGGGATTGTTCTAAAGTACGGATTGAAGTTTTGAGTGTATGATTTCTGTATAAAGATCCAAAAGACAACAACATCGTCATGATGTATCTTTTGACCTTTTATAGACCGCATGGGACGCCTCAAGTGAGCGTGAGCGGAAAGGCCTCACTGTGCGATTAATATTGTAGCAATGCTTTTTTAAAAAAAAATAACAATTTCCCATACGTAAAAGATTCCCCTTCACTATGTTGCATGAGCTCCTGTAGCATCCACGAGAACAACCAGTCCCAAACCTGTGTGGCTGAGCCCCTGCACAGCAGTGATCTGCCCTGGGGGGTGGGGAGGGGGAGGAAGCCAGTGGGAAGAGGCTTAGACCAGAAGGATCTACGTTTTGAGTGACGTGCGTCAGTAGAAAAGGATGAGGAGGGCAAAGAGCCATCCAGCCGCTCTAGATGCTTTACTAGATGGAGGCGGTGACTGTGTTTGCAAATTCCACACTGTCCGACATTCCTGTTTAACCCTTTCAAAGCCAGGAGTAGCGCTGTTCTCCACTTGCACCACCTGCCTAGCGCTGCGAGGTTAAGGGAAAGCCAAATGTTGTGTCCTGGAAGATGAAGGGTAATTTTATTTTTCCCTTCTGGCCTAGACCCATCATTTCTCTTTGTAAATTTCTTCACTGTCTTTGTTCCCTTTGCTTCCTGTGCTTTCTGGCAGAGGCTGCAAAACTCCTAAAAGGTGGGTCTCCTCCCCTCACTATGACCATTGCAGACCTGGGAGGCTCTTGTTAGCATATCGACAACAGCCAGGAAGGAGCCAGTACCTGTGCTGCATGGTGACTCTCTGTGCGTTACCCACGTTGCAGCACAACCTAAGTCAAAAGGACCAAGACCAGGGGATAGGAAACAGCATAGCTACCCCCTTCCACAAGAGAGAAAGCCTAGTCCCCCCCCCTTACCCCGAGTTTCCCTGTGCTATTCCACCCGCTGCAGTGGGGGATACTCCTTGTTTATGCTGGCGTAAGAGAGAGGAGAATCCAGCGCAGGGTCTTTCCCTGGCTTTCTAACCGCCTAGAGGGTGGAGAAATCCTAGGACAAGGTTGGCTTCAAACCCAAGTCCTCCAGCAGCTTCTCCCCCACTCCCCGCCATTCAAAACCAATGTGTTGATCACGGTTCTTTCTCAACCTCTGTTCCCTAGAATTGGCGGCAGCTAGAGGCTGGTGAGACAGCATAGTAAGCAGGACTGCTTCTCCCTGCAGCTGCTTTAGCCAATCCGAGCCAGTTAGATTTGCTGCTATGGCAGAGGCTTGCTCAGGGCAAATGCTGTTGGTTACGATGCATGTTCTGGGCCATCCAGGGAGCCAGGAAGTGACACTTTAAGTGACGACGATGAGCTTCCCTCATCAGGTTTAGTCTGTCTGCTCCAACAGTGTATTCTTTTTTTCCTTTTAAAGTCTATTTAATTTCTTTCGATATTGCGAGATGTGGACCTTGTTGGATTTTTCTCTTTTATTGTATTATATATATATTTTTTCCCCATAGCTTTTGATTTTATTTTTGCGTGTGTGTTTAAGAAAAACTTGACAAATCGTACTGTTGAGGTCCCAGGCTTCAGATGTAGCTCCCTTCCCTTAGCATTTGCAGTTAAATGAGCAGAGCTGGGTTCCAAGAGCCATATGTACGTGCTATGTTCATTAGACTTTCTGGACACAAAACAGGAGACAGCTACAGTTCAGTGATCTACCTAGCTCTATGTTCAGTGTTGGACCCCTAAGCTCTCCCGAGTGCAAGAATGTTCATATCCTGCTAGAGAACAGGGGCGTAGCTGCTATGGAGTGATGGGAGTCAGCTGAGCCCAGGTCCTGAACGTTGGGGCGCATCCTTTGCAAGCAGCCTGGGCACCACTCAGGGCCAGTGCCCTGCCTCCGCCCACTCTGAACATTTTCTAGCCACACTCGGGTCACTTGCAAAGGGCCTTGTCAAGAAGGAAGTTTTCAGAGTGAGCAGAAGCGGAGTCCCCACCCACTCTGAGAAGTTCCTCCCTGGCAGGAATCAGATTGCTGTCACTCCAAAAGGGCTCTCTGGAAGACAAGGCAATGCAGGAGGAGGCTGTGCAGGAGACCCCATGGGAAGACCGCTGCTTGGGGAAACTCTGCCTCCTTGCCCTTTGGGAGGGCCATGATTGAGAAATGAGCCAGGACCCGCCCACCACAGCTTTGCTCTGCCCCTGATAGGAAGGTTCCAGGGCAGGAAAGATGATGATCATGCATTGGGCCAAAAATATACTTAAGATTCTGTCCCTCTTTCGGACAGCTGGAGAGAGTCCCGTCTCCACCCTGGAGTGCCGTCCTGGTAGACCGGCTACAAAGCAGCACATCCTGAACTTGTTTCCAGCAAGGGTGTGTGTGTGTGCGTGTGATCCTTTCCTCATTGAAGCCAATGGCTAAGCTCCTGACTTGAGTGAGTCGAGCTGCGCCCTCAGTCTTGTAATATAGTTGAGACTTTTGGAACCATCTTCTTAAACTGTAGCAAGGCTGCCCCCTGTTTTAAGTAATACGTACACTTTGCTTCCATCTCTGCTGTGGAGACTGAACTGTGCTGCAGTGGAACCGGCATAACGGGGGGCTGGTCAGCTACCAGCCTCTGGGTGTGCGACTGAGGAGCTGCTGTTTTTGCAGAGTTTGGGTGTATCCCCTTCGTCCCTAAGAGGGAACGGATCTCCCTCGAGATTGGAAGCTCACTGGCAATGTTAAAGCCCTGATCCTAGCTTCCCGCTGCGCCGCCCGACCCTCCTGCTGCTCGCTGCCCATTCCACCGTGAATTCACAGAGACGAGACTAATCAGACACAGGGGAGGTACCTTGGCTGCCAGGCCTGAGCAGTTAGTATGGAGTCAGCTGTGTTAACAGGGCTGGCTGGGGTAGGGGAGACTCACCCCTTTTCTCCTCGCAGCCCCTGTTTCTAATGTGCAATTCCCTCCCTCTATGCACCCGATTCCCTCTTAGCCAACGTAGATGTGAGTTGCTGTTGCCAGGACTGCAGTCAGGGGAGAGGAATCTAGGAGAATGACAGGGGGCAGGATAGGGAATCTCAGCTCCTTGGGGTGTATTGAAAACCGGTACTTACCTGAGAACCCCGGGCATCTCAGAATGAGCCCCCCACCCTCGCAGGACCTATTCCAGAGTTAAGTGCAAGGAGACGCTCTACTGCTGAGTTAGAACAAGCCTTAGCTAGGAGCTTGTCTAAGATGATGAGCTTTGCACCTTGGAGGAGCGCGGGTCCCATTGGAACAGAAAGAGAAGGGCAATGTTGGAGGGTAGGCATTCAATGCTCTAGTCATTGAAGCACCCCGTGCCTCAGTTTCCCCATATGTAGAATAACATTGTTTCCTTGCCTCTACTCCTCATTGCTGGTGTGAAGTTTCATTTCTGACTGTGAAGCATTTTGGGAGATGAGCAGGTGCTAAGTAATTTCCATTGGCGGGAGTACTAGCGCCACTCAAGGAGGTAGGCTCATCACCAGGGTTCGTAGTTTTCCGTTTCGCACGGAAAACCACAGGAAAATGCTGACTTTGACTTTTAGCGGTGAATTCCATGGATTTTGTCTTTGAAAGTGACAGGCCCCATCCAGGAGTGCCGCAGAGTCCAGCTCTGCAGTGACTCCAGTCGGGGCCTGACACTTTCAAAGGCTGCTCCCCTTCCCCCAAAGCCTCTCATCTGATTTTAAATTTTAACGTGGATTTTTCCGTTTTTAATCAGAGTATTTGTGTTTTTTTAAATCCGAGAATTTCCAATTTTTTGTCATGGGAAAACTAGGAACCTTGCTCATCCTTGCTGGCTCTCTTGCTAACTTGTCTCCGTCTAGCAACTCCTAGGGATGCAATGAACTCTGCTCTGTGGGAGAGGAAATATTCTTAGGAGGCCTTCTCCGTGGGCCTTGCATTTTGTGACCGCTTGTTTGTCTCTGCAAGGGAGGCAGGGGAGTTCCTGACCCATTCTTGATGGATTGGAACCCCTTCCCAGCCAAGCAGAGAAGCCCCATTTAAGACAGACTCTGAGTTGACTGCAAATTTCCCTTCAGGAAGGTAATTTTGGTGTTGGTGGTGGCAACCACCAAGGTGCAGGGGCTGGATTGAGACCCAAATGTGTCGCCTAAATAATTCTGTGAAGGGCCTTCTAACACGAAGGGGGCAATCTTCCATCCATTTAAGTCAATGGCTCAGCTCCATTCACTTTAATAAAGGAGGATAGTGCCCTAAGGGTGCAATCTCGACCCATTGATGACAATGATAAAAGTCCCATTGACTTCCATAGTGTGAGGATCGCACACCCTAAACAATGGGTTCTGCTAACACAGAGTGAATTAAAAGCAGTAGCAGCTACCATCTCCATGGCAACCAATGTGTAGAACAGGAGGCGAAAGGGTTGTATCCTTGATGGTGGAAAGACTCAGGAAGCAGCATGGAGAATATGGAGGAATTTCTCATGAAATGAACCACTTTTCTGTCTCATGCGATGTATCTTGACCCCACATTACCAAGGCCCTGCCATTCTTTCCTTGCTCAAAAAAACAAACAACCCAATTAAAAAGCCACACAATTAATCAAATGGGCATCTCTGTGTTAAAAACCCACCGCAGCCTGTCCCTAGGAAGAGCATCTGCTTCCGCTGCACCTGTTGAGCGGTCCAATGTTGGGAATTCTGGTTTGAATGCTTGTACGTGGCGAAACCGAGTGACACTCGATGAATGCACACCTGTTGTTTTCCTTACAATTCTGATTGAATTAACTCTTCCGTTGTATCCAATGGGATACCGGCTCTGTATTAAAACCTAGCGCTTAACAATCTCTTGCTCCTTGTGTCTGTGAATAGAATTTCTTTGGAGACGTTTCTGTTCCCCTTTTGTCACTGTGTGTTTTAATTAAACGTGGAAGGAGCTGCTCTGTGTCGGTACTAGCGTTTGGATGCTTTTTGGGGTCACAAAGCAGTCTATCAACACTGAGAGTGTTAAGCGGTGAGAGGGGAAATTGGGACAATATACAGACTGGCTGGGTGCTGTAAGTCCTTGCAGGGATCAGGCCCACAGCAGCGGCAATTGCGGACAAGGATGCTAGCAGAATTACGTTGGCGGTGCAGGGGGGGCAGAGGAGCCGCTTTGCTTTGCTGCTTTCTAACGTAGCCATGCCCCTTTCCAAGTGTTGTGATGTCACAGTGTTCAGAAGGGGCGAGACTTGCACCCCCACCCTGGCAGCCAGGAGTAAGGGCCAGGTGACCAGAGACTGGGAATAAAAAGAGCAGGAGTTTTCAGCTAAGAAGGACCATACTATAGCAGGGGCACCAGCAGAATTGACTTTGGTGAGAGAGCCCCTTTGCCCCATTACAACACGGCCACCATTCCATTTCCCAAGCAGAATCATAGACTCCTAGAGTTGAAAGGTACCTCAGAGGTCATACATCAGAGGCCATCTAATCCAACCCCTGCTCAATGCAGGGAATCCGCAGCTACAGCATCCCTGACAGACGGCCGTCCAGCCTCTGTTCGAAGGAGAGCCCCACCAGCGCCCCAGGCAGTGTCTGTCCCACTGTCGAACAGCTCTTACCGTTAGGAAGTTCTTCCTAATGTTTAGCCGAAATCGGCTTTCTTCTCATTTGATTCCATTGGTTCTAGTCCTGCCCTCAGGAGCAACAGAGAACAAGTCTGCTCCAGCTTCTCTGTGACAGCCCTTCAGATAGTGGAAGATGGCGATCATGACTCCCCTTAGTCTTCTCTTCTCCAGGCTAAACATACCCAGCTCCTTCAACCTTTCCTCCTCGGACTTGGTTTCCAGACCTCTGAACCCGTTTCAGTTTGTCAATGCCCTTCTTAAAATGAACCCCTCAGAACTGGACACAGTAATCCAGATGAGGTCTGACCAGGGCAGAATAGAGTAAAACTATTACTACTTGTGACCTGGACACGATGCTTCTGTTAATGCAGCCTAAAATTGCATTAGCCTTTTTAGCAGCTGCATCACACCGCTGACTCATGTTCAGCTTGTAATCAACTACAAGCCCAAGATCCTTTTCACATGTACTGCTGCCAAGCCAGGTATCCCCCCTCCTGTACTAGTGCCATAAGGGATGTGCCTCTTAGCATAGTGACATCGTAGCACTTGGAACACACTAGTATTGGCTCAATCTCCCCTCCACATTTTTAAACCCAGAGAACAAATAATTTGGGAGATCACATTGTCCTTGCTGGTCTTTGGCAAGATGGTAGTGGGAATCAGGACTTCAGATAGGAATCTGGACAACTAACCATCCCATTCTCTAGCCTTCGGGGCAAGGATGAAGAGAGCGAAGACTTGCGTACACAAGGCTGCTCCACCACCACAGAGACAGCATCGGCTTCTCCACAAGGCTTGGCTAAGGCTTTATATTGGGGTTCATTTGGCCACGTGGCATGGAACTCTCACCACCAAAAAATAGGAAACGCAGAGGAGTTGCTGCTATTGAACTGAAGAACAAGACATTTTGCACCCATTTGCATTGGTGGTAGAGTACAGGGAAGACTAGGGGGTGTGAGTATAGTAGGGATGTGGTGGGGTTGTCAGAGGGGATGATGGGAGCTGGGGAATGCTGAGGCACGTATGGGGGAGATGAGAGGGCTATGTCACTTAGGTATATTTCTTTTTAACCAATTGTGAAATGCCTTGGGTCTTTGGGGATAGAGCAGGACGTAAATAAAAAAATATATATTATAAATTTATTGATTTATTTATTTTAAAATGTATTATCCTGCCTAGGCAGCCCAGGGGATCTGCCTGGCATCCTCCATACTAAGGGTTCGCCAGGTTTAACTTTCAAGTTGTTAGAACACGCCTTGGGATTTTGAATGTCACTTTCCGTTATTAACACTTCACCTGGTTTATCCCTGGTAATGGAGGAGTTAGCCACCCCTGGGTGCCTGCAGGGGGAGCACTGACTCACTGTCCCAAACGTGAGGGGGTGAAATAGCCAAGGATTCTGGTATGCAAGGAAGGAAGGAAAATAAATAGTCTGTACAGGCTTAAACAATTCCAGGAAGGAATCAGCCGCTTACTAGGTAGGGGAGGATAAAACGTGCTGAAAGAGAAATGTTTATTTTCAAGCCTCGGAGGGAGGGGTTTAAAGCCTAAAATGGATGTGGGGGGAAATGGCACTGTAAATGGATGTGGGACAAATGACAGTATTTGTATTTGCCTCTAAAAGGCACCTTGGGTCCACACAGATGCGCTGTTCTAGGCCTTTTACAGACACTTTTATCAGTTTGGTTCACACTAGTTGCAATCTGCCTGAACTGGTGCAAGCCAATCCGTGAATCTCCATGGTGGACGGAAAGTAATAGGTATTGTTAACGGGAGACCTCAGTCCACGTGTGATTTGTGTGTGGTCAGTACCCCAATATCTACTCATTTATTTAATTTAGGGGAATTAGCCAAATTAGAGGTCCCCACGTCTCCCAGGGATCAATCTGAGGAACGACACGCACTGAAGTCAGTTTGTTACCCTCCCAAAATTGTAAGGAGAGAGAGAGAGAGAGAGAAAGGTTCAATAAAACTAAAACAGGTTTATTGTTGTATAAAAACAGAAGTACAAAGGCAAAAATAAGGTACACATACGCACACTCAAGCTAATGCTAAAACACAGCCCCGGTCTGGCTGGCAGGATACAAAAAGGGAAAACATAAAATGAGGGGGGGGAGTGTGGTCTGGTGAAGGCACAGAAAGAGAGAGAGAGAGAGAGAGAGAGAGAGAGAGAGA
>QEPC01005805.1:3945558-4009188 GCA_003113815.1 Sphenodon punctatus
CCCCCCCCCCCCCCCCCCCAGTCATCAAGAAAATGCCTAAGTTGTTCTTGATGGAGCAAACGCCTCTGGCAGAGGGGGAAATGTTCCCTAGTTGCATGGGCCCTGGGGGGGGGGGCAGCAGCAGTATGCGGCTGTGGAATTGCACTTGGGTCTCCTTTTCTGGTCCTAAAGGAGGCAGCTGAAAGACCCAGCCATCCCAGGGTGGCTCCGTAAATATGAGAGGCTCAGGGCAACTGTCCCCCTTTTTTGGCCCCCATCCCTGCTCAAGAGCATGTTGAAAAACGGGGTGGGGAACCTTGGGCTCAGGGCGTCAAATGCAACCCCTCAGCTGCCCCTGGGCAGGTGTTCACCTGCATGTAAAGTGCCTAGGAGCACTGGGCCCCACCAGGGCCCAATCCCACCTAGCCTCACTCCGCCCGCTGCTGGGTTTTATTGGGCCCCCTTTCCAGTTCCTGGCTCTTGTCCATAGAGCCTGTTTCTACTCCCACGCGCTGAAGGCCTGGACTCAGGGGAAGGCGACAGCGAGGCGGGCAGGCCCACAAGGCCAAATCCATGGCACAGAAGCCACGACCAACCTTCCTCCTGAGCAACCCCACCCTCCCCTGCTCTCTGGCCCCGGGAGCTTGCGCTCAATGCCCCAGTGGGCCCCTGGGAGAGACCAGGTTCCCTGCCCCTGGTGTAGCTGGGTTTATAGTGAATTCCCATGTAAGATGCTGCTTCTCCAGCCTCCCTAGCGCCTTGAGCCCCTGGCTGCGCCTCTAGGTTTCTCCTCCTTAAAGCATCTTAGCCCAGCAGTGCCCCGCTCAGCACAAGGGAATCTGCAACCCCCGTCTGCCTCCCCGCCCTTGCCCGGTCGATTGTAACCCCCTGCGGGCAGGGATCTCTCTCTAATCCCTAGAGGGGAGGAAAGGGCCGTTGCCGCCTGCAGTCAGTTTCCGGGGGGAGCCGGGACACACACACCCCTCCTCGGGAGCCACCCTGCGCACTTCGGGCAGCCTGGGAAGCCACCGCCCCAGAGATCCAGTCCTGCCCGGGGCAACCTGGACGAACCCCTAGCGCCCCCCCCGCGCCCCACTGACCCAGCCTGGGATACCCTCCTCCTCCAGGACCCCTCTCCTGGCCAAGGGAACCCCCTTCCATCCCAGGGGCCGACTGGGACCTCAACCACCATCCACACCAGGGTCTGGGCTCCTGGGACAAGCCAGACTCCAACCCCTCCCTGCTGCTGCTGGAGACTATGGACTGGCACCGGTTTAACAATTTGGTTACTAACTGGAACTGGTCGCTATAGCAAAACAACTTCACAATGGTGAGGCTACTTGGGCAGTGGGAGAAGTTAATGAGGGGGTGGCCTCCTCATCGTTGGTCAGATACAACTTCGATAGACTTAATCCTGTCTTTGTGCAAGGCGGCTAGATGACCTCTTAAGGTCCCTTTTGCAGACCCTATTATTCGGTCTCTCTCTCTCTCTCTCTCTCTCTCTCTCACACACACACACACACACACACACACACACGAGAAGACAAAATACTTGCCCTAACAAGGTTATAATAGAAAGAGACCACTGGGGGCTTGTAGTAAATTATATATTTGAATTGTATATAAAAAATTGTAGATATTAAAGCAGGGGTGGGGAATATTTTCTTTGAAAATGATTGCAAACTCAGTAGGCTGGATAGAAAGTGAGGGTGATAAGGGGTGCACTCAGGATGGGGAAAGGAAGAGGAGGGTCCGGATCATGGATCCATCCCCTATCTTTACATTCATGCCCTCATCTCTGCTCCCTTGCCCCTGAGCCCATTGTTTCAGTGCATGAGGGTAAGGACTGGGTCCACAGGTGAGATCCAGGACTTGGACCAAAACAAAACAAAACAAAAAACCCCACACCCAGCTCTGGGCTCGATTTGTCTCACAGGGCATAGGTTTTCCATTACTAAATAATTGCTGTATTTATTGAAGCCTTGTGCCCATGAATATGTTCTGATACCTAGTGCACGCTGTGATGAGCATCTGATCTGAAATCCATTTGTCTATAATAATAGAGTCCAGTGGCACTTTAAAGACTAACAAATGTTTATTAGTGCATGAGCTTTTGCATCCCAGGAAGTCAGCTTATGCTGACAGAAGCTCATGCACTAATAAATATTTGTTAGTCATCAAAGTGCCCCTGGACACTCTGTTCTTGTTATAACTATAGCCTAACATGGCTACATTTCTAGTACTTGTCTATAACATTTATGTAGTATGTGATATCCAGAAACCTGTGTACGCTGCAATTTCCCCATTGATAGTAACGGGGACACCGTAACAAACCCAGGTCCCTGGTGCTACACAACAGCCGCACATTTCCTGGAGATGGCCCCAGCTGGTACTGACGCACAACACAGCTCTGTCTTGGAGCCAATAGCTGTGGTCAAGCGGACTGGAAGAACAATGTGTTGCATGGGTTTACTTTGCCCCGTCTCTGGTGGTCTCTTTCAGATCTGCGAAAGCAGGAGGAGCGCGGGGAACTGCTGCAGCCCTTGATATTTGTCTTGCTGGTTCTGTGCTCTGTCTTGCTGCACTTTGCAGTCTCTCTCATGGACCCAGGCTACGTTGTGTCGGATGAAGAAGAGAAGGTAAATCATCTGATTTGTCAGGAAGGAAGGGAAGGGGCTGCTGCTCCTGCCCCTGTAGAGTAGAGTAGAGGTGGGGAGCCTTTGACCTCCCAGGGGCCACCTTGGAGATTACTACAAGCTCCAGGGGATGGGCTGCTTATGGGGATCATTCCAGAAGAAAATGTGCTGTGGCTCTGTCCTCTATCCTTGTGTGCAGACCCCCGTTTCTGCTCCCTAACCCCAAGCTCGGCCTTTCAGTGCTTGGGGGCAGGAACTGGATCCAGGGACCAAATCCAGAAACTGGAAAGAGGCCAAATAAAAACTAGTCACGGGCTGCATTTAAAAAAAATAATTTATTTTTAATAGGGTTAACATTCCATTACCTCCATAGACCATTTTGAATATCGGCTGGTTTACCCAGCCTTGCACATCATACCATTTCTATTCGTGAGGCAATGCATTACAACCTGAATGTCTTCTTGACATTTATATTCTATCCCAGATCCCGGTCAGTTCTCACTTTGGAGTTCCTTCCCCTATTTCACCAGCAGGAGGCAGAAACTTTTTTTTCTGCGCATGTACAAGGGAATAATTTACTCACTCCAGTTTCGTTTCTGGCTCCAGAGCCAGCAGGAGCAGATCTTGGAAGCTCCCCATAGAAGAGCCTTTAGAATTAAAAAGCCCCCAGAACCTGGGGAATACTGTGACCAGTGCTGCCCGACAATAGGGCAGGCCACCTCTGAGAGCGGAGTTAAACTAGTGGATCAGCTCACCGCCTGCACAACAGGGAGCATGCGTGTAGCGCAAGCAGCCTAATCTCCGGTCTGGTCCCCGAGCCCCCGCCTTCCCACTGGCTGAGTTCGGACTTGGGCTGCAGCCCCAGTTCCACAGACACCCCCCACCGCCCCGCAGCAGCCTGGGACCCAAGGAACCAAGATGGCACCGGGTAAGCTCCACTCCGCCCCGGATCAGGCCAAGGAAGAACCCAAGGAGCAGGCCAGGGAACTGCCAGGGGAGAGATCCCCAGCCCTGAGAACAGCGGGTGGAAGGGGTGGTGGACACAGAACAGATCACAGCTCCAGCCCCCACATATCCAGGGACTAGGAGAGGTGCTGGGAAGACTCATGTCCTCCCTGGACTGGCTCTGCGAGGAAGGCATGGGGTGCCCAAGAGCAAAGAGGAGACGTTCTCCCTCTGCTGCTTCAGACTCAGGCAAAAAAGCAGCAAGAAAAAAGGCGGGAAAGGGTAAAAAACCTGCCAAACCTAGATTCACTCAACTACTTGACTTCCTAGAGGATGCTCCCACTCCTAGGAGGAGCCCTCAGATAAGTCAGGGGAGGAAGGGGCAAGGGGAGGGCGCGCTACCCCAAAAGCTCACAGAGAGCCCTTGCGCAAAGCCAGAAAGTCACCTCTGATCAGGAACTCCTCAGAGGAGGAGGAAGCAGCACAGGACTCAGATGGAGACTCACAAAGGGAATCCGAATTCTCCCTGGAGGAGGGCCAGCTCCCCACCGGAACAATCATTCTCTCTACCTACTAACCAGGAATGGGAATTCCCCATGCAGTGTAGAGACGAGCTGATGAAGCAGGTGATAAAAACCCTGCAGCTTAAAGAGAAGGTGCAAAAAGAGGACTCCTCTGACTCGGAGGAGGAGCTCCCCGGGGCGCACGTTCCACAAGTCTGTGGGAAAGACAAGGGAATTCCCTTAGACAGCGTTTGAAAAAATAATATCCGAGAGGAAACAACTTGGCAGATCCTATAGAATGACAAAGACCCAAGAGGTGTTGTACTCGTTCTCTAGGCACAAGGAAGGGCTCTTCCGCACCCTCAAGGTAGATGCGGCGGCAGCTTCCCTGACACGTCAAACAGTGATTCTCACAGAAGGTGACTGTTACCCTAAGGATGCCACGGACAAGGGCATTGAATCTGCCCTGAGAAGGGAATTTGAGGCATCAGCCACGGTCCTCTGTATGGTCACGGTTACCTCATATAACCAGCCCTATTTAGCTGGTTCCAAGACATCCAGGACCCCAATATCTGAGAGAGAAAATCGAAAGTCATGATGTATACTCCTGGCCATCACCATCATGGCGGACTCCTCCACAGACACGCTTTCTTGGGCCTCCAGGGCAGTGGCTGCCAGCATTACAGCCAGGCACCGCTTGTGGCTGAGATCCTGGAACGGGGACTTGGTAGCCAAAAATCTACTAATATCTGGTTCCTACCAGTGGGCTAAACTGTTTGGCATGTGCCTTGACAAGGTCTTGGCAGATGCCAACAACAAAGCCAAGAGACAAACGCTGTAACAGTTTACTACAAAAAAGTCCTTTCGTCCCCCATACTCACAGGGAACTCAGCAGCGTTTAGAAAGGAATACTCCCAGAGTCAGTTCTTCCGGGAGGACAAGTTCAAGCCCAAATGGCAGGAAAAAAAGAAGTTCCCCAACCAGGGACGGCCGAAACACTCCTCAGGCCCAGGTCAATCCAAACAGGACCGACTATTGACCCAAGTCGGACATAGGGGGCAGGTTATAAAGCTTCTCTCAGGTGCGGGCAGATTCGACCTTGGACGCCTGGGTATTGGAGGTCATTACACAGGAGGGGTACCCAATAGAACTGCGAAAGTAACCCCCAAACTTCTTCCTCCCCTCTCCTGTCTCCTCCAAGCAGGCCAAACACCAGGCAATGCTGGCAGAAATCAACAGGCTCCACTCCATCAGAGCAATAGAACCAGTTCCTCCTGGTGAGCAGGAACAGGGCCTATACTCAATCCGGTTCCTGGTCCCAAAGAAGTCAGGCAAGTGGAGAGCGGTGCTGGCCCTGAAGCGCCTGAACAAGAGAGTGAGGACGAGAAAGTTTCGAATGGAAACGCTAAAAACCATCTGCCAAGCCATCTCCAAGAACGACTGGCTGACCTCCCTGGACCTAAAAGCAGCTTACCTGCACACTCCCATCGGACAGGCACACAGGAAGTGGCTCAGGTTTGCCTACGACAAGTGGCATTGGCACTATCGAGTGCTCCTGTTTGGCCTTGCAGCTTCCCCCCACACCTTCACAAAAGTCCTCATCCCCCTAATAGCGAACCTCAGAATTGAGGGCATCCATGTCCACCCATATCTGGATGACCTGCTGATACGGTCTCTCTCCAGGGAAAAGGCAGAAAAAGACCTGATGAACTCGGCAGAGTACCTGAAGTGAAACGGGTTTTTGATAAACCACAAGAAGAGCCCGCAGATACCGGTGCAGAGGCTGGAACATCTCGGGATCATCATCGATACTGTCTCAGACACAGTCTTCATCCCGCCAAGCAGACAGGACAAAATCCGAACCATGGTAAGGACCTTGTAAGCGTCCAAGTGCCTCCGGCTGAAATCCCTAGGCAGCCTACTGGGCCTGCTTGTCTCCTGCTCACACCTACAATGAGCCCGCTTCCATTTGCGTCCTCTACAACTACTCTGACCACTGCAGTTGGAAATGTCCAAGGTCCTGAACCTGTGGGTCGTAATCACCCAAGGGGTAAAGAAAGCCATGTCCTGGTGGTTGCAACGGCACAGGTTCACGCCGTGGGTCCCACTTACTGAACTGAACAGGATATCCATCACCATGGACATGAGTCTAAAGGGCTGGGGGGCCCACATGGGCACCTCCATGTTCGGAAAGCAGGCAAAGTATCAACTGGCTCGAACTCAAGACAATACGCCTGGTGTTGCAGCACTTTGCGAACCGCATCTAGGATCAGCATGTGCTAATATACACCAGCAATACCACCGCGAAGCCATATGTCAACAACCAAGGAGGCTCCCAAGTGTCGGCAACTGCACGTGGAAGCCGCAAGACTCATCCCCTGGGCCAAGTCACACATACAGTCTCCAAAAGCATTACATATAAAGGGTACGGACAACGTGACAGCGGACTGGCTGAGCAGACGGCGTGTGGACCTGGGGGAACGGTTGCTTTGCCACGAAGCCTTCAGCATGATTGTGTGCGAGTTCGGCACACTGCAAATGGACCTGTTTGCAATACCGGAAAACATGAAGACGCAGTTATTCATGTCATGATCCCCCTACCGGGAGGCGATGACCACAGATGCACTCAACCAAGCATGGCCATCAGTTCTGCTCTATGCCTTCCCTCTGATTGCACGGACTTTGGCAAAGGCCCGTAGAGAATGAGCTCACATGATCCTAGTGACGCCCAACTGGCCAAGGCGGCCCTGGTTCTTGGACTTGATCGAACTCCGCTCCTGAGGCTGCCACGCCTTCCAAATTTACTAAGTCAGGGCCCAACCGTTTGAGGATTTGGCACTATTGACTGACCGCATTGAAATCGAACGCAAAGACCTGGGCTATTCCGATGCAGTCCTCAAAACCCTCCTTTTCTCTAGATGGAGGTCCACCCGCAGGATTTACCAGTCCACCTGGCGGACCTTTAGAGATTCATGCGGGGCCAAAGCCATAGATTCAGAGTCAGTGGGGATCCCTGAAATACTGGAATTTTTGCAGGCAGGCTTGGACAAGGGATTAAAACCCAACATGCTGTCCAGACAAGTAGCTGCCCTGGACTCGGTTTTCCTCGTAGCCAGGGGGTTTAAGGTGGCAGGGCATTCCCATGTCAGGCGCTTCCTAACAGCAGCCAAGATACTATAACCCCTGATAGTCCATAGATATCCCTCATGGAATTTGAACCTGGTATTGGGGGCCCTCTCTAATGCTCCCTTCAAGCCTATCAAAACGATTGTGTATTTTTTATCCTTCTAGGTGGCCTTTCTGGTGGCGGTCACCTCTGCTTGATGGATGTCAGAGTTGGGGGCCCTCTTAATCGAACCGAACTTTTGCTTCTTTCAGAAAGAGGCTGTGGTCCTTCACCTAGATCAGGTGTTTGTACCTATGTTTAATACTTTTTTCCATAGATCACAGGAACTAGTGCTACCCTCATTCTGCCCAAGACCCAGTCACCCTAAGGAGAAGGCCTGGCATTGCTTGGATGTTCGGAGAGCTCTTAACCCTTCTTCACATGAGAAACAGAGTGACTAATAACTGTATTGGGGTCTAAACAACCCCCATTAATAAATAGCTGAAAAATAATGAATGTGATTGATTTGAAATGGACTCCAGAGTAAAAAAATAAATTCAAAGTTTATTAGTATAACAAGTGAAACACAGAAATCCAGAACAAACAGTCATGGTACTGGGGGCACCATGACCCCTCAAGTAAAGCAGCACAACTAACAAAAACGGTACAGGGGGTCATGTTGACTTAAAATAGAACTTTAAGATACAACATAAACATAGAACTTTAAAATACAAATATATACATTCAACATAAACAAACATATAAACACAATCTTGATAAAAAATTTTAACTGGTGCATTTGCACACATACAGCAATTTACAATTGAGTGTGGGGAACACAAAGAGATTGCAGGTAGCACAGCGCTGCTGAGATTTCCTGTCCCCTGCTTTTGTGCAGATGTGGCACCTGTCTCTTTTTCTGTTATCAGGTGGAACACCTGCCACAGCAGAAGCAAGCCGCCTTGATGTTCCTGGCAAACTAGCAATGTTTCTTGCCTCAATACAGGGTTTTATCATCTCTCTAGACAATTCTAGGAGGAAGTGACATCTCCTTAGTTTTCCTGATTTCAACATAGGAAAGGCCAAGGACAAAACTATGTATGCGTGTCTACTATATTTGAAAATACAATCATGGGCCACCGCCTGCCCATTCTTGTGGAGGTGGATGTAGACACCATTTGGTCGCATGTATCAACCCCACCTGCTCTGTAAAGAGTTGCAGGGCTTCATTGTTTTCAAGTGAGCTCCAAACTTCACGGTAAATGCAGGGGTCATCAACGCCCCCGATGCAGAATGAATAGGTATCTTTCCAGCACAAAGCTGCTAATGGCGGTGATAAAAAAAAAAGTGTCAAGAGTTCACTCTAAATAGGTCTTAACTGCTGTGTAAAGATAAGGAACAATAGAAGTTGGCAAGTTGACTTTTCACTGGGCGTCAATGTAATCCCCCCAAAGCAGTTTATAATGATTGTTTCCTAAACACACCACCAATTACCTTTGTGAACTCAAATTAAGTGCTACATTTTGTCCTTCACCCTCATTGAGGGTTTTAATTAGGAGAGCAGGTGCTGGGTTAAGTTTCATTTCTTTAAAAGACACACGTATTTTAATAATATATGTGCAAGGGGTCAACATGACCCCGAGTGCAAAGGGCGTATAGTGCTTTCATTCTCCCATTGACTTACATTGGGGGTCGAAAGTACCCCTGATGATGAAATAAGAACCTCCATTTAAAAAAAATGGGGAGGTGGGAGGAACATGAAACAACACAGGACAGTTGACCTCACACGTCTTGAGGAATACATGGGGGAGGAGTGGTTCAGGCTTGCCAAAACAGTTTTATGATTTTTTTTAGCAGCTTTGGGGGTCATAGAGACTCACGATGAAGACGGAGGTTTAGGTATCCCTGAAGAGGACCTCCGACAATCCTCAGCTCTGTGAATATCAAGGCGGGTCTGAAGGCCTCTAAGGCTGTGATCTCTTGTTGGGTCACTCAGTGCATCGTGGAAGCGTACAAGGCCCGGGGCAGGACTCCCCTGGGAAACATTTGGGCACATACTGTGAGGGGAGCGGCAACCTCTGCCACCTTCAAGTCCAGAGCCTCCTATGAGGAAATATGCAGGGCGGCCACCTGGGTTCCTTTCATACATTTGTGAAGCACTACAAAATTCACACCTGCCAGTCCGCTGAGGCGGCATTTGGGAGAAGGATGCTGCAGGCAGCGTTAGATTAACTCTGCTGTGCTCCCTCCCATTCTTGCTAGTTCTTCTGCTGCTTTGGGACATCCCCCAAAGCGAGAACTGGCTGGGCCTGGGACTTACTGGAGTGAGAGGCTCATTCCCCTGCACATGTGCAGAAGAAAGCTTTCGCCTCCTGCTGGTGAAATAGGGGAATAACCCCCAAAGTGAGAACTGTCCAGTGTCTTGGATAGAAAGAGAATTCACCAGGTAAGAGCCCCAATTCTCTAGTCTAGAGGATTCCTAGGATTTATATTAAGACCTAGGATTTAGGCAGAAGATTCCCCATCTCTCTGGAATTGAACAAGCTTAGCTAGATGTTCTTTCAAGTGCATACGTAGTCTGTTGTGTTGCCTTACTTGTGGTGCGTTCCTCAATCGTCTTGGTCACTGCAGTGCTCGGTAGAAGGGATAACTGCCCTGCACTAGAATTGCTAGCACTCGTTGGGGTGAATGCAAGAAACTAGAGCAGGTTTGGAAAGGAAGGAAGGCTGGGTTGTAAACTAGAATTTGCGGAATGGATCGTAGAACCGTTGCTGTGTATCTCTTGTTGACTATGGGTAGTAATAGACATGATGCTGGCCCGGCTTGACCCGCCTGGGCCAGCGCCTCACCTGCATGTCTGTTTCCGGACTGCCAGAACTGGGCCCAGTACAGACCCTGGCAGGGTAGGCAGCTGGCCTGGAAACATGGGCCCGGAAGGACCTAGGCACACAGTCCAGGCCCAAGGGCCACCAGGTGTTTAGTTCCACACCATGGTGGGTGTGTGTGTGTGTGTGTGTGGGAGGGGGTTTGCCATGGGTGCTTATTATTGGCAGAGGGTGGAGCATCAGCCAATTACTCTCCACCTCCCTGGCCAGGGAAACATTCTGTTCCCCAACCTGACCTGGTCAGGGGTACCACCCCCCTCGCCCCCCAGGACGTGCAACCAGCCTGCTGGCTGCACATTTGCTTTCACCCTGTTTGCTATGTTGGTCTCAAATCTGAAGGAGACCAGGCAAAATAGTTTCACCTTTTATTGGACCACTTCTATTGATGAGAGGACACAAGCTTCTGACTTAACAGCATTCGTGTTCAGGCAGCTGCCTCCAATGAAAAATAGATTTGTGTAAATCAGGAGTGGGGATCATCCAGCCTGAGGACCAAACGAGACCCACCGCTAGTTCTTGATTTGGTCCCTTTCTACTGGCTGGATCTGGCCCCTCTATCCAGTTCCTTACACCCTCCCCCCCCCCGCAAAGGGCTGAAAGAGTGCGCTCAGGGTAAGAACGCAGATGAGGCGTGCACAAGGACAGGAGTCAGAGCCATGATCAGGACCCTCCTCTTCCTGAGTGCACCCTTAAGAACCTCCCACTTCTAAATTCTGTGCGGTCCTCAGAGCTTGTAGTAATTTTAAAAGCGGTCCCTGGAAGGAAGAGGTTCTCCACCCCTGGTGTCAGAAGTGAAACAATGGCCATTTTTAAACAAGACACTTACACGCATGGATACCCAGTGTCCACGTGTGGGAGTGTCTTGTTTGAATGTGGAGGTGCATGGGTGCACGCACCTCCACCATCCCCCACACCCGGAGCAGTTGGCGAAAAGGGAGGTTGGTCTGTGCATGGAAGTGGGTGTTAGATGGGTGTGTGCCCATCTGCACCTTCCCCCCTCATACACGGCCCACGCCACGGTGCTTCAGCCGCCGCACACTGACCCACCCATTTTAAAATGGCCAATGTTGAGTGCAAATGTCACAAAGTGTTTCAAATAAAAGGAAATCTCTGTCCTCGAGTGGAAGCTGAATGCTGTATTGTGCCCTCCTTTAAGCATATTGATTGGTAAAAGCGAGATTTAAGTATTATTTTAACCTACCAAAACACAAGCCTGACAAGAGAAGGGGTACAATTGCACCATCACCCCAAGCACAGCGGGACCCCTGTTTTTCCCTACATATATTAAAATTGTAAATAACACGTGAAAACAAGATACCAGTACCATCGCCAGAAATTAATTTCCAAACGTATAATGGGGTATAGGGAGTCAGAGGGTCTCCAGCAGCCAGGATATATTGGGAGGCTCCAAATTTCTTTGAGCGGGCCTGCCAAAACACTTATTTCTGCTGTTAATCTTAGGGTATGTTAGGGGAATTTATTATTAATTGTAATGTTGTTCATGGTCTTTTATTGTAAGCTGGCCTGAGCCTTAAGCGGGAGGGGGCCGGTAGAAACTTAAAATGAATGAAGCCTTCTCCAGCAGGTCTCCTTTGTATAGTGAGAAATTTAGTTGCTGCTTAAGCTTGTGTGTGATTCTCCCACCAGATCTTATTCCGCTGGTGCATTAGCTGCGGTTGTGATTGGCTAAGCCACTGCCACTTTTTCTGCTGTATCGTTGCAGGCGTATTAAGTTGCTTCCCTTTAATTGCTCTCTTTCCCCTTAATGACCTTATTCTAGGTTGGGATGAGTGACGAGCAGAAAGCACTGATACCAGAATTGCCACAGACGGTCAAACTCAGGCGCTGTGGATACTGCATGCTGAAGGTACGGGGCCTTTGGGGAATTGCTGGCTGAGCTAGTGATGCTTTGGACAACTGTTTTCATAGCTGTCTGGTTTGGGGGTTTTGTGTACGCTTCCTAAGGAAACTTTTCAGTTGTGAGATCTGGAAGACCGCCTCTTCCCTTATGTCCGTCGCAGCCTCTGGGGTCAGCCAAGGGCACCCTCTTGCGAGTGCCAACTGCCCATGAAGTTGGTACAATGGGGGCGCGCAGGGGGGCATTCTCGGTAGCTGCCCCACAATTATGGAACTCCCTCCCCTTGGAGGTCCATCTAAGCCCGAGACTCTTAGTCTTCTGGAAGAAATGCAAGACCTTTTCGTTTGGCCAGGCGTTCGGCAGGCAGGGATAGGGTTGGGTGGGAGTGGGTAAAGGGGGATCGATGGGTGGGGCAGTTGGGTTGATGTTGGGTTTTGGGGGAATTTTAATGTGTATTGTATTTTTAATGTTGTTAGCTGCCCTGAGTCTGTGGGAAAGGATGGGAGAAAAATTTAACAAATAAATAAATAAACTATTGGATAATGAAATAAACTGCCCCGGGGAGATTGTGGAATCACCTTTGTTGGAGGTTTTCAAAGCGGGTTGGACAAGCATCTATGATGCTGCAGGCAGGGATATCCTGCCAAGGGGCAGAGGGTTAGACTGGGTGACCCTTCCAACTCTAACGTTCTGTGCTTAGCTATTATCCCAAGGGCTGAATAGCTTGGAGGCATCACTAGTTTCTGACGAGCTTACGCCTTAATATATCAAACTACAGCAGGAGGGGGCAGGGAACTAGAAACTGCCATTGTAGAACAATCCAGAGATGAGAGTTTGTAACTAAATATTTGTAAGGTTTGTAACTAAAAACAAATGTGTAACCAATGTTTGTAACTAAAAACCGAAGCAGAGTTTGTGGTTAGATATTTAGAACCAGTGGAGCCAAGAGGATAAGGTGTTGGACTTGGTCCTGGGAGCCGACGATTCAAACCCCATCTTAGCCATGAACTCACTGAGCGGCCTCAGGCAAGTCTCTCTTGTTCTCAGCCTCTGTTCTCTATCTGTAAAATGGGAACAATAATGACCTACACAGAGTGGTCGTAACTAGAGAAGATCGTAAAGCACTTTGACTGTTCAAAGTGCTATAGAAATGATCAAATAACTCGCTTTCCACAAACCGATACACAGCTGGACACACTCCGGACTGGGTTGGGGTGCCGAATACACACGTCCACAGAGAGGTTGCATGGTGAATGTGTGGCCAGCCGGCCCAGCCTTACACACAGCCCTCTGCCATGATGGGTAGCCAATGAGGCCAACCATGGCAGACCCAACCTGGGCTGTGTCTGCTGGCCCGGGAACAGACGTAACAGCCTGCTGTGGCCCAGTCGGATGGACCTTGGCCTGGGACGCTTGCCTGGTATCAGGCCCCAGGGCACATTCCGGACTAGCCACCGCCTCGGCCCTGCGCAGTCCCAGGCCAACATCTGGTGGCGCCTGCCCCGAGGTCAGAAACAAAATGGGCCATAGCAGTCCTCTGCCATGTCTGTTCCCACCAGCTCGTAGACAGCTGCTCTCGCCTTACTCCACAAGCCAGAAAACCCTGCATCCCCTTGCAAATTGAGCCCCCGCGCTATTGTCAAAGAGCCTTGGTGACTAGAGAGACGAAGTTCACTGGAGCAGAACGTATACTGTGAACGGTTGCTGGGAGATATAAGTGTGTGACAAGGGTAAGGAACAGAGAAGTGTGCGCTCCCGATCTTTGACCAGTAAAAGGAGTTCCGGAATGGGGCGCTTGCGTGGCCCTCGCACTCATGGTTGTTCCGGGTTGCAGGGCGAGTCCCCATTGGATTCACAAAGCCTAGAGCAGGGGTGGGCAAACTGTGGCTCAGAAGTCACATGCCATGGGCGGGCCCCGCACTGCCATCATGGTCCTGTGTCGTACTTCATTACACCTGAGTTTCGGGGGCTGAATCCCAGCGGCTCCTCTGGAATCTCAGCAGCCAGGATTGCACAGCCCCGGCTCCACTGGCCGGTCATTTATCAAGAGAGGTTTGTGTGTGGAAATACATTTGTGGCTCTTAGCCAGATGAAGATTTTGGTACGCAGTTCTTAGGGTTGGGAATCTTAATCCTGGCCACACGAAAGAGCCACCAGCCAGGCAACTGTAGAAATCGAGGAGGCTAGCTGAGCTGCCTTGTCCCTCAAGGCCCTCCTTCCAATCGCTGTAGAGGTCTAAAGCCCTTCACGGTCTCGGCCCCTCATACCTCAGGGACCGCCGCGCCCCGGAGCGGCTCCTTCGGTCTGCCGGGGGTGCCTTCTGGGAGGTCCCCCGCGTGAAGGGGGGGCCACAATGGAGAGGGCATTCTCAGTGGCCGGGCCGCTTCTCTGGAACTCCGTACCGGAGGAGGCCCGCCTGGACCCAAGCCTGTTGGTATTTCAGCGAAGATGCAAGACCTGGCTGTTTGCCCGGGCCTTTGGGGAGGCGGGTGGGTAGTTGATTTTTATCTCCCCCATTCTAAATGGTTTTCTATCCCAGGCCCTGTTTATTTAATGTTTTTAAATATTTTTGGAATGGTATTTTATGTGTTTTAGACTGTTTTATATTGTTGTTTTATGATTGGAAGCCGCCCCGAGCTGTGTGGGGCGGGGTAGAAATACAATAAATAAATAAATAATGATTTGCCCAAGGTCACTGTGTTTTAGTGTCTCCATTTGTAAAAGGAGACTCCTTAGCTGCTATTAAATATTAAAACTGGCCTTCCAGGAAGAGGAGTGGGAACACACACACACACACGAGCCTGGATGACATTCCAGCATGCTCTGAAATGAGGTGGCAGACTTGATTAAGCTATTCCTTATCCTTGCTATTCCACAGCAGCCAATGCGAGCCAAGCACTGCCAGTTGTGTCAGCACTGCGTCCGGCGCTATGACCACCATTGCCCCTGGATAGAGAACTGCGTGGGGGAGAGGAACCACCCAGTCTTTGTAGCCTACTTGGCTGTGCAGCTTGTTGTCCTGCTGTGGGCTTTTCAAGTTGCCTGGTAAGTGCTCAAAGCTACAGCTTCCCAGGGCAGATGTTTCTCACATTTTGTGCAAAGCTAGGCAGGATAACAGCAGCATGGTTTGGAAGGTAAGAAATGGGCTAGGCTCACACACTAGAGCACCTTTTCTGATAATGCAATGGTCACCACCTTGGATGATGTGGGAATTAAACAGGAACCTGTAGAGCTAAAGATACAGTGTAGTAAAATTTCTGGGTCCAGGGGGAAAAAAAGTAAGTCTTATCAGAACTTCTACTTAAGCAGACCTCAAGCCTGTGGCCCTGCAGATGGAGAAAACTGGTGCTTAGTCTGTTAGAGATCCATTGCTGAAATGTCGGCAGACCCTGCCTGCATTCAGTGATGGATCTGTCACTTCTGCTCTGCGTTCAAAGGACCCTTGCCAGCACAGGAGGAGAGGGAAAAGGTGTGCCTTTGTCAGCCGAGCAGGATGGAGTCTAGAGAGATGGGCTGGTTGTCATGTTGGGCCCAAATGTAAGAGATGGAGAGACAGTCATTTGGGTGATCTCTTTTATTGGCCCAATGGTAGCTGGTGAGGATATGCAGGCTTTTGGGTCATAAAGGGCTCCTTGCCTATGTTCTGACTAGTTACATGCCTGAGCAAGGGCCCTGTGTGGCCCCAGAGCTTGCATCAGCTACAATAAAAGATATCCCCTGAACTACTTTGCCTTCACCTCGGCAAGATGGAGTCAGAGAGAACAGCTGCTCTGGAAGTGGGCAAGTAGCAGTTTCCCACAACTCTAGCCCACCTGGCAAGCACAGAGTTGCTTTGAAAAGTAGAGCTCTCCGTTATAGAATGCATTTCATAGCTCTCCAGCCAAGGAGAAAGTGAAATTTGAGAACTGAAACTTTAGCATGTTTGCTTATGCCCCCCCCCCCCCCAGCTGCTCTTCACTGATCAGTAGGGGAGCTGGAACATTGCATCCTGCACTTGCTTACACCACAAGGGGATCACTATGCACCCCCTTGCGCTGCCAGTACATGGGGGAAGGGGGGGGGTTGTGTGGAATGTGGCCTGGGAGGGCTGTGATCTCTCCTGGAAAGGGGGGAGGTGCAGGCGTGGGGAAAGCTTTGTGAGATGGTGGGCATGGGAAAAGGGTGGGTGAAGGCTCCTCTAGGTAAGCAAAGGGGGAGGGTTGACATTTGGTGGGTAGGGATTCACTGGGTTTTTTATAATTGTAGCGTGGGTTTATGATTCTGTTGTAAGCTTCCCTGAGTCCAGGGCCAGCACTACCATATAAACAGCACAGGCAGGCAACACGTTGAAGGGGACAGCTTTCCCATCCCCGATCAGTTGCCCCATTACTGATCGGCTCTGCGGTGGTGGGGATGGCCTCCGCACCCCCCTTCAACCTGCTGCCTTAGACACGCCTGCCATTATTGTAAATGGCAATGTATTGTGCATTGGATTGGTGGTGGGAGAGGCATTCCCCCCCCCCCATTGGCTCCTCCCCTGATCTTGCTGCCACCCTCTCCAAATTCTGCACTGGATCGAAGGCAAGGCTGCGTGGGGCAGCAAGATGAAGGGGCCGCCTCTAGATGCCACCGCCAGAAAGCTCTGCCGTTGGATCGAGGGCACCTAGGGCGGCACAAATCCATGCACTGGGCCTGCTTGAGTCTTTTGGGGAAAGGGCAGCGTAGAAATCTTTTTAAAAATAAATAAAACTAATATGGATGCCATCCTGTTTGACCAAGCCATGGTGGCTGTTTTTTCTCTCTCTTCTAAATGAAAGGTCTGGCCTTTATTTTGAACAGTCTTGGGAGTGGCTGAAACACAATTTCTTCCTGCTCCTCTCCTTCCTCCTCATCACCATATTCACTGTGGTGGCGATGCTGCTGCTGGTTTCGCACTTGTATCTGGTGGCGTGCAACACCACCACCTGGGAGTTCATGTCACGGCACCGCATCTCCTACCTGAGGCACTGTGAGGCAGAGAACCCCTTCGACCGAGGGGTCGTCCTCAACCTCTGGAGGTTCTTCTGCGCCTGCCGCCTTGTCGCATGGGAGACGATGTACTCGCCAGAGGAGGACAACCCTGCTTGACCTCGGAACGGCCGACAGGACTAAGCCGTCCGATCCCGGTTTGATCAGAGAAAGAGCGGGTAAATCAGTTGTGATTCAGGCCTTGCCTGATATGGGAGGCTTCTCCACAGCTAGGGGAGAGGCTCCTCTTCTGGCGTGTCCTGCGCTAAAGTTTTAGTGTTACGACTTGGGGCCATCCCCCCACGTGTCTTATTTGGGAAAGTTGTTGCACTGTAAGCCAGTTTGCTGCTATTTCCAAGAGTTTAACCCATGCTGAACTATGCCGTTTCTTTGACTTACCCTAGACACAGGAACAAACAATCATGCAAGAGACATGGTGGTGGCTGTAGATTTGCTCTTCCAAGTGGGACTGAGCAATACAGAGTGGCTGTTCACTAGACATCTCCTGTTATACTTCCCCTCCCTTTGTTAATATTACCCAGCAAGCCTTTCTACTGGAAGCTGCCAGGCCATCCTTTGTGCATTACTAGAATAGCTGGTTCTGCTTTTAACACACCTACCTTTCCCCTGGGAATCGGCAGCAGAACAAGGTTTTCTGATAAACCAGACCAGAATTGGTAGTCACTGATGCCATTCACTCTTTTTGTTGGTGCCCATGGTGCCTTAGCAATAGAACTGGGTAACTAGTGGAAAAAATGTCCCGAGTTTTTCATTCACATTTTAAAAATCTGTAGCAAAACACTTTAGCGAAGTCAGGATCACACCCCCTGAGGGTTATGTTGGTCCTAAATGTAAAAGGTGGATACAAAGTAGTTATGATACCTTTTATTGGACCAACTTAGGTTGGTGACTATGCAAGTTTTCGGACCACACACAGTTCGCTCTCACCAACAGAAGCTCGTCCAATTCTGCCTCATCTTTCAAACAATCAAGAGAGCAAGAGTTGTTTAAAACAGAACATTTATTGAAGTGTGAAGATTTCACAGCCTGTACCGATTGCTTTTTCACCCCATCCCCTTTTCAAGAACTAAGATTGTCAACTGAGTTATAACGTATGAGGCTCTAATCCCCCACTAGATCCTGGTTTTGAAAGCCTGCTTTGATATTTCCCCACTATTCATTAGAAACAGTACATCAAGCCCATTTGGAAGGAAGAGGAGACTGTAGTCAGAGGTGGAATTTTAAGACCATTCTCAGCGACAGCCAAATTAGTATGTTCCTGGTCACTTGTAGAAGGGCTTTTCTAGGGTCCTTGAAATGTCATCTTAATATGAGACAAGCTTTATTTCCCTTATTCTCACCAAAAAGAAAATAATACAGACAAGCAAAGTGCGCTCTGGGGAAATTGTGATTTCTACAGTAGAAATCCTCTTACCCAGACCACTCTACTCAAGCTCCTTCCCCCTTCCAAACATGTCCCTGTAGGACACACACAGCCAGATACTCAGGCAAAATAGCATGTTCCTCAAGGTGCCTTGATAATGGGATTTCTACTCTGCTTATCATCTCTTATGAGCATGTACGATATTTATTGGATGTCTTGCTTAAACATGCTTAGGTTTTCTCCAATAGCATGCTTAATACTGTGTTTCCAACTCTTTTCACTTCAGGGGGGAAAATCCAAGCCTTTTTTGAAATTAAAGCAGGTGATGGTTCTGCACGGGTATGTTGGGAAGATTAGAATTTAAAATAAAAAACTTCAGTTCTGCACTTCAAGCAGCACAGGCAAAGAGCAGGCAACTCTTAGCTGCAGATTTTTCTGCACTCTGATCTCGCACTGGGGATTACAGCGCTGCAGGGGAAGGCATTTCAGTAGTTCATGACCTCACAAAAGCTCAACTTTCTACCCTGAAATCCACAAGTCTGTCTAGTCACCAAGTTTTCTCATTAAACAGTCAGATTTTGTGCCTTAATTTCTCAGGTGTTAACACTCGACAGGAGCCAAATGGCTATTTCTCAGGCTAGAAGAATGACTACCAGCTCCAAGGTAGGCAAGCACTCTTCAGATGGAGCATATTAGTACTAATCAGAATGCTGCTGGATTTGCAAGGACTGTAGCAATTTTCAAGTCTGTATCTGGGTCCTGATCAGGTTTACATATTTGACTGCATCTATCTGACGTGCCTTACTTAGGGACAACCTACTATTGGCACTGCCACACCAGAATACCAAGCAGGCTTCTTTCTGGATTGTGCATCCCCATGAAGAATGCTGCAATTAGAATTCAGTTAATTATGCTGCTAATGCACCAACCAGTCCTCTCTTTGCAGTATTGGCTTTGCCGTTATCACAAGAGTCAAAGAAAATTAGCTGCCAGCATCTAATTGAATACACACACACTACAAGGGGGAATTTTTTAAGTCTCTTTTTGGCTGCATGCGAAAGGGGGCTGTATGGATTTGATTTAAAAAAAAAAGGTTTTAATGGTATTTAATAACTGTAAATCATTAAAAAATTAAATTTAGTTTGTGTTTTCTTTCTTTTACATCTCTGCACTTTAGTCACTGGCATAGCTACCCTAGGGATAGGAGGGACATTTGTCCTGGGGCCCAAGCGGGGATGGCGGGACACAAATGATCCCTCCTGTTGCAGCGTGTGGCAGTATTGCCAATCCTCCCCTTTAAATCAGGAGGAGAATAGCTGTTGCAGGGCTACATTGGTTCCATTGTAGCCCTGCAACATGTATTCTTCAAAAGCCTCCTGATTTAAAGGGGAGGGTTGGTTCTACTGCATGTGGAAGTGTCCTGCATGCTGCAGGCTCTGCAGCGTGCAGGACCTAGCAAGTACTGGCAGCGGCAGCAGCACGAGGCAGGTGTGTGTGAGGGTTGGGTAGGAACAGGGAGGATGTGTAGGGAACAAGGGGGTGGGGTGGGAAAGGTCATCCATTTCTTGCCCCTGGGCCCATTCCAACCTAGCTATGCCCCTGGCTTTAGCATTCCTAGCAGAGGGGTTGAGTTCTGCAGTAGCTCTGTGCCGGACTGTCTTTGAGTCTTCCCCTCAGAATGAGAGAGAGCTAAACTTGGGATCAAGTGCAGGCTGACACTTGTTAAAAACAGGGCTACGGTTCGACTCACGCTGAAGGAGTGGGTACCAGGGTGGAAGCTAATATTCAGAGAAATTCAGTGTCATGGAATTTTACAAATTTGCATTTGTGCGTTCCAATCTCTGCAGAGAAAAATTTGGAATTTTACTGGTATGTGAGTTTGATCATTCTTTTACTTTGTGAGGAAGTGGTTTAATGGTCTAGGCTACATGCAACTGGATAAATAATTTTAATACTGAAATAAGATTTTCATTTCAAATTAATCTAACAAAGTTCTTGCAAATATTCAGATTTGTAAATCCAATTCAGAGACTCATTAATGGAAGGTAATAGGATTTGTAGCTGTTAAGCCTAAATCATTGCTGCCCTAGTAACAAGCTTAGTTGATTATCCCCTTAATCTTGTTTTGTTTTCATTTTTATGCTGGCCATACTATTTATTATTCTACCCTATCCCGAGGGCTGAGGGCAGGTCGCAACACTCACAATCATAAATAGATATAGATAAAACTAGTTAAAATACCCTTATCCCTAACCCTGCTAGCCAAATTCTGGCCAAATCAAAAAGTCTTATAGTGCCCCTGGAAGATGAACAGGCTTGGGGTTGATGAAAAGTACTCCTGATCACCACAGGAACTTGATGTTCCAGTCACAGCAATGGGTCCAGGAGCAGCCCTAGGCTGCAAAACTGAGTGGCCAAAGGAGGCTGGATCCCATCAATGATGGGTGCCCCTATGCCAGGGGTGGCCAAAAAGTAGAGCACAAGCTCATCTCCAGTAGATCATGGTGTGGGGAGGGGGAGCAGCCTCAAGGAAGGAGAACTGGATCGGTGCCCCTGGGAGTGTCTCCGGGAAAGAAAGGCTAGGGGAGCACCTCCAGTGCGGCAGGGAAGGCTCTCTGTAAAGGGGAGTGCTCCTCTCTGCTCCTGAGACCAGCTACTGAGGTGCCCTAGAACTAGGAGCTAGCAGAAGGAGTCCTGGTAGATTGCCTAAGGTTGACACCTGGATCAAGTGGATGGTGTGCACGTTAAGTCTAGCCACCCCTTCCCTATGCCATTAGGAGGGAATTCTAGTGGTAATTTTGATATTTGTACCAAACTGGATAGGGCAACGGGAGGGCTGTTCTCTCCCACATAAGCACGCATGACATCACTTACCGGAAGGATGCTTTGAACACTTCATCTAGGTCAGTTTCCTTTGGATGCCTCAGTGGTTTTTCCCAGGCTTTCTCCAGAAACAGCAAAATAGACAGATAGCAGGAAAGGAAAATTTGGTACTTGCCCTGTGAATTTTCCTTCTTCTCTCGTGGGGAGGCAGGCAGTCCGTGCTGGGCTTTGCTCCTCCAACTCAGGAACTAGACAGGACCAGGTCTGTGATTGGCTGTCAGGACCTAGGTGAGGAACAACCCTGCTAGCCCAGATCAGTGGCTACCCCAGCTAAACTCTCTCTTGTCCCTGTAACTTAAGGGGTAACCCTGAAAGACAAAACTCAATACTAAGGAACTTGCTGCGTACAAAAGCTAGGTGACAACCCCTCTCGCCGGAACAGGGGGCTACCTAGCCCCGTTGAGGCCAAAACCTAAGACAAAACACTATCGTAGGTTCCCCCCTCCCCTTTGCCTAAACCATCTGAGAACATAGGAGGGATGAGAAGAAGCATCCATGGGGGTGGGCCAGACTGCCTGCCTCCCCACGAGAGAAGAAGGAAAATTCACAGGGTAAGTACCAAATTTTATTTTTTCTCTCTCCTGTGGAGGCAGGCAGTCCATGCTGGGCTTTACCCAAGCAATGTCCCCCGCTAACGGGAGGGAACATGGATGCCCGCCACCACAGGAAAATACCCGGTCTCATGCCAGAACCCTCTGCAGCACTCGACGCGCAAAGGCTGCCTGGGCCGAGGCCCAAGTATTGATTCTAGAGTGCTCTGTAAAGGTACACAAAGACGACCAACAGGCCGCTCTGCAAATTTCATCCAAGGAGGTCCCCTGTAGAAGGGCCGCATTAGCGGCCGCACTGTGTAGGGAGTGGGCCGTAATCCCCATGGGAACTGGAAGACCCTTTGTGTTGTATGTGAGAGCAATACTCCCCCTCAGCCATCTGGCTATGGTGGCAGAGGAAACCTTCCCCTTTCCACGATGGAAACCTGTGTCTGGTTGCCGGATTCAGGGAAGTAGCCGCCTTCAGGAACCGTCAGACATGGAGAGGAGTCCCTAGAGTCTCGTGCCCTGGTACCACTAGGACCATTGCCAGTGCCGACACCTGCCATCTGAGTGTGTTGGTTGAAAGTCCCTTGTCCAGTCCAGCCTGCAGGAAAGCTAAGATTTCCAGCACTCGGGCCTCCAACGGCGGAATTTGATGTATTAATGCCCAGTCCTGGAATGCTCTCCAAGTAGTGTTATGTATACGACTCATGGATGGTCGCCGGGCCGCTAGCAGGGTCTGCAGCACTCTGTTGCTGTACCCAAAAACTCCTAGTCGTTCCCGCTCAACCTCCAGGCAGTGAGGTTTAGTCTTGCGAGGTTGTGGTGGTGAATGGGGCCCTGTGACAGGAGATCCTCCCTCATGAGGAGTCTGAACTCCTGATTGATCTGCAGCTCCCTGATGGCCGAAAACCATGGTCTGCGAGGCCAATTTGGTGCTACTAAGATGACTTGGGCGCCCTCGCACTTGATCTTCTTCAGGACCCGGGGGATCAGGGGTGTCGGTGGGAAGGTGTACAACAGCTGACCTGGCCAGGGCGTGGAGAGGGCATCCATCCCCTCTGCCTGGAGCGGAATCTGCTGACCTTGCAGTTGTCGTGCGAGGCAAACAGGTCGAGGTTGGGGAAGGCCCACCTCTGCATTAGCTGTGAGAAGACGCTTGGATGCAGTGCCCATTCTTCTGGGTTGATCGTCTGCTGGCTGAGCCAGTCCGCCCGAGTGTTGTCCTCTCCCTTGATGTGTAGAGCCACTGAGGATTGAACATTGACTTTGTCGCTTCATTCCTTAAACGAGATCGTGTCCCCCCTTGCCTGTTCACAAATGCCATTGCCGTGGTGCTGTCTGTGCATACCAGGACATGGTGGCCCCTCACTAGGTGACCAAACTATTGGAGTGCCAGACGGATTGCTTTCAGCTCCAGGAGATTGATACGCGACCCTCGTTCCGCAGCTGACCACATTCCTTGCACCATCTGGGATTCGCAATGAGCTCCCCATCCCCTCAGGCTGGCATCTGTTGTCACTACCAACCTGGAGGGCTCCTGAATGGGGAGACCTGGCGCAAATCAGAGGGGCAATCCACCAGGTCAGCGAAGAGAGGTCCAGTGGAAGCTGGATCACCCTGGTGGATTTAGAAGCGATGAAATCCTGCCACGGCATTAGGAACGCTTGCAACCGGTGCAGGTGGAAGTGGGCCCACCCTACCGTCTCCATACAGGACACCATGAGGCCCAGCACCCTTGCTAGTGACAGGATCGATGCCAATCTGCTGCCCCTGAGGCGGGAAATCTCCTGACGAATCTTCTGTTCTCTTTCGTAGGAGAGGAAGAGTCTGTCCTGCACCATGTCCAAGATCTCTCCCAGATGGAGGAGGCGCTGTTTCGGCACCAACAAACTCTTCTCCCAGTTTATCATGAACCTGTGGATTTGTAGAGTGTTCACCGTCTCTCTGACCGCTTGTCGGCACCCGTTTCTTGACAGCGCTCTGATCAGGATGTCGTCCATGTATGGGAATATGTGGATTCCCTTCCTCCTTAGGTCTGCTACCAGTACCACCGAGAGCTTAGTGAACACCCAGGCCGAAAGGCAGGGCCCGGTACTGGGAGTGTGTGTTGCTGTAAGTGAACCTCAGAAATCTCCAGTGCGACCCCTTATGGGGACATGCAGATACGCCTCCTTGAGGTCTATCAAGGGTAGATAGTCTTGCAGGTGAATCGATTGGATGATTGAGGCCAAGGTCTCCATTCTGAACTTCCTGTGCCTCAGGTGCTGGTTGACAAACTGGAGGTCCAGAATGGCTCTTGTATCCCCGTTCTTCTTCAGAATGGTGAAGATGGAATACACGCCTGAGAACCGCTCCAGCGAGGAAACCTCCTCTATCGCCCCTATGCTCAGGAGATGATCGATGGCATCCTCGGTCCGAGCTCTTTTGGCGGGAAGTCTAGGTACAGGCACTCGTCTGAATAGGTTTCTTGGCCACGACTCCAGCTCGAGAACGTAGCCCTCCCTGATGGTCTCCTTGACCCAGCCGTCTGACGACGTCCTGTCCCACCGGTGGGCAAAAGCTTGTAGATGGGCCCCCAGGAACGACGGAGAAAGAGCAGCTCTCAGGGAGTCAGGAGGATGGGGCGTTCTGCTTGTCTGTTCTTCCCTGGCGTCGGGGCCCTTGGAATTGACAGTTTCGCCTACCTCCTCTGGGTCTGAACGACGCAAAACCTCCCCTCCTGGGGGGGAGGATGTTGTCGAAAAGGCTGATGAAAGGGCTGCTTTCTCCAGGGTTCCCTCTTCCCTGGGTTCACCGGTAACCCCTTCTTCTCAGGTTCATCTGTCATGACCTTATCCATTGGCTCCCCAAGCAGCTTTCCTTCCACTAGGGGTGCCGACATGAGTACCATCTTGGAATGCAGGTCAGCTTTCCATGGACGCAACCACATCGCTCTGCGTGCCGCCACACTGTTAGCCATCGGGCGTGCCAAAAACTGGGCTGCATCCAGGCCTGCATCGGTGACAAAGGTGGCAGCTGAGCCCAGCCTTCTCAGACCCTCCTTCAGCTTTGGAGAGGTAGCAAGTGGGCACAAATCCTTGATCCCTATGACCATCGCGTGGGCAAAGGTGGATCCGGAAGCGGCGGCCCTGCATGCCGTAGCTGCGGCCTTGAAGTCTCGTCTCAGAAAGGACTCAATTTTCCTGTCAAGTGGGTCTTTTGGGAACCCCTCCCCGTCTGCGGGAATCACAGAGGCCTTCGCGAGGTCTGCTGCTTCAGCATTCACCTTGGGGAGGACGAAGGAGGCCGCCTGATCCTCTGGGAGAGCGTAAAAGGGCCTCGCCACAGAATGGGTTCCCTTGGGCCTTCATTGGTTGCGCCCATTTTCCCTTCAGGATCTTCATGTAGAGCGATGGGAGAGGGAGTCTGGAGATGTCCACCTCTTCTGGGGACAGCACTAGGGGGGCATCTTCTACTAAATTCGCCTTGGTGGGGGCTGGTGGCGGGGGTGCGGGGAGGGACAGGCCAATCCTAGATGCTACGCTGGCCACTAACCTGAGAAACAGGTTCGGCTGGAAAATACATGCCCTCGCTTTTGACATCGGATCCTGGGGCTCCTCCACGAGTTCACCCTCCTCAGTCTCTCTCCCGGGGGAGAGGTTGTACTTGCTCCGCCTCTGCTAACTGCCATTGGCTCTGGAGACATAGGCCTGTGAGACCCGGGGGATACCCCTCCCCCCTGGCCAGCCTCCCAGGAGTCTCTGTCCTACCCCAAGTGTGGGGGGGCTGATGGGGTTCCCCCCAAAAGGTACGACACCCCTCCTACCCCCTTAACAATCAGCTGCCTCCCCAGCCACTGAAGTACCGCTGGGGGAACGTCCTCCCTCTCTATTGCCTCAACTCTGCTGGTTACCGGGGGTGGGGGGCTACATGCCTCAGGTGGGGGGGAAGTGGGGCTGGCGTCTCTCCCTACTGTGCCTGCTGTGATAGAACCCCGAGGAGGGGGAGAGTGGAGGTGCCTGCTACTGGAGCTGCTACGCCTCTCCCCTCCCCTTTCTGATCCCCTCCTCTCTAGGGAACGAGGCCTGGAGCCGCTGTGCCCCCTGGAGTGGCGGTGATGGGAGCCCTGATCAGGGGGTTGTTTGTGTGGGCTGCGCCCGCGAGGGCTGTGCATCCTAGGGCTGGTGGCACCTCTCGCCGGGACCGCAGCCTATCGGCGCTTGGGCCTGTTCCGAGGCCCCGTCTGGACCTGTTCTCCGGACTGTCTCCCCTCGAGAGACCTGTCCCACTCTCGCTAGGAGGCCGTGAGTGCGCAACGCTGGGGACCCTCTGGGCTCCTAGGCCGAGGGCTAGACTCACCCTCCCGGGATCTACGGCGGCTGGACACCGACGGGAGGCTCCGGGGCTTCGTCCCGGCGTTCCCGGCGCTGGGGTGCCTGCGCACACCGCTGAGGCACCGCGGACAGGCTCCGGGGCCCTTGGGATGGGACTGCCTGCTCCCTTGGGATGGGACTGCATTGGGCCCCTTCTTAGACGGAGGGGGCAAGGAACCCTGGGGGCGGTCTGCTGCCTGTGTCCTCTTCCCTGAGGACATCCCAGCGCCTCGTGACAAGAACTCCTCCTAGCCCCGTGCCGCCCTCCCTGAAAAAAGGGGGGGGGGAAATCTGGGGCGAGTGTCCTGCTCCTCTGGGCCCGGAGCCAGCGTGTGCTGACCCGACTAATCTCTTTTTTTTAAAAAAAAAAAAAGACCTAACTTTCCCCGAGGGGGAAAATCCTGCTGTTTCTCCTGCAGAGTCAGGAACAGATCTGGGGTAGCAGCGGGGTGGGGTTGCTCCTCCCCTAGGTCCTGACAGCCAATCACAGACCTGATCCTGCCTATTTCCTGAGTTGGAGAAGCAAAACGCAACACGGACTGCCTGCCTCCACAGGAGAGAGACAGAAGAGACAAATCTCCTCTAGCTATCGCTTCTCTCTACCAAATGTTATTGATGTCCCCTAGCCCAAGGACCCCTCCCTGCACATCCCCCACAGCTCCTGGCACTCTGTACCAGCAGGTGAAGCCCTGTTTTAATCCACCCCCTGGCCCCACTGCAGTCATTCCATAGATTATGAAGAGCTCATTTCCTTTTGGAGCTCACCTGGAAAGCATCTAAAGAGCCATTGGTATTTTTGACTGACAAGCTGGTAAGAAAGCAGTGTCACACATGCTCCGCAAAGCAGTTTCACAATCAAAAAGATTTAATGTTTAAATAACAAATCATTCTTAGTGTTACTACAACACCTCAGACCCAGTAACAAATCTCTCTCTCACTCTCACACACACACGCACACGCACGCACACGCACACAGCTTCGGTTTTGCTCACCAACAAAGTTGATCTCAATACAAAACATTCTAGAGTTCGGCTGGTTTTGATCCAGTTAATATTCTCTCTCCGTGATTTTTCTTTTATCATCTAAGAAGCAGCCCAGGACATCTAGGCAGAGTGAGTTACATAGAAATAGGTGGGAAAACATCCCAAGTGCAATCATTAAAGTGACACACGAGGCCCCATAAAAGACAACACAAATGGAGGGGCCCTGCTTGGAGCAGCTGGTGAGTGGAAAGGAGGAGCTGATTCGAGAAAACAGGAGGCAGCATTAACATTGCCTTTACAGAGAAGAAAACCACAGCCTCTGCTGTTGTCCCAGACCCTGGTATGTTCAAGCTAACAGGGCTAAAGTTCCATTATAACAGAGAGTCTGTGCGCAAAGTCTTATTAATAGGCTAGAATTCAGATTTAACAGAGATAAGTCCCTTTTGCTGCAGCAAGGCACAGACTTCTAACATGGACTCTTTCCAAACTCAACCTTCATTCTCCTGGTTATGGTAAACCACTCTGCCCCCAAACGGGGAACAGGAAGATGATGGAGTCTATTCCAAGGAGGGAACAGCACTGCATTTCCTTCCTTTGAAAGTGCCGGTTGTGACCGCCCATCCCTGAGAGCGCGCTACAGCTCGTCAACGTTGGTAGCAGGGGAAGGGTCTCTGCTCTGTTTTAAAGCACTGTACAGTAACTCCAACTGTCCAGATGTGGCATCTGAGTACTGCCAGTGTTCCAAACTCATCCAGGAGGCATGAACCACCCTGATGGCATCGCCTACCCAGTACTTTCCCTGCAAGTGCCCACACACTTACATTGAAAACCCACGGCCTGTTTTCTACAGCCCCTTCCACCACCAGTCCTGCAAAGAATCCGTCTCTCTTACTAACTTAGCCTTCCAGGAGTCAGTGCCAGGTCTCTCTCAGGAGTTCTCCAAGCAGTACGTCTGCACAGGCTTCTCATTCCCATCAGATTTCCAGAAGGTGGCTTGAGACAAAGTCAAAATCCTTAAAGGCAGCCTGCTCCTCAGAGGTGAGGGCTGGGAGGTCATCTGCAGGAGTCAGGATTGGCTTCTGGGAGGTGAACTCTTCATCAAAGTTACTAATATCAGTGGGATCTCTTAAAGAGGGCACGAAAGGGGGCTTCAGTCTCCGGGCAAACAAAGCATCCCAGTCAATTTCCTGGAAATGGAGGAAATAATTGCATAATTAGAAGATCAGTACCAAGAACAGAGAGAAAACACTTTTAAGAGTGATAAAGCATTTTAGGAGCCCACAATTTCTAACTATTAGCTCTCCTGGATTAGGAATCATGGAAGAGTTCCTTAACACACTTTAATCACCCCAAGAATCAGACCAGAAATCATGAATTCTTAACAGAAAGGGCTGTGCAGCAATAGAACAAGTTGCATAGGGAAGCTTTAAGCTCTTCATTGGTGGGGGTTAGAAGAAAGAAAGAAAAAGGCTGGACAGCCATCTGCCAGGGATGTTGTAGGTGTAGTCCTCCTGCAACCAAGCCTGGAGCTAGACTAGATAACCCAAGAAGTCCCTTCCAACTCTGATTCTATGTACCACTCATCACAAGCATGTGGCTCAGGGTTTTTATACCAGAAAAAGACCCTTGTGAGCACACACACTCTCCCAATTTCCAAAAGTGAAAAGTGTTTGGGGTAAAATTTTACCTCAAGGAGGCCTTCTTCCCTCCCACCCGGATCATCTACAACCAGGTCAGAAAGCAGAAGGATCAAGGTAACTTTCCAATTAAAGTGTCCCACAGAGAAGATAGATCCATTTGACCTAAGGCAGTTCCTCCAGAAGAACAGAAAAAAGGGTGAAACCAAATGAGACATTAGTCCACAACAAGTGGGTGTCCACCTGCCCGTTTATTAGGTGTTCCCGCTCCCCTCCCCACCAGCCTCAGGGCCACCACCCACCAGATCTGCAGCCCCCACTCACAGTATAGTCTCTGAGAATGTGGAGCACGTCATGTGGAGAAATGCGGGCTAATGTGCACCCATGTGTCTGTGTCCATGTCCTGTCTATTAGGTTGTGGGCAGCGCCGCTGCACATACAGATCTGTCAGCACCACAGAGTCATGGGTGGAAATCCTGGAGCATCCGAGGGGCGAATGCTTCCTGCCCCTCTCTCGTGCTTACTGGTGCTGCCCACAAGCGCATGAAAGACATGCTGGGGTCTGCTTGTTTATTAGGCTGGACGTGCAAAACGTGTGAATGGGGACTGCATGAACCAAACCCAGACTGCAACAGGCTAATGTCTCGTTAGTTAACACCCAAAGCTGAAACTTCGCATCCAATCTTCCACCGTCCGAGTCAACGGGAGCCAAGCCACTGATATTAATGAATGGGGGCCTGCACCCTTAGCTTCAATTTAGCAGGAACAAAACCCCATTGAAAGTGTGAGCACGGTCCTTAGCAGCTTTCTGCAGAGAGGCCTCCTAAAGGAGAGGTGTGATGGCAATGGGGGCCAGGGCAGCTCATTTCACAGGTCAACATTTATGGCAGGATAATCTGTCTAGAGAGACAAGGTGGCTGCCGTGTTGGTCTCAAACATACGAGATGGAGACAAAGTTGTTCAGGAGATTTCTTTCATTGGCCCAACTGTAGCCAGGGAGATTATGCAAACTTTCATGCCCTTCTTCAGCCATGTCAGAATTATAGACTGAGCAAGTGCAGGACAGGTATATAGGAGAGGAGGCAGAGACCAGGGGGTGGGGGAGAGGGACAGGGAAAATAGCTTGTAGGTGGAAAGGAATAGTAATGTAAAAAAACATGGCTCAACAATAGGCAATATGCAGACAGGGGACTAAACTAAAGCAAACGTTTGGGCCGGGGGTAGTAGGAAACAGCTTTCCACGTGAAGGGAGCACACATATCCAGGAAGAACCCTGCGTGTCCCAAAGGCTTGCCTAAATCTCACCAATACCAACTACAGCTGGTCCAATAAAAGCGATCAGGATCATCCTGGACCAAGCACGAGCATAGCTATAATAGCTGCAGTCACACCATGGGCCCTCGTTCCTGCACGTGCATGTAGAGTGCATATGCACACCGGCATGGCGGGGACCCGATCCATCTTCTGCACCAGGGCTCATTCCCACCTAGCTACAACTCTCATATCCTATCACAGAGGGTCCCCATCTGTACATGGGGTCATGGCTGATGTTGGATATTAGAAACTGGACAGCCGTCTGTCGGGGGTGTTGTGGCTGAAGTCATCCTGCATCTAAGCAGGGAGTTGGACTAGATGACCCTCAAGGTCCCTTCCAACTCTATAGTTCTACATACTTTGCATGTCTTTGGCACTGTCTGAAGTCTCAGCATTATAGTTAAGTTTCAAAGTTGGGAAATTGCTGTCCTATACAATCTGCTTATCTACATCAGAAGCTTTAATGCCTCAGGTGATCTACCTTGACAATGCATTATTACATCCATCCTCTGAAAGTCATTCATGTTCCTTTCAGTTTTATATTCTCCCGAGGGATCCTCCTGGCCATCCAGTCAGGACAGTAGGGTAGATCCTGCCAACTACCACTAGGAGGCAGACAATCCAATTTTCTGGAACCTATCCCCAGGGATCTAGCCTTATCTCCCCAGTCATTTGTCTGCCTCGACACAGCTAGGAAGCAGGCTGACTCTCTCTCAAGTGAGACAGCCCTTAGGAAAAAAAAAAAAAAAAGGATAAGGAAGGAGCGCCGGGTGCCTGGGGAGGAGAAATTGCTCTCCCTGTTCACCTCCCTTCCCTGAAGGGATTTTTGAGCAGCTACCGGGCGCCCCCTTCCCTGTTGGCGCAGGGGTCCCTGAGGAGCGGGAGTAGCAGCCTAGAAGGAGACGTGCTTCAGGGCTAGGCCCATACCCCGCTGGGGCGGGGAGGCCCGGGCTCAGCTGAATCGCTGCAGCAGAGGGCAGACCGGCGGCACAGAGCTCAGACGCCCCGGAACATCGCCCTGAGAGAACAACGGTGGGTAAGGGCCCGGTGCTACCAGGTGGCCCTGCACAGCCTTCCTCCTCCAACTGAAGACGGCGCAGAGTTTCTTTCCCGCCCCTCCCTAGCAGTTGCCGCGGCAGTAGCCAGGCATATATAGCCCCGACGCAGAGCGGCAAAACACCCCGCCTCCCGCAAGGCCAGCCACCGTTCGTGGCCTACAGCCCGGCGCGACGCCCAAAGGACCGCGTGGGATTCAGGAGTCCCCACCTGGATCCATCTCCTCTCACGGCCTGCAACCAGACACGCGGCACTCGGCTGGCCAGGCCCTTCTCCGCCCCTCCCCCATTCGGGCCGTGCTTGTGCCGGCAGGAAACACAAGGGGGAAAATGGCCACCAGGCGCAGAGCCTCGGCGGAGCAAGCAGAGCAGGCTGCTGCAGTGAGCCCCCCCCCCACTCCTCCCCCAGCTCAAGACCCACATATGGAGGCTTTGAGGGAAATCCTCTCCAAACTGAAGAGGAAAAGATCCCCTCATGTGATGGGAAAGAGCACCCATTCAAAGGCTGCTCCAAAGGGGCAGGAAAGGGTAAACACCCAAGGGCCAAGAGACCCCACAAACCCGTTCGGCCCCTTGACTCAGCAACCTCTTCGAGGTCAGAACCCCAAGAGGAGGTCCTGTCAGTCCAATCCTCGGAGAAGGAAAGAGCAGGGCACAAGAGAAGGAAGAAAAAGGGCAGGCCACTGCGCGAGGAGGCCAGCGAAGAAGAAGGGGAGGTTTCTGACCAGGAATCAGAGGTTAGACGCCTCTTCAGATCCAGACAAGCATTTCCCCAATAAATATAGGGACCAGATCTATGACCTGGTCACCAAGGCCCTCCATCTCAAACGAAGCTTTGTCAGATTCCTCAGAAGAGGAGGGAGTACCTCCCTCGAGCTAGAGATAGAGACAAGGGTATGGTCTTGGACAAGGCCTATGAGCGCATCATTAAGACAGAATGGCAGCGACCCAATAAGGCCTCCAGAATGTCTAAAGTCCAACTATCGCTTTATTCCCTCTCTAAGAGCAAGAATGACCTGCTCTCCATCCCTAAGGTAGATGCAGCGGCAGCGTCTCTGGCCAGAAACCCAGTTTTCCCCACCGAGGGGGAGTGTTACCCCCGAGACCCAACAGACAAGGGGATTGAATGCAACTTGGGAAGGAACTTCAAAGAAATATCCTCCATTATAAAGATGGCCATGCTAACCTCTTATTTTTCAAGGGCCTTGATGACGTGAATCAAGCGAGCCGGGGATCCACAAGTCTCCACGAGGATGACCAGGGTTCTTTCGACCAGAATCCAGCTGGCCTACCTTCGTAGCCAATTCATCCACAGACATGCTCTGCTGGGTGTCCAGGGCGACTGCATCCAATGTAGCAGCGCTACGATGGCTATGGCTGAGATCGTGGAAACCAAGAACACTCTGGTCGGCAGCCCATTTCAGGGCCGCAAGCTCTTCGGAGTTTGCCTGGATAAGGTGCTAGCGGAAGCCACCGATAAAACCAAGAAGCAGACACTCCAGAGCGTGGGGGTCCAAAAGCGAACCTTTCGTCCCTACAATGCATCCTTCTCAGTGCCTGGGGGTTTCGGACGGCCCTTCTTTCCCCACAGGGGAAACCAACAGAGATACAGACCCCGGTGGCAAAAACAAAAGGGGCATGACATCAGAAATAAGCGGCGTCAGAACGCGGGCTGTCTCAAAATGGAGGCATGACTGGGCTCCGGTCAGTCAGGCCGGACAGGAGAGACTGGGGGGCAGGCTTCAACTATTTGTGGACCAATGGAGGGAGTCCACCACAGACGCCTGGGTCATCCGTACCATACAATGGGGATACACAATAGAGTTCTCTCGCTCCCCCCCCGACAGTTCTTCTGTGCCTCGCCAGTATCCAGCAACCACGACAAACAAACGGTGATGCAGGCAGAAATTACCAGACTCCTATCCATTGGAGCCATCAAAGCAGTTCCCCACCACGAAAAAGGCCACAGGCTTTATTCCATTCTGTTTTTAGTGCCGAAAAAGTCGGACAAATGGCAAGCTGTGTTGGATCTGAAGATGCTGAACCAGGTCGTCAAGGTACAAAAATTCAAAATGGAAACCTTGCAGTCCATCTGCATAGCGATCACGAAGGGAGAGTGGCTAACATCGCTCGACCTGAAGGAGGCTTACCTTCACGTACCTGTCCTGCCATCCCACAGGCAATGGCTCAGGTTCAGTTATGCCAGACGACATTGGCAGTATACAGCTCTCCCGTTCGGCCTAGCGACTTCGCCAAGGACATTCACCAAAGTCCTGGTAGTGCTCATAGTGAATCTAATAACGGAGGGGATCAAACCGCATCCCTACTTCGACGACATTCTAATACGATCCCTAACCTATGAGCAGGCACAGAGGGACGTACACAGGACTATCACGTACTTACAAGATCACGGATTCGTGGTCAACCTCAAGAAGAGCCATCTTGTACCCTCTCAAACTTTGGAGCACCTAGGAGTGATATTGGACATCAGGTGCTGCAGACTCTTCCTCTCGCAACAGAGACAACTGAAGCTCACCATATTGATCCAACAGATCACGAAGGTTCGCAGAGCCAGGCTCAAGACCCTGGCGAGTCTTCTGGGAGCCATGACCTCCTGCTTGGGGATCATACAATGGGCCAGGTTCCATGCCAGACCTCTCCAACATTTCCTTCGTTCATGGCAGGACATATTGATTCAGGGGGGAAATTCGTGGATCCTGATTCCGGCCGAGCTCAAGAGATCTTTCACCTGGTGGATGCAATCACACCGGTTCACCCCCGGAATGCCCCTGGCGGATCTGGAGATGACAACCATAACAACAGACGCGAGTCTCCAGGGCTGGGGAGCACACGCACAGAACATGATGACCTAAGGGAAATGGCTACCTTGGGAAAAGGACCATCACATCAATTGGCTGGAGTTGAGAGCAGTCTACCTGGTGCTGTGGAACCTGGCTCTAACCCTTCGAGGAAAAGATGTCCTCATGTATACAGACAATATGGTGGCAAAGGCTTATCTAAACCACCAAGGCATGTCAAGGTCCGAAGCGCTCCACCAGATGGCTTCCACTCTCATCAGATGGGCGGAGAGGAACTTACGGTCCATCCAGGCACTGCATATCAAGGGACAAATGAACACACAAGCCAACTGGCTCAGCACAGTGAAACTGGACCAAGGGGAGTGGTCTCTACACCCGATGGCATTCCAAACAATAACCAATCAGTTCGGCTCCCCCCCACAGTAGACCTGCTTGCATCCCTGGTCAATGCAAAGGTGAGAATTTTCATCTCTTGGCACCCAAACCGCAGGACAATAGCCTTCGACGCACTGAACATCAGATGGCCCCAGGGTCGTCTATATGCCTTCCCTCCGTTTCCACTCATACAGAGAACCATAGCGAAAATAAAGAACGAAGGAGCCGAGGTCATTCTGGTGGCCCCCTTCTGGCCACGGAGGCCATGGTTCGCGGACCTGCAAGATCTAAGCTCAGAACCTCCACTCAGGTTGCCAGACCTCCCGGACCTACTGACTCAGGGTCCTATCCACTACGGCAACCCAACATCACTCAGACCGACAGCCTGGAAGTTGAGAGGAGGGCCTTGAGGAGATTAGGCTATTCTCGTCAAGTACTAGACACTATGCTACAGTCCAGGCGTCCGGCAACCAAGCGCATTTATCAGAGCACCTGAGCTACATTCGCTGGGTGGTGTGAGAGTAGGGCAGTTAGGCCAGACAGGGGGTCCATTAGGAGTATCTTAGAGTTTCTTCAGGAGGGGTTAGAAAAAGGTCTAAAACCCAACACCCTACAGAGGCAAGTAACAGCGCTTAATAGCGTGCTATGCACAGTTAAGGGCCACAGGGTATCCAGTCACTCCCATGTAAGGCGTTTTCTCAGGGCAGACAGAATTATAACTCCTCCGGTAGTCCATCACTTTCCCTCTTGGAGCTTGAACCTCCTCCTCGGAGCTCTCACCAAGATCCCATTTGAACTGCTGAACGAGGTATCCCTCTACTATATGTCACTTAAGGTAGCGTTCCTTGTGGCGATTACCTCTGCTAGGAGAGTCTCCGAGTTAGGAGCTCTATCCATGGACCCAGCTCTCTGCTCCTTCAAGGAGTCCTCGGCGATCCTGAGATTGGACCCAGCTTTTAGCCCCAAGATGGATTCCTGTTTCCATAGGGAACAGGAAGTGAGTCTCCCGTCTTTCTGCCCCAATCCAGTTCACTCGTTAGAACGGGTTTGGCACACCCTAGACGTTAGGAGAGCTCTGAAACTATATCTGGACAGAACAAAAACATTCAGGAAAACTCTGGCCCTTTTCGTCTCGTATAACCCTCAAAAGGAGGGGAATGAGAGCATCAAAAGGCATTAATCGTCAAATGGATGACTCTCTGCATCACGGAGGCCTATAAGGCGGAGGGGAAATTCCCTCCTAAGGGGGTATTCGCACATTCCCTTAGGGGAGTTGCGACTTCTCAAGCCTTTAGAAATGCAGCCTCCTATGGGGAGATCTGTTGAGCTGCGACCTGGTCCTCGGTGCATTCCTTCACTAAATACTACAGGATTCCACTGCAGGACTCCGTGGATGCAGCCTTTGGGAGAAGAGTTCTTCAGGCAGTCCTCTGAGCAGAGGCGCTGCCTGGAGGAGTGCACTGTTTATCTGGTTGTTCTCTCCCCCTCGTTTTCCCTCCCATAATGAAGGACTGGGGTACTGCTTTGGTACATCCCTACTGTCCTGACTGGACAGCCAGGAGGATACCCTGGGAGAAAGGAAAATTGGGCACTTACTCTCAATTTTCCTTCTGCAGGGGATCCTCCTGGCCGGCCAGTCCCCACCCAGAGTGAGTTTAACTCTGTGGTGTCTGCTCGTGGGATTGCTGCCATGACCCCTAGAACTTAACCTTGTACTGTTATTTTGCTCATGAAAAAGGGGAGAGAGAGAATTAGAGTAGGTTTACTCTTCAGAGCTCTAGTTAATAATTTACAGAACTTATATAGCACAAACTAGGAGTAGCTTACTTGACAAGCAGGTTGATCAGGCTTGGTAAGACTGGGAAGATAAGGATAGATCCCTGGGGATAGGTTCCAGAAAATTTGATTGTCTGCCTCCTAGTGGTAGTTGGCGGGATCTACCCTACTGTCCTGACTGGCCGGCCAGAAGGATCCCCCACAGAAGGAAAATTCAGAGGTAAGTGCCCAATTTTCCTTTCTGCTGGTAGCCACAAACCCCCATTCTAAATCCAGAAAGAGGCAATTGGTCGTCAGCCTACATCTCTACATTAAAGCAAGAGAAGCGGCATTTCCCCCAGGCAGATCAACATTATCTGCCTAGCACTTTCAGTGTCCAAAGTGCTTTACAATCCTTATCAAGCTGCATTCACAATTGCCCTGTGGTAATTACTAGTCCCATTTTACAGATGGGGAACTGAGGCTGAGCAATAATGACTTGCCCAAAGCCACACAATGAGTTCATGGCTAAGACAGGATTCAAATTCTGGTCTCCCAGGACCAAGTCCAAACACCTTATCCACTAGGCTAACCAGCTGACAGATGTGCTACTGGATATCTAAACTGAAAGGATGGAAGGTTAAGATACTGTCTGGAATAGCATGGATAGAAATAAGGATCCTGGGCTTGGAAGCCTGGGATACCACCAAAACATCGATTACTGGGTCTCAAAAGTGACTTGCCATTTGTAGAAGGATTCCTGGCTGTAGTGATCATGTGTCAGGGAAGTTGTCATGGATATCCTTGGTTCTGACCAAGGCTACCTCAAGAACAAAGCAAGCAGCTCTGTTTCAGCTAAAATGTGTGAGTAAGGGAAGCCATTGATTCCTACCTTGAAAAAGGGCTGGGTTTTAATCTCTTCCGCATCCATCTTTCCTGCCCCAAGACGACGCTCTGGACATTTCCGAAGAAGCTGTAGGAAGGAGCAATCCAAATATGTAATGGGTGGGAATAAGGTGGAGGACAGAGATTAGAACTTGGTAACTCTCCAATGTCAACTTTCCAAGCAGGGCTAAAGCCCTGCCAGCATTAGCTCATGTTTAAACCTCCCACTGAGAGCAGACAAGCTTTACCTGTAGGCCCTGAGCCATGACTGACAATGGAATTCTGCCTTTTCCACTGAAGGAATCGGACAGCTCTACCCTAGAATTATTTAGCAACAGCCACTTGTACCAGTTGAAAATGGATCATCATAGGCTCCTTGAGGCTAACAAAGATGTCAGTGTGTCTAAGGAAGTGTCAAGGATGAGACATTAAGAGGTGGAAATATGCCGCGGGTGTGTATGTAGATTTAAAAGTCCCCTTGTAGGGTACCATAAGAAGCACACGCACAATGAAGCTAAAACAAGAAACTGGTCAGGGTAAATTTGTCTCAGAGTTGGATTGGCCAAGACCTGAATACCCTTGGCACAGACTCCTGCCTCCCAGAGATCCCGTAATGATACCTTGCGGATTATAGAAAGCGTGTCTGAAGAAAGGAATCGTGGATAGCGGACTTCTTCATTGACTATGCTGTCAAAAACCTCCTCCTCGTTATCGCCTGGGAATGGAGACTGGAACGAAGGAAATGTCAGTGTTAGCATGGAGGATCTGGCTCTTACTGGCAACCTACTCTTTGAGTTCCCTGCAATCTGAAGTAAGAAAATGGATCAGGCAGCTGCATTTCCAGGTTCACAGTCACTAGGCCAGTGCTGCAAACTAGGAGAAGTCGTATGCAAAGAACAAAATAGATTTTCTGGAGTTATAAGAACTTTTGGAAACTTTTACTGTTGATCCTGATTTACTAAAACGGGTGGAACTTTTTCCCTCCCAGGGGCCATATTGAAAATTAGTACAAGCTCAGGGACCATCTAGAAGCTGCATGCTCAAGATGAGGGAAGGAAGAGGAGGGTCCAGAGGATGGATCTCTGCTACAGATCTGTCCCATATCCTTGGGTGCATGCCCTCATCTCTCTTCCTTCCCCTGAGTTCAGTCTCTCAGTGCTTGGGGGTACTAGGAACTGGATTCAGGGGCTAGATCCAGGAACTGCACAGGGACCAGATCAAACTAGCTTTGGGCTGCACTTGGTCCCTGGGCTCAAGGTCCCTCATTCCTGTATTAAAATAAAATCTACCTTTTTATTATTGTTAATAATAATAAACAGTTTGGTCTTGAATTAGCTTGACCCGTCTCCTAAAAACTGACAAGCTGAGTTAAACATTTTCCAAATGATCTTGCTTCTGGAGATCTGGTTATATAAGTAAAGTAAGTTTGGCAGACTTGGAACAGACCCTTGAAAATGCTACAACCCATCCCCACCAAGATGACTAACATGCATTCACCAGCGGGCGCTATAGCTAGTGTATGCTTATTACAGGGAAGTTGCTTCACTGTCATCTCCATGAGATGGCCATAATGGGTATGAGAGCCAATGTGATGTAATGGCTAAGTGTGTAGTACTTGGACCAGGAGGTAGGGGGGACCCCAGTTTAAGTCTCACCTTAGCCAGAAACTTGCTGGGTGACTTTAGGCCAATCACAATATTCTCTCAGCCTAACCTACCTCACAGGGTTGTTGTTAGGATTAAAAGTTGTGTTATATGTAAAGCGCTCCGAGTGCCATGGCAGGGGTGTGCTATATAAAAATAAAGATTAGTATTATTTATATACTGGCCATGGGGGAGGCACAGAACATCACAGCCATCTCCTGGCCTCCTTCTTCCCTCAGAGATAACTGCACTGCCATCAGGGACCAAAGCCCATTTTGCTGTAGCCAATTCTGCAAACATTCACAATAGCCTCTCTGACCACCGATGGTCCATCCATCATGGTTTGGGAACCACCATATTAAAACCAGTGAGGCTTCCTCCATCCTGCAACAACTCACGTTGCCAGGCAAGACCCAGCCTTCTTGTGGGACTGCTCAAGGAAATCTCCATGGAAGGAAAATGGTCTCACCTCACCAACCAGCATCTCAAAAATGAGGATGCCCAGCCCCCACCAGTCCACTGCCCGAGTGTAGGAGGTGTCCGTCAGGACTTCTGGAGCCAGGAACTCTGGGGTCCCACAGAACGTGCTGGTGCGGTCCCCAAAGCCCATCCCTGTGGAAGACACGCCACTCTGAAACACGTCACACACATGCCCGGTTTGGTTATATTCCCAGGAAGCCTAGAGCAGGGATGTAGCAGGGATGGATAATCGTACGCACAGAAGAGCCTGATGATACAAAATGCCTGAGAACAGCCTACACAGATGGGCAAAGAGTTGGCAAAAATGCATTATCCTGTGTGCAGCTAACCTCGTGGAAACCCTCACCCACCCATCTGCCTGCCCCCTGGGGGAAACCATGGAAACTCTCCAGTACAAAGGGTCCACAACAGCTTGTCCTCTAAGTGGTTCTATGTGGATCTCAAAGAATGACTCTAAAAATATTGTTAACTTACGCAGCAGAGAAACTTCCCGCAGCCACAATCCTGATCCTATCCCAGCTCCCCAGGTACATATCCTGTATTCTAGTTTCTCTGGACAGTCAAGGTCCCTATAAACCCCTTTATAAATACACACAGAAGTGATGGAATGAAGCAGAGCCCTAGGTATGTCAGAAAAGGGTCAGGGCTAAGGAGTCCCCACCCCATTCTAATGGTGCTCCATGGGGCAGGACTTCCTGAAGGCAAGGATCCCAACCCGACTTGAGGGAGCATGCCCGCTCCAAGCCTGATTGGACCAGCCCATTGGGTCCCGTGCCTCTAGAATGGAAACCAATTCCCCATGGCCCAACAAGGAAGGAATTGTTTTACTGTGGCTAGTGCAGCAATTGTATCATTGATTGTGCTTGCGAACTTGTTACTAAAGCTTTGACCTTGCTGTTCCTCCCAGGAGACCGACAACTCGAACTTGGCACCATCAGAGTTGCTCACCTTCCTTACACAGACCAAAATCTGCAATCTTCACAAAGCCCTCAGCATCTAGGAGGAGGTTGTCCAGCTTCAGGTCTCTGCAGACAATGGAGGCAGAAGAAGAGTGAAGGGTTAAGGTAGCGATTGCTATTCTGTAGCAGAATCCTAGCTCACAGAAGCAGGCAATGGGATGGACACCAAAATGAAACTGCCTTTTTTCGAACGCTGCATTACCTTGGAGAACGCTCTCCATTGCCTCAGAGCAAGGCTGTCCAACTGGTAGCCCATGGGCCAGATCTGGCCTGTGGTAGGGTTCCATCCGGCCCACAGCCTTAAAATCCAAGTGTATTACATATCAGGGGGGTGGTGGTGTTTTTTAAATAAAACTATTTCCAGAATGACATCATGCAGTAAATGCTCCAAACTCTGCATGTTTAACTTTTGCAATTCGTGTTGATAAGTTTGAACACTCTGGCACTAAAGAAATAATGCACCTTCTGCTCCCTGCCCCCATCCTTGCTCACTCAACCTCGGCTCACTCTTTCAGCGAAGGGAGGCAGAGACTGGATTCACAAGCCAGAGCCAGGAAAAGGGGCAAAAAACCAAACAGCCACAGGCCAGAGGTTCCCCACCACATTCTTGGACCCGTACATTTCTCTCGTTACCTGTAAATAATTTTCTTCTCATGCAAGAACTGAAGTCCCAGGACCACGCAGGCTGTGTAGAACCTGAGAAAAAAGAGAAGACTTTAAACCAAGTCTAGCATCGGCAACACCTGGGTACTGGGATCAAGAGATAACTCACTGCGTCACGTGCTCTGGAAAGATGTCTGAGTGAATGCGCTTCATGAGGTCACCCCCCGGGGTGTATTCCATCACAAAACAGACATGGTCAGGCGTCTGGAAACAGGCGAGCAGGTTCACCAGGAATGGGTGGCCGGAAGAATTGACCACTTCAAAGATTCGCTTCTCGCAGTTCAAGCTGCCGGGTTCAAAGAGCAACAAGAGTCAGTGCGAAAGCCTCTTCCCAAACGACATTGTTTGGGGACAGACACAAGGAACAAAGAGAGGAATCAAATGGCATTTGTTGCACAGCTCCTCAACACCAGTTTTGTACTCTTCCCTGGGACCCAGGTGAATCTTACTTTCCTAAAACCTGGGACAATGCCGTTGCAAGGTTGTTGTTATTAACTATTTAATAAATAAATAAAATAATAATAATAATAAATTGTATTTATATAGCACTCCCCCTGCCAAATGGCACTCTGTGCACTTCACAACAACATTAGAACAATAAAATACAATAAAACACCAAAAAACAACATCAAATCTGTGTAAGATCCATTTTAAATCAGTTTACAAGGAGAGAGAATTAATACATCAAGCAGCAGTAGATCCTCTAAAACCACCTGGAATTTTTTTTTTAATTTTTTTTAAGTCTTCAGGTGCTTTTTGAAGGTGAGGAGGGAGGAATGGAGATGAATATCTTGAGGGAACGATTTCTACACTCAGCTGCCTTTCAGCATTCAAAGCGCTTTACAGTCCTTATCTAGTTTGTCTTCTGAGGTGTCATTCTTATTCCCATTTTTACAGATAGAGAACCGAGGCTGAGAGAGAGTGACTTGCCCAAGGCCACCCACTGAGTTCTTGGCTAAGACTGAATTTGAACCCTGGTCTTTCTTTTTTTTTTTTTTTTTAATTTAAAATTTTATTTTCTTTTATATAACATTATAAACAAATTCAAACATTTAACTGTGGTTATAACATTGTAAACATTAAACTGTGGTTACAAAACGTGTTTCTCTTGGTAGTGTTTCTTTGGGTTCAGGTGGACTTTTTACTTATACATAATAATCAAATAAATATGTTCTTTGATCTTCAACCCTGGTCTTTCAAATCCAAGTTCCTTATCCACTAGGCTACACTGGTTCTCAAGCGTGTTAATCAAGCCTTGATTCTAAGTTGTCTGAGGCTTAAGGAGGGATTCACTGTTTTTCTTGTGCTGGGATAGCACGTTTTTCAGCTGCTGCTTAGCGAGCTCCCGGGACACTCCAAATCTCTAGCTGAGGCGCTGCCTTTGGACAGGGACTCACCTATCAATCTCATCCCGTCTGACAATGTCTTGTTTCTTGAGGGCTTTGATGGCGTACAGCTTCCCTGTCCTCTTGTACTGAGCTAGTAGCACCTGAAAGACAAATTAAAGACCCACGATAATCCAGCATTCCCAGCGTGCGCCTGTGCTGCCATTCACCCCATCAGGTGGCACTAGGACATGCTTATTATTATAAGCATTTGTGTAGTGCCAGCTAAACCAAAAACATACAACACCCAGGAAGGTTTGTTTCTTCCCATGTGCCCTGCACTGAATAGATCTGGAGAAGTAAGTCTGGGCCAGCAGTTCCATAGCAGCTCAGCACAGAGACCTGCTCAAGCTCCCTATTTGAGGTAGTCCAAATCCAATGGAACTGGAGTCCTCCTACAAGCCAGGGTCCCCATGAAAGGCTGTGATGTCACGGTGCTCCATGGAGGGTGGAGCCACATCAGAAATCAGGTGGGGAAACTCCATAGCTCTGCCTCTTTCCAATGTGGTCATGCGCACCCCCCTGAGAACTGTGATGTCACAACAATCGGCAACGGGTAAGGCTACAGCATCCTCAACCCTTTCGATGTTACCCTCTCTTCACCCAGACTGCTACAACATCACACCGTGGGGTGGAGCTTTCCACTACTGGGGAGCCCACCCCACTTGTACGGTGGTCAGGATATGCAAATCTCTCTCTCCTGGGAGAAGTACCTGACAGGTCACAATGGGCAATCCATTCCCTGTTGTTCCAGCCCCCAACAGTAAGAGGTTATGTTCCCAAAACCTACTTGGCTAGCCTATCTGGCCATCCTACCCACGAGGCTTAGGCTGGGAGTGTACCTGCTTCACCCCAAAGCCAACAGGACCGCGGGGCTTTAGCCGTGGGCACCTAACACTGCTCTCTACCAACTTCTTACGGATGCTACAAGCAGCAGCCTTGATGGAGATTGGGCTGACAAGCTGCTTTCTGGCTGAGGCAGGGAGAAATCTCCAAAATAATGGGGTAACAAGGGGGGGGGGGGAAGAGCAGGAAAGTAACAGTAGGGTGGGGAGGGGAGACGAGAGGGCTAGAGCAAGGTGTGTGCATGTGTCTGTGGTGGCAAGAGAGACCTAAACTGCCATAGAAAAACAGAACGGGGGGAGTTAAAGTTTGAGAACCGCTGGGATACTACTCTGCTGGGAGGAAATGGGAGATTGTTCATCCCAGGATTCCCTTCAGCTTCTCCCAAACAGAAGAAAACTCAGAGGTTTCACTTGCTAGTCAGAATAGCAGCTATTTTGGGGAACAAACCTTTCAAAGTTACTTTAAAAAGAACTTCTCTCCCTTTGAGCCCATTTTCTCTCTCACACTGCGTAAAACATGCACCTTAACTCCGCTTTAACACCACTTTAACATTTCTTATGCATGGTTGAGAGCTGTATTGGCATTCTATGGAGCCCTGCCATATGCATAAGAAATGTTAAAGCGGAGTTAAGGTGCATGTCTGTTTTTATCCACGGTTTGAGAGTCTCAATAGTGACCAAGGCCCAGAAACCCATCACTCCCAATCAATCTCCACAGAGAGAACGCAAGGCCATTCTTACCTTTCCAAAGTGCCCACGGCCCAGCATGGCTATGCAGCGGAAATCATGAAGCTGAACATCCCTCTTCCTGCCGGCAAACAGAAAAGGCATTGCTGGGGCAAGGGTCAGAGATGCAGGGGGGTGGGAGAGGGAATGCGCAAAAATAAGGCCGTTTGTCCAGCAGGACCACAAGCAGCCAGGCCAAAGGGTACAGGAGTTAGACCGGAGCTGGAAGGGTTTTGCTAGAATATGGAGAGTACCTAGATACAAAGGTGCAGGTGGAACAAGGCAGATAAAAGCTGAAGGAGCCTGTGCGAAATGAGGTGTGAAAAACCCAAATGTAGGGTGCTGGAGGATTCTAGATCAGAGTGGATAGCAGGCAGGGGGAGAGCACAGAGAGAAGGGTTCTAGTGGGGTGAATACCGATCATATCGCTGAATTCAACAGATGCCATGGAGCATTAAGCTGGCCAACTGCTGTTACCAAGGAAACTCGGCCTGTGGATTCTAGGAACTCTTGGGGAAAAAAATAAATAAAAAGTCAGCGGAAAAGCTTATGCCAGGAAGATCCTTCAGCAAGAGATGATTATTTATCATTTCTATAGCCCTTCACACTCCTTATCAAGGTCATCCTCACAACAACCCTGCAAGGTAGGTCATCATTATCCTTGTTTTCCAGATGGGAAATTGAGGCAGAGAGAGTGTGTCACTCATGCTGAAGGCCATCTAATGAGTTCATGGCTAAGATGGGATTTGAACCCTGGTCCAAGTCCAGCACCTTATACACTAACTACACAGATTCCCACTCTCCTTTGGTGGATGAACAGGAGAGGTCAAGGATGTTTTGAGTCGCCATCTTGCTACTGAGATCCAGAGAGATGGTGTGGTTGCTGTGTTGGTCCAAAGTGACAAACATGGAGACAAGGTGGTTTGAATGATCTCTTTTCACCAACAGCAGTTCGTCCAATATATTCAAGCCACATTGTCTCCATCTCTTGCCATTGAGGTGTAGCATTTACATACACCTTGAAAGTGAGAGTAAGACACCCTTCCCAGAGGTTAAAAAGATTTTACCTCAGGAAACAGAACAGCTGTAACTCAATTTACATGTATTTTACTGCTTGTGTAGTTTAATACACACAGCCATTCAATATTTTTAGACTAGGTTTTTTACTTTGCCAGTTTCCAGTTGCCTTGTTCTAGTCTTATATTCCTAGCAACAGACTGCAGATAACTAAATGAGAGAAAGCCGGGTTGCATAAGGCCTGGCCTTACCACAGGGCGACCACCTCAGGCTTTGCTATTTTCTCTATTTCCGGGGGTGGGGAGGGGAGAAGAGAGGGATGAAGCAAGGTGTATGCATGCGTGTGTGGTGGCAAGAGGGGCTAAACTACCACAGAGAAAAAGCAGGGGAAGGTTAAAAAAAAAAAAAAAAAACTGTTTGAGAACCACTGAGTTACTACACTCTGCCAGGAAGACTGTCTGTTTCCACAGTTCCGGTGTTCACCAGAGCAAGGGGGGGAGGGACGACTCAAACATGACCAACTCTAGGGCCCCATGGAGGATGCCCTCAAGGGGGAGGAGGCAGGGCCACCTGGGGCCCCACGCATTCCAAGTCTAGCCTTGGAAGTCGCCCTCACTCACACACCAGTGGAGCCAGAATTTCACTGGATTATTTATTTTATCTATCTCCCCATCCATATAATTACCTCCAGGAAGCCTGGTTTGGAGTTCCCTTTATATCCAAGCCGAGAGTCTTCTCATCCAGACGTGGCCTCTGCAGGCAGAGAGAAAGTTACCACATACAGCCCTGCAGAGAGAAGTTGGGAAACTCCCCCCGGGATCATAACACGCCCATCCTGAGAGAGAACCCATCCACTGAGAGAACATTTCTGCCATGGCATAATCCAGGGTCTTCTCAATCGGGAGAAGATTAAGGCCCATCGTACACACAAGTATCGACCGTGTCCGTTTCAAAAGAAAGCACACACATCCAGTCATTGCCATTTCTACACTGAGCAGTAGAGGCCAAGAACGCCGTTAGGAGTCAGCTGCTAGCTTGGATGCCAGTTTGAAAGTCCAGGAGAGACTCTCTAGAAAGCGAGGTTAAGCCTCAATGCAATAATAGAGAAGCAGGACGAACAGAAAATAGTTTCATCAACGGACTTGTTCAAATCAGAACAGGAACCGTATAGAACAGGGTGGGGGATCTTTTCCTTCCCAGGGGCCACTCTGAATATTAGTACAAGCTCCGAGGACTGCACAGAAGTCGGAGCAGGGATACTTAAGGGGTGTGCTAAGGAAAAGGAAGGTCCAGATGATGGACCTGTGCTATGGGTCTGTCCCCTATCCTTGTTTTAGTGCCCCTATCTCTGCCCCGAGTTCACTCTTTCAGTACTTGCAACTAGGTCCAGGGGCCAGATCCAGGAACTGAAAAGGGGGCCAAATAAAGACTAGCCACAGGCTGCATTTGGCCCCCAGTTTCCCACCCCTCCCCATATATAATTTTACAGTACACAAGGAGTTGACCTGATGTCAGGCGTTGGGAACCTGCATGCCAGAAGCCAAATCCAGCCTGTGGCTAGTTTGTATTTGGCCCCCTTTCCAGTTTCTGGATCTGGCCCCTGGATTCAGTCCTTGCACTAAAGCACAGAGGGTGAACTCAGGGGAAGGGAGCAGAGAGGAGGGCATGCACTCAAGAACAGGGGATGGATCCACGCAATAGATCCAAGATCTGGGCCCTCTCCTTGCTTACACTGTTCTGAGGACACCCCTTAAGCACCCACTCCAATCCTCACACAGGAGCTTGTATTGATTTTCAAAGCAGCTCACAGGAGGAAAATGTTCTCCATCCCTGCCTCATAGAGCACTAAGCCCTCAAACCTCCATCTCTCTCCCAGTAAATGCCCCCTCCATCAGCAAACGAACACCCCCCCTTCACCTCCTGTTATAGAGAATTGGTCAACCCCGTCTTCCCAATTCCTCGCCGGATCTTCCGATAGGACCTGCCTTTCACATGGTCGGTAAAAAGCATTCCTCCCTTAAAGTTCAGACCTGCCCAGTTTCCTACTGACCAGAGTCTCAAGACCCTACCACCCAAGCTGATGCAAACTCCCTGGTGCAATTAGCCAGTTCCCAGGCGATGTCTGCCCAGGGAGTCACTGGGCTTTGGAAGAAGAGAGTAAAAAAAAGGTTCCCTCCCTCAAAGGAACCAAACACATGCTATACTATTCCACAGCAATCTAGAGACTTACCGGAGAACCTGGAGAAGATGCCTCCAGCTCTCTGCAATCTGCTGTCAGAAAAAGGCGTGGAGGCTTGGGGGGAGGTTCCTCGTTAAATGTCAGTTTCACCGCTGGAAAGTCACTGCATTTGGAAGACATGATCTAGAGAGGTCTCTTTGGAACAGGGCATACGGTAGATACAATGAAGGTCTTCAGACACCACCAGAAATGGCATAAGCCAGACTGACGTAGAAAATCTCAGAGTATTGGCTGGGAAGATGCCTTGACCGCACACCCAAGATTCAGGCCCAGGGCTGGGGAATCCTAGGCTCAGGGACCATGGCTAATTTTCATTTGGCCCCTTTTCAGTTCGTAGACCTGGCTCCTAGATCCAGTTCCTACCACTTAGCACTGAAAGAATGAGCTCGGCATGCACATCAGGACAGGGAGCAGATCCGTGACAAATCCGTGATCTGAACCTGCCTCTTCCTGAGCGCACTCCTGCCTCCAGCGTCTCTGTGGCCCCTGAAGCTTGTCCTAATTTTCAAAGTAGCCACAGGAGGGAAAACTTGCCCCCACCTCTGCTTTAAATGATCAGAAAGGAAAGGAGTCTTTATTACACTACTGGCATCCACAGGGCTGGATCCAGAATAGTGCAGACTCTGCAACTACACAGGGCCCCATATGTTGGGACCCCCCTGCCCCACTACAGGAGTGTAGCTTGAATAAGTGCAGCTGACAAGCCTGGGTAGGGGCTCACACACTCATAGAGTGCATGTGCACACTTGGAGTCAAATGCCCTAGCAGGGGGTCCATTCCCACTTAGCTACGCCCCTGCCCCTCCCCTGAATACATGAAGGCCCATGTACAAACTTAAAATTACAACGTGAGCATTAAAAGCACCAACATAAGTATAGGGCTACCTGAGCAAGAATTTTAAAGGAAACATCCATTTTAGGACAGTGTCACTGCAGGGACATTTAACACAGCAATGACTTGATCTGCCCCACCCCACCCCATCCCCTTTACGGTTGTTAAGTCAGTAAAAATTTATTTCTCCTAGAGAAACAAGCCCAACGGCATATAATTACTGTGACTTATATAGTCCAAGCAATGTGTATGGTGCTGAAGAGTTATAGTTCCCTGCCCTTGAGGGGCTTACAATCTATTATTAAGTATTTATATAGCACTAGCAATATACCTGGTGCTTTACAATCATCAGTTATGGACAGGTCCCTGCCCCAGTAGGCTTACAATCTAGGAGAGGCAAGGGAGGGGAGACAAAAGGGAGGAGAGCATATGGCAAGACAGGAATACATCAGTTAAGGTGCACGTGCAGATGATAGTTACAGGGGACCCTAATTTAGGAAAGGCAAGGAAGGGAAGACAAAAGAACATAAGGAGAAACAAGGACACACACAGTCTCATTTTTTTTACAGATGTGGATTGGAACGGAGGCTGAGAGACAGTGACTTGCTCAAGGTTGTCCAGTGAGAGTTTATGGCCAAAACAGGATTTGAGCTCTGGTCTCCCAGGTCCAAGTCCAACACGTTATCCATGAGACTACCCTAGCACAGCTATGGGCCATCACGGTCAGTCTGGTGATGGGGTTATTTGAAACCTCAGAGAAAGGGCTGAGGGGCCTAGTCTTGCACCAATTCAATGGATGCCTCAAACATAGTTTGGGTAGAATGCACCTTAATGCCATCTACTAAAAATAAATGACATTTGCTTCAAGAGCAGAATCTGCACACGTGTCTGAGATGATCCATGCAACCGTGCTTTCTTTTCCTAGTCTAGCATCCTCACAGGTAGAAGTTTCAAAGTAGGGGAAACTAGGGAAGAGGTCAGGAAAGTTGAGGACAAGCCACAGAAATTGTTTATGTTAGTAGAGTTCATAAGAAGGCTTGGGCATTGCAAAGTCTGTGAATACTCAAAACATCTTCCTTTTCTTGAGGTGAATGCTACGCAAACAGGTTCTCTTAACCCTGTTGAGTTTAGCCAATTAAGAACATACCTTATGAGGTATCAAAAATAAGAGACCAATCAGGATCTGATTTTAATCAGGTCAGCGTGGGCCTGGATGTATATAACACTGCTTTGTGAAGTAATCATTGCTCGTTTGTACACAGGCATACGAATGAGACAGTCTTTGCAAAGATTTGTACTTTTAGGGGGTATATTACTATTCAATATGGTTTTCTTTATTTCACTATAACTTTCTTTTTCTTTCTCGTTTCTCTTTGTGAGGAGAAATTCTTCAAGCATTTTACATTCTAAATAAAAGTTTAAATACGTCACAAGCTTTTGAAGTGTTTTCTCTTGAGAGAAGGAACTTACCTTGTTCTATAGCTAAACTGAACAACAAAGATCTCGCTTTGGCTGTCTCCCCAGGCTTCTAAAGTTTACACTAAGTAGCAACACTTTCAGGGAGGGGGGGGAAACCCTGCTGTTCGAATCCACCTGGGGCAAGGGAACAAGCCAGGGGTCTGTACAGTAGTACAAGCCTGCAAATTGGGTGGCCAGATATGCAACGTAGAAGAAATACAGGTTGTAGGGCTGCATTAGCACCAATGCAGCCCTGCAACCTGTATTTCTCATAAGTGTCTTCTAAAATTTGCATATCTGGCCACCCTAGCTCACCACTTTGGCCAGCATGAGCTCAATTTTCTATCCCAAATCTGAACTCCAGATGTAAAAGGCTTTTTCCCTTCCCTGTGAAGTTCCACCCATTTTTCAGTCACACAGTGCACCTGTTTCCACTTAGCGGCAAGGGCTGGAATGCTACTTACCTGGCCAATGCAGAGATTGAGTCGATTCTACTCTGCGGTGCAGCTGAAGAGGTGAAATCTGTACGGGTGGGAGCCTGGAGAGGTGGGCTCAGCGTGGTCATGGAGCTACAGGGAGGGAGGAGGCTCATCATCAGGCGGCCCCATGTAGCTATGTTTATATTCATCTGAGAGGCTCGGAGAAACTCCCTTCCTGGAGGAACCAAAACCCAAACACTGCTGAGATCACCACATGGACCACAAACCCACCCACGGAAAGGCAACCCCAAGGGCAGGGGTGGCCAAGAGGTAGATCATGATCCACCAGTAGATCCCAGCATGGAGAGGAGAACCAGCCCTTCCGAGTTCACCCCTGAGAAGGAGAGTGGGACGGGCGCTCCAGGGTGTGTCTTTGGGGAGGAGACAGGCTAGGAAAGTGCCTCCCGTGTGGAAGAGAAGGCTCTCTCTGAGGGTCGCACTCCTCTCCACTCCCGAGACTGGCTGCTGAGGTGCCCTAGAACTAGGAGTCGGCAGGAGGTAGATCACCTCAGGCTGACCCCTGGATCAACCAGATCAAACGCACTGTAAGTCTGGCCACCCCCTGCCCAAGGCATAGCTATAATAGATGTGGGTGGTACAGTTGCACCACCTGGAGTGGGGGGAGCACGCCCATGTGGAACATATGCAAAGGCCAATGGGCAATTGGCACCCACTGAAGACTTGCTAATGCCGGAGAATAATTCCACCTTCTGAACCAAGGCCCATTCCAACCCAACTATGCCTCTGGGCAGCCCGTTCGGCCAGTCAAAGGGAGACCTAGTGAGGGATGATTGGGCCAAGAGGTGCCATTATTCTCTCCCTGGAAAAAGCCGCCCCCTGTAGGCACGTATGGCCCACAGACCTGGCTATTCCACCAGGCTTTTGGCGAGGGAGATGGGGAGGGGGGTTGGGGTTTTTAAGTGTGTTTTACTGTTTTTTGACATCCCTCTCCCCACTGGGGGGGCGGGCGGGCTGTGTTTTCCGTCTTTTGTTTTTGCCCCTTTTTGTTGTTATTTTATAGGCTTTATATATTATATATGTTATACTGTAAGCCACCCCGGGCTGCCTTTGGTAGGAGGAGTGGGGTAATAAGTTTCAAAATAAATAAAGCCTGTAGAAGTGGCGGTCAGTCTGCAGGCTGATTACTATTATCTCTATTATAGAAGGCCTGTAGCCAAAGAGATAACCTCTTTAGCCAGGTGCTAACTTGCACTTTCCTGAACACAGGAACTGGGTTCTGCCTACTCCCATTAACCATCTCTCCTATGAGAAAGGGAACTCCCTCAACTGTTCTTAACTACCTTAGCTAGCCTTGCCCTAACATGGGTGAGGCTAGAGACATTCATTATCTTGGAGGCAAGACTCAATCAGAATACTTATGTCTGTTTACACTCTGGAGTCAGGTAAACAAAGTTTTATTGTGACTTATGCAACCTTAAGTGTAAAAGAATCAGAAGCCTGTATTCTTGTCCAGACTGGTTTGGCCGCTGGATCAGACTGCTGTATGCTCTGTACTGCTATCTGGTCTGAATGCGGACCAGGCCCCCGGACAGGATTCTAACAAAGACAACCTGACAGCACTCTACACAGCATGTCTCCTTGGCACCTGGAACCGAGTGGTAAGGGGACTGCCATCCAGAACCCACACAGTTACCTTTTTGTTTGGCAAAAATACGCTTCTGGCGTTGAAGCTTGGACCGCCTTTCAATCACTGGGTTATAGAACGTAACCTATTCAGAGCAGAGGAGATTCCTCAGGGTAGTTCATTTCCTTCCAGGACACAAGATCTGGCCACATGCCCTTTTGACCGAACAACCCATGTTCCACCAGGGGAGAGAGACGTTACCTCTGTAAAAAGCAGCCCCTGGGGCTCAAGGGAAAGACACATCCCATGACGTTCGTTATCAAGGAAATCATCCAACCGCAAGAACTTCACAGCACAAAGTTCTCTCCAGTCATGCCAATAAACAGAGATCTCCAGCTCCCGGGACTGCAGGAAGAGAACAGAAAACTTGGAAGAATGGCTTGATACATGCTCCCATGACTACACAGACACTGAACTTGGCAGTCAAACTACAAAGCTAGCCCCTCTTCCTGCCCTGTGGAAACTGCAATGCAGAAGGGAGACATTCCAAGAAAGGTGAAGATTCCTCAATCCCATTGCTTCCCAGCTCATTGAGTTATGTATTTCTCTAGAGCAGGAACGGGGAACCTCAAGCCTGGGGGCCAAATGAGGCCTGGGGCTAGTTTTTATTTGGCATCTTTCCAGTACCTGGATCTGCCTCCTGGATCCAGTTTCTAACCATAAGCGTGAGCTAAGAGAAAGAGAGCAAAGATGAGGGCATGCACTCAAGGATAGGGGAGAGTTTCATGGCACAGATCTATGATCTGGACTCTCTATTTCCTGAGTGCACCCCTGTCCCCAACTTCTATGCAGCCCTTGGATTTTGTACTCATTTTCAAAGTGGCTCCTGGGAGGGGAAGTTCCCTACCCCTGCTGTAAAGCATCAGCAGAGGGGACTCATCTCCATTAGGAACCCTAAGGTTAGGACAAACCAGAAGAAAATCCTGATCCTGGCATCCCTAACCAACCTGCACACATGCTCTCACTTACCCGATCCAGTTCAATGACAAAACTCTGGTCCCAAGCCTGGTTATTAGCAGGTCCCCAGCTTTTCTGACCGACCACTTGATTGTCCACTTTGAGCATAGCAAGCACTTCACCTGGACAAATGCAGCAAAAGTGCAAGTTACAAGATTTGATAAGACAAGAGAGGTTTCTGCTGAGATCTGCCTGCCCAGTCAAAACACGATTTCCAAGCCCAGGAGATAATTCATCCTTTTCTTGTGCATTTTAGAAATCAAACTTCCCAGGGTTTGCTCTCTCGCCAGACTGGATGACGGCAGCCAGGTTAAAGGGCGTTAAGGCCAAAAATGATCATCGATAACTCTGCAAGGGTCATCCTACTCACTACACAACTCTTCGTTCCTCTGGTGCTTCCCTGCGGCGCTACGGCCGTGAATGCTCATGCCAGCTCGCGTTCGGCTCAATGGCTTCGTATCGCTGGAGCTCCCATGGACAGGAGAGGAACTGGCCGCATAGAAACGTCCTGGGACTTTTTCCAACAAGTCCTGACACCCCATCAGTCTCACCTCCAGAGTGCCTGAGGAAGGTCACCATTGCAAAGCAAGTTATCTCAAGGGAAAAGTTGATTCCATCAGACATCGTCGCTAGGAGGATCGGTTTTATACTGCCTAGGTTGATGGTTCAAATCCAGCACAGGTCAGTAGTGATGGAAAATGGTTACCTTTATGGCAGCTTGGTGGCATCATGTTTTAAATGTTGCGATCTCAATCTAATTCCTACTAGGCAAAGCATCCACAGCATGAAAAGCACCATGTTAGCGATGCAGATGTATAGGAAAGGAGTAGAGGTCTGTGATCTGACCCAGGTCCAACAAGATCTGAATGATACCACCGAGTTCAGATCGGGTGCATTCTCTGACCAAGTCTCTAGCAAGGTGAAGCTCGCTAGCTGCAGGAGGCCCCACCCACACACAGAGCACCTTGACATAACGATGCTGTGTGGGAGGTGTGGTCACACTGACGAGGGGATGGAAAATGCCTTAGACTTGCCACTCACAGAACACCATGATGTCATGGTGCTCCATGGGGCCAAAGCCACCGGGACACATTGGGCCCAGGCACAAACAGGGCTGTAGGAAGCTGTACATCCCATTGCTATTCCACCTTAACCTCACCCCATCCCAAATCATACATGGATGAGGTACCTGTAAGGGCAGTGGGCTTGATCAACGATGTGAAGGGCTGGACATTTCCCTGCTGAACTCCCAAGGAAGAAGAATTCACCAGCTCCTGCTTGATGAGTGCCTGCTTTGGGTGATCAGGAGAAAGCTCCTTCAGAAGCTCCTCCAGGGACAAGCGCAGGAGATCAATCTTCTGCGAAGACTCTTGCAAGCGAGCCTGGGCCTAGCAACGTGAAGCACAGACAGGCTTTGGATGAATGGGTAAGCCCTGGCCTTGGTACGACACATCCCTTGCAAGCTGCCCCATCTCCCTACTTCTCCAGCCACAGACAGAAAGAGGTTGTCAACACTATTCTTTATTCGTCCCAAGTCCCGCTTCCCGAGGGCTGGGAGGGATTCTGCTCCCCATCAGCATTCCTTGCTCAAAGACCAAGAGAGTAGGGTCATGGGTTTGTTTCCTAGCATGCTGTGCTACCACCAGGCCAACTTCTTGCTCTTTGATTGGCTTTCAATTACAAAACACTGGTGTAATGAATGTCCAAGCCAGATCATTCGTGCACCTAGCCCTTGGCACTATTATTCAGCCTTACATGAGGCTCTTAAGCACTTTACATACATTGACTAAAGCTTGCAAGAGGTCTGCGAGAAGGGGTGTTGCTAGACCCCCGCTGAGGGAGCTTGACCCCAGATTTCTCCAGCAGAATCCACCCTCCCTGCTGCTCCAGCCTTGGCCATATCAGAGCATCATCAGCGGGGATAGGACCCAGGGTCAATGGGAGCCAGCAGAAGGGTCAAGGGGAGCATGTCACCTCTTCAGACTTTGCTGCAGCCATTCCAGAAATGGGTACGTCATGCTGGAAAGGTTGCAGGGCAAACAGACTCAGCCCCCAGCCGTGCTGCCTCCTCCTGACCTAGCTCCGCCACCATCTGACTTCTGTGGCATCATGATGTTCCTCAGGGGTGGAGCCACAACAGAGAGGGGGCAGAACAGTCCCATCTCCATGCCCACGCCACAATCTAGTCAAGAACCTAGTGACACCCTCTGCTTCTGGGAGAGGCATTCTCTCCAATATGTCGATGATGGACTGGGCCAAAGAAAAGACAAGTCACAGAGCCGTTAACAGAACCCAGAAGTCCCGGCCCTCACTGCCCAGCTCTATGCCAAGTTAGAGTCTCTGCCATCCCAGCTCTTTCTTCCAAGTCCTTTGATAAGCTTGGAAACCTAACACTTCCACAAAAAAACAGAATACATGGTGGGAACTCTATTTAGTGTTTCCAAAGAATCCTCCTTGCGTATTAGAGGCAATTGATCCGTCAACAAGGACAACCATGCAATCTCCCCTAAAAGAACTATTAATAAAGACTATTCAGGGGGAATCATCATCTTCTAGACCAGAGATTCTCAAACTGGGGGGAGGGGGCATCCCCCCCTCCCGCCACCCCGGGAGGAGGCATGGAAGATGTTCTGGGGGGTACAGGAAGGACCTAGCTGATAAACCCCTAGCTCCATGCTCTTCCTGAGCTAGGGGGCATCTCCAAAATAATGAGGTGGCAAGGGGGAAAGAGTGTCAAAGAACGGGGGGGGGGGAAGCAATAGGAGGGTGAAAAGGAAGAGAGGGAGCAAGATGCGGGGGGGGGGCTCAACTATGACAGGCAAGTGGAAGGAGGAGCGTCTGGTTCAAACAAGTTTGAGATCTGCTCTAAACCAGAGGTGGAGAACCTCAGGTCCAGGGCACAATTTCAACATCCGGCTAGTTTTTTTGCTTGGCTCCTTTATTGTTCCTGGATCTGGCCCCTGGATCAAGTTCCTACTTCCCAAGTGCAGAAAGACCGAGCTCAGGGGAAGGAAGTAGAGACGAGAGCATGTGGACAAGGATAGGGGACACAGCTATGGTATAGATCCATGATCTGGACCTTCCCCTTCCTGAGAACACCCCTGAAGCACCCTCGCCTCCCAACTTCTAAAACTCCCTTGGAGCTTTTGCTAATTTCCCAAGTGGCCCCTGGGTGGGAAAAGGTTCCCCGCCCCTGCTTCTAGACGGAGCAGGAGCCACTGCGCCACGTTTGAGACCAAGCTGCAGCGACATCACTGGGAGCAGGTGCAAGAGATTTGTGGCATCACCAAGAGCATGGGCTACAGTAGTGGGTAGCAAGAGAAGGTACCTGGAGCAATGAAGGCAGGGTTCGCCGTGCCTTTACTGGGAGCAGGCCTGTAGGTTGCATTACTCCTACAATGGCTGCAGTAGCGCTTACCTCAGCTAGCACCTTGCGATCCTGCACCCGCCTGCCTCCAAGGATCTTCACAACGTTTTTTGCTCCCATGGCCACGGCTGCCTCAATGCACAGGTGATGCCGCAGCTCCTCGATGCGCAGCTCCAAGGGACTGAGGGTGGCTCCGTTCTTCACTGGTGGGAATGGAGAGAACTGCAGTGAACCGGCAAGCAAGCAACACCAGGTCTCCAATGACATCGACCCTGCGCCACCATGTGGGATTTTCAAGGCATCTTGCTTACCTGCGGGATCCATTGCATCCTCCACACCTCCAGCCGACTGGGAAACCTTCACAATCTGCATGCGGATCAGCTCGATCTTGGTCTTGCTGTCCTGAAGCATCTGTTGAGCAGTCGCCAGCAGCTTCCGCTCCTGGGGAGGAAGAACAATCGCTAGGGAGGGTCAGACAGGGCAGGGCTGGCGTTTTTTTTAATTTATTTAAACTTATATATCCTACCCTTCACCTAAAGCTAAGGTAGATTACAACATAAAAACCATATCAAAATAGAAGTACATAAAAATATGAAAATAAAATCCTGAGAGATCCCCATCCCAATCCCTATCCCCACCTGCCAAATGCTTGGCCAAAAATAAAAGTCTTACATTGCTTCTGGAAAATGCTCAAGCGCAGGCTTTGACAAACCCCCAGGAAAGAGAGTTCCACAGTACATGGACAGCATCTGAGAACACCTTTGTGCATGCCCTCACTGTATGAACCCAACCGATGGTATCCACAAGAGATTGCAATAAAGTACAGATGAGGAAACGGTCTTCCAGATAAGTGGGACCCAGTTAGGGCTTTAAAGGTCAAAAGCAGCACCTTGAATTGTGCATGAAAAGCTATTGGGAGCCAGTGCAGACTCCGAACGCATGTGTTAGAATAGGATGAAGATAGGGCACTACTATGTACAAGGAAAGAAGTCCCAGAAAGTCCTCCAAGGTCAATATCTTTCTGATTTGGATCTGGCCACTGTCATCCATGCTTTCATCACCTAGGCTAGATTGCTGCAACATGCTCTACATGGGGCTGCCCTTGACTGTTTGGAAGCTGCAGCTGGTGCAGAATGCAGCGGCTCATCTCCTTTTAGGGGCAAGGCGCCAGAAGCACATTACACCAGTGCTCTGAAGTCTGCACTGGCTCCCTATAGCTTTCTGGGCACAATTCAACATGCTGGTTTTGACCTTTAAAGCCCTAAATGGTCTGGGCCCCATCCTTCCATGCCCCACTGCAGCCCCTGCAATTGACTGGGAGCGCCTTCCTATGGGGACTGTCCGTTACTCTTGTTTGTATGACGAAGGCTCGCAGGGGGGCATTCTCAGCTGCTGCCCCAGTGCTATGGAACCCCTCCCCCCAAGGTTCGTTTGAGCCCAAACCTGGGCGTTTTCCAGAGCCAGCGTAAGACTTTTCTGTTAGAAAAGGCATTTGGCAGGCGGGGATAGGGGATTGGTTGTGGGAATGGGGAGGTGGTATGGGTGGATTTTGTGGGGGGGTTGTTTGTGTTTTAATGTTTTTATCTTTTATATGTTTTTATATATGCTTTTATATATGTTTATATTTTATTTTGTAAGTCGCACTGAGCCTTTTTGAGGGAAGGGCAGGATAAAAATGTAAATTAAATAAATAAATATCTGTGTAGGAGATACCTATACAGCGCTAAAGACAGATGTGGGATAATCTGACCCTTAAGAGAGCCCTGAACCTAATTTCCAGTAGTTAGAGATTGGTTTAAAGCCCTGAGGGATGAGGAGTTTGTTTTCTTTAGATTGTCCAAAACTTCTTTGTTTTAGCATTTACCCATTCTAAATCTGGATAGACTGGTTAATCATATTGTTGTACAATTGCTCTTTGAACCTTGCTAGGCTCTTCACCTCAACATCGTCATGGAGTAAAGAATCTCCTCCAAAAAGCGCTGGAACTGCTGTATGAGGCATGCCATCAGAAACTCACAGCTGGGGCTCAGTTATGTACCCTAAAATGAACCCGACATTAAGAGACTTCCTTTTACACCCAGATCTGAAGCCCAGGTTTTGTCCTTCTCTGCACTTTCAACAGCAGCCTTATCCCAAGCTGGCCGGGCTCCCAACTCAATCGTATTTCCTCGTGCCCAACGCTGCTCACCTTTGCCGTCCCGTTTGAGTACATCTGGATCATGTTCTCAGCTCCCTGTTTCACCTTCATCTCAATGTGCAGCTGTTTCTTCAGGGCGTCTATCCTCCTCGTCACTGGATTTGGGTTCCTGTCCCAGAGGCAAGGATCTGGGGATACATTCCCACCTGCGCAACAAGGGAAGGAACTCTAGCACTTCCCAGCTCCTGGCCCACTCAGAGGGTCAAAGGCAAGATGAGTCTGCAAAGAGAGCCTCCCACATTCATAGACAGGTATGAAATACTGAAGCCTATAAACAAGCTCTCCTAATGGTGGTGTATCCTAAGCTACTAATGGAAGATGAAAAGGAGCTAATTCGCCCAACTTCAAGAACTGTTGTATTTCTCACGATTACGACCCTCTAACAGCACACTAAAGTCCCATCAGGAATCTTTGTGATAGACGCTTCCCTGAAATCCCTTTTACTCTCTCTCCCTGCTCTTCAATCTGCTTAGGGAAACCTCTCAAGCTTTATTAATAAACTCCCAAATTTCTAACCTTCAGTTTCTTCACTTGCTCAGCTTGTCCCATAATCAGAAATAAACCCTCCTGGCAAAGGGAGATTCTTTCCCCCAAACCAGAAGAGTCCCCAACGGGGGGGAAGGGGAAGGAGACTATATTAAAATTTTGGCCCTAACAACAACGTTGGAATTATCCAGCCCTGCGATTAGGAACCAAGCTCCTTACAACCTGTCCTTTGTCAGCCAACACCTACCTGCCTTGCCCTCCCCTTTCTCTGTTACTACAATCCGAGCATTGAGTTCCTGAAGGTCCAAATGCAGCTGCTCCAACTTCCGGTTGGAAGATTTCAGCATGTGGTCCACATGCACAAGGTTCTTCTTGTCTGTTGTCACTCTGCGCAAGTTCTCTGCTCCCTCTTTGATCTTCAGCTCCTTCTGGATGGCCCGGCGAATTAGCTCCTTCTCATCTTCCAGTTTCTGCTGGAAGCCTGGATCCATAAGGTTCGCCCCATTGCTTAATTTCAGGAGACAGCTACCCTGCAACCAGAACAGTTAGGGAAAAAAGTAAGCAATAGGGAGCATCATAAAGGAAGAGGGTGCAAGTCATTAATGGGGTGACATACAGCTTCATCGCAGTTAAAGATGGGACTGAATCAAAACTCTGAATCCAAACTTTCCCTAACCAAGACCAGAGGAATATCAGATTTGAATCTGAACTTTGTAGGTGCTAACCTACAATTGAAATGATTATGAATGAATGAATATTTATTAATGTTTAACAATGTCATAACATAATCAAGACCATACACCATTTAAACAGTAAACAGTATAGATACATGAAACAAACAAACAAATAAATCTAAGTACAAACAAAACAGAAAAGACAAAATAAATTCCCGAAATCAGGGAGTCCAAATTGCAGCGAGCAACCAAGGTATCTAATTATCTAGGTCTCCTGTCCTTAAGAATGTCAACAAGAAAAGAGGCCACATTCCTAGTAAGAAGTTCATTGTAACCTTCCAGACAAGCTAATAGCAAAGGCACAGCAGATCTCGTTTCCCCACTATCAAAGTGTGCTGCTAGCCGTTTATCGCGCATAGCCTGGAAATTAACACATGAAAATAAAAAGTGGTCCAAAGAGCCCACAGCCTGGGGGGGCACAACTGCAATAGCAAAAAGACAGGGGGAGACCCTGGAAGCGGCCCTCCGTGGAGGGAGTAGAGAACACATTCATCCTGGCCATACTAAAGCACCTTCTAATTTGTGGGTGAAGATGGAAAGTAAGATACGGGGAAGCTGGGCAAATTCATACAAATGCAGAAATCTTGTCATAGTTACTTTAGAGCGTAGATCAGCCAGCTCTTCCTGCCTACAAATATCCATGAGTCTCTGTTGAATTACTTTTTTTGCAGCTGAATACCCCAGAGAGCAAAGGGTACCTGGCGATAACCCTATACTATTCAACTTCCTCATCACCAACCTGGCCCATGGGCTATCAAACTGGTCTGCTAGCGTAGCAGATGCCAGTGGGGCGGCCAACGTTTCAGCCAGTACAAAAGAGCAAGTGTCCAGACAAGAGTGTCAATAGGTAATACCCCACACTCCAAACAGACTGCAGCACAGGGTGCATGGTTGAGGAGTGCAAGCAATGTCCTAGGAAATTTTGTTTGCAACCGCTCAAGAGTAATGGTTCTCCGCAGCGCCCAAAATTGAGCCCCATTGAGAAACTGAGCAAGACATTTAACTTTATATACCTGAATAGCTGGCATAATCAGGTATCCACCCGGTGACTTAAAATAGCAGCCAATTGCCCTCCCCAGCAGTTTAGCCTGACTGCAAGCAGCAGCTGAATAGACAACGCAACTATCATTGGATTGAAAAATCAATCCGAGATATTTATAACTGGTAACCTGCTGCAATTCATGGCTATCCCAAAACCATCTATGTGTCCGCCGCTTAGATGAAAAACACATGACCTTAGTCTTTTCGTAGTTGACCTCCAGATAACTGGCATCACAACATTGACCCAATAGTCGCAGTTGTCTACCCAGGCCCACTCGGGTTCTAGATAATAATATGGCATCGTCTGCGTACAGTAAGATAGCCGTCTCCCTATTCCCAATCTTAGGGGGATGGTTGCTTGATGAAGAGACATGGGTGATCAAATCATTTACGTAGATGTTAAAGAGCGTGGGGGCAAGTACACACCCCTGTTTGATCCCACGCTCCGTCTGTATTGGCCCAGACAGAGAACCCCTCTGCTCAATCCTGACACGTAAAGACGTGTCCGTGTACAACCTCTGGATAAGGAAAAGGAGCCTAGGATCAATTGAGGTCAATGACAGTTTATGCCAAAGATGATTTCTAGAGACCAGGTCAAACGCTGCCCGAAAATCTACAAAGGCAGCGTGAAGCCCTGAATTACGAAAATATTTGCAAATAAGGTGGCTTAGTACTAAACAACGGTCAGACGTGGAGCGACTGGCCCTAAAACCATTCTGCTCTTCCCTGAGGAGTTGTTCCTCCTCCAGCCACACCTCCAATTTTGTCTACAAAAATCTAGCATAGAGCTTAGCATTATATCTCTTTATTAACCTAACAAAGTCTCCTTTCAGGCCAGGCATCAAACCTCTGGCCAGCCTCAGGACAACACACAGTTCATCGTAGTCTTCACAATTCATAGTTTTTTATCTCACAGCCCATGACCTAGCCCAGGTAACAGTCTTCTGGCTGGCTGATATAACAGTCATGCTCAGGCTTCTCAAGTATGGCTCTTCAGGCAGCTTTGGCAGAGACGTGCCCTTCAGAGTCCAAGAGCTGACTGCCCTTCCTCTGGCTTGACTTCTCTCTTTTGTAGCTAGAGCCATGCCCCAAACATACTCATTTCCTGTTGGCAGCCATTTTGTCTTCAGTTGGTGGCCATCTTAGATTCTCTTAAAGATATATCACTCTATTGTGGCTCTACTCTACCACGCAGACATATAGCCCCAACTCACAGTGGGGTCCCGGAGCATGCGGAACCGGCGAGTGTGAAGTAACGTGCACCCACATGTCCATGTCCCGTCAACTAGGTTGCACGCATCCTCCACATGTACAAATGAACCAGTATCATAGAATCGTGGGGGGAAAAAACCTAGTGTTCTCCAAGGAGTGACCGCTTCCAGCCACTCTCCACTCTCACTGGCACAAATGTAATGTTTGTCTTAAAAGCCTACCTTGCTATTTTCAAACGTGTGTTCTTCCAGCTCTTCCGGGTTGGCAGTATGTGCCCGACACTGCATTCTATCCAACGATTTGCAGAGGATTACAATCACCAAGGCCATGGCTCAAACTGACAGCCAAGCAACAACCAGCACCACTACCACCACCATGCAATCGCAGTTGATCTCCAACTACCAATCCGCCCACCAATGCTGCATTCCCTGGACCAAAGAAGAGACCAAAGCCTTCAATGCTTTATGAAGGAAGCAGAAGGTCCAAAATGCTCTAGTGACGTGTTACAGGAACAAGGCGGTGTTCCAAGAAATCTCAGTCCAAATGGCACAGCAGGGCTACACCCAGGACATGAACCAGTGCTGGTAGCGAGGCAAGGACTTAAGGCATAGATACAAAGAGATCAAAGAACACAACTTTGCCTCTGGCCATGGGAGGCAAACATCACCCTCTTACGAGCTCCTTGACCAGTTTCTCTGCGTGGACAGAGCCAGTGTTGCATTTTGTCTGTATAGCTGCACCTTCGCCAGCGGCCAGGAGTGGTTGGATATGGCTCCCCCACTGCAACCATGGAAGCCGCAGCCACTGGCAGATATCCCTCCATGCCCATCCCTGCCCCGGAGCCTGCATGGGTCGACGTGGACATGGTGACTCTCATGGTGTATCCCCTCGAACTCGAGAGCCCGCCCTTGTTCAAGGAGCCAGCAGAGGATCTGAACAAGGGCACAGCGCACACAGATGCCATGTTTGTAGAGGAGGCGGTAGAGAACGGTAAGTTGATGCACCTGAGGGGGGTTGGTTACATTCACACAGTTGCATGGTCAAGGCGGCTTCTGTTTATGGTTATGTAATTATGTGTTTGTTATGGTTTATTGTGTTAACAGGTGGTCAAGAGAACGTAGAGGAGGAGCAGGAACATCGCTGGGAAACTAGCTCCGCAGGACAGGAAGGCGCAGGCAGTGGGTGGTAAGGCACCATGGTGGGACAGTGGGCTGGTGGGGTGGAATCCAAAATGGCAGACGAGGGGGGCAGAGATGGCATGAATGGTGATAGTTGATTACTCTGTGTTCTTCACTCCTTTACAGTGATCATGGGAGGAGAACTGCATGGCACTGGGGGGATCCTGCCCCAGCAGCACCACAGGCCAGATACTCATTACTGCTGCTCTTCAGATGGGCAGAGGGATGAAAAATGGGGCGAGAAGGTGGGTGGGGTGGTCTGAACTTTCCTTGTTGCCTTGCTACAGGTCTGCCAGTGCAACAGGCACAGACGGAACCCCTGGCCATGAGCACCCAGCAGAACCAGGACCTGTGGGTCCGCAACCGGCAGCTCAGGGAGGATTTGTCAAGGGAGCTGCTTGGGGAAGCTATGCAGTGGGCAGGCGAGATCTGCGATGCCATTAACGGCATGGCCAGGGGGCATAGGCAGCAGGTACGGCAGAATGCCACAGAACGCAAGGCCTTTGCTGCCAAAGCCTGCTTGGACCACCGGTGAGCAGGACAGGCACTGGGCCTGCCTCTGGCAGCAGTCTGAGCAGTCAGACAGAGTGATCAAGAAGACGAGCGAGGAGGAGTGAGATGTCTCTTTCCCAGTCTGTTCAGTTCCAGAGCTCCCTGCTCAAGCATGCTGCTGCTGCGACCGTAAGCGTAGTTGCTCATGGGCAGGCATCATTTCCTAACCCCCATTGGTCGTTCACGCCTGCCTATGTGGAACTTAACCGCCCACCCTGGCTCCCTCCACACTCGACCCCTGCTTAGGAAAAGCACCCAAGTCCTCTCTGCACCGCGCTAACACCAGGGAAAAGCTCCTGGGCTGGCATGCCTCCCTCCTGCCAATCATTTCAACATGCAACCCACAAACACTCACTAGCCAGATCTATGGGAGGGGGATGTCTCCCCCACCGCCAGTCCCATGCCCAAAAGGAGCAGGCACAAGAAAAAACAGTTATAATTCATTTTAAAATAAAGTTCTTTAAATGTTCGTAATCCACGTGTTCCATGCTTCATCTGGGAAATCAGAGAAGTATGGGGACGGGAGCGTGGGGAATGGCAGTATGGCATAGAGATAAGCTGCTTTGGGGGCTGGAAGGGAAGTGGGGGGTGGTAGGTGCACCAGAAAATGGGGGTGGAAGGTGGCCATGCATCTGCACTTGTTGCGGGGGGGGGGGGGGG